>OY292313.1:56032004-56519849 GCA_958496155.1 Sisyra nigra
GACTTATTGAAATGTTGAATAACTCCGCCATTTTTCAGCCGATTTTGGAAAATGAACAAGATTCATTTAGGGTATACAATGCCATTTATTGACAATTCACTCAGAATACAATATCGATCAAATGACCGCCTCCATTAGACACACAAAAAGCGGCCCTTTTTTGGGCATTTTTCATTGTATTTGACAACATTTCGGGCGTAATAGCAGCAATTTCCGCTTTAATATTAGCTTTTAGTTCTTCAATAGTCTTTGGTTTGCTGGCATACACCTTACTCTTCAAATAGCCCCACAGGAAAAAGTCTGGCGCCGTCAAATCCGGCGAACGAGGAGGCCACTCCAAATCACCCTTTTTTGACACAACGCGTCCCGGGAACTTGCTCTGCAAAAACTTCATAGTAGCAACTGCGGTGTGACAAGGTGCGCCGTCTTGTTGAAAATAGAAGTTTGTTAGACGGTGTTTCCGCATTTCCGGACAAACAAAGTGCGCCAACATCCAACGATAGCGTGCACCGTCGACGGTTTCTCCAACTTTGAAAAAAAATGGTCCAATAATCGTTTTCGAGCACACTCCGGCCCAAACAGTAACTCTTTGGTCGTGCAATGGTGTTTCGTGAATGATGTGTGGGTTTTCTGTTCCCCAAATTCGACAGTTTTGTTTATTGACCCCGCCAGAGAGCGTAAAATGAGCTTCGTCCGTCATCAAAATTCGGTCCCAAAAATCAGGCTCGGCATCGATCTTTCTTGCGATCGTATTCCCATATTCGAGGCGACGCGGCTTGTCCGTTTCCAACAATCTTTGGGTTAGTTGCACTTTGTATGGAAAAAGATGGAGATCATCCTTCAAAATTCTTCTTAAAGTGGTTCCACTCACATTCAGCGCCTGAGAACGACGCCGATACGACACACTTGGATTTTCGGCAACACTCTCTCTCACCGCTTCAACAACTTCATTGGAGCGTCGCGGACGCGGTCGAATGGGTCGCGGGCGAGTAGCTACAGACCCGTGTTCAAAGAAATTTTTCGCCAAAGTACGAATTGTCTTGGCGAAGGCGCCGAATGTCTCCCATATTTCTTACGATACGCACGCACAGTTTTCACAGTTGAACGATTGTTTTCAATGTACAGCGCTACAATTTCAGCCCGTTTTTTTGGCGTAAACCGATCCATGACTATAATGGCATAGACTGACGTTTCAGAATCTGGCTGATTTGTCAAAATCGGCTGAAAAATGGCGGAGTTATTCAACATTTCAATAGGCCCTGTCTAGATGGCGCACCCTGTATATATAGTGAGTGACAATTAGTGACTGTAATTTTGAGCTTTTTCAATTTTTTTTTTCAAAAACAGCTCTAACGATGGCTCTTTCTTTAAACTTTGTATAGTTCTTAAACTCATAGATGCCTACAACTTTTATTTAAAACTTTTTCCTGAGAAAATTCGAATAAGGATGGTACTAAAGTGAAGGTTGAGAATTCGTATATTATACATATAGATAGATAATTGTATGCAGATAGTTCTGTTTATGTTATGTATAATTATATAGTGCTTATATTTCTTTTAACCAATAGCGAGTTTCATAAATTAAAGTAAAACTACTAGTAAAATTTTTATTAAATAAAACAACAAAGCTTAAGAAAAGTGAGGTTAGATGAAGAACAAGAGGAACATTTTCAAGTATGGAAAAAAGCTTGCGACCAACAAAAAAAGTGAATTAATAAATTTCGTTTATCTGAAATGAGAAGATTGTGAGAATGGTGAAGTGAACTTTATTTTATATCAGCGCTTAAGTATTTTATTATAATCTAAACGGGGTGAACCAGGGGCTTCGTTCTCAATGTCGCCATCGTTACAAATGGACCAGTACGGGGTGCTGCAAAGGATGTTGCACCGAGGCGCGATCACCACTGGATGTAAGATAGAGTGTTTGGCGTTAGCCTTTGCCCCAAATCTAATAAATTCACCCCAAGTATTTTCAACTCCAACCAATTTCGATTTATCAACCCGAAAAACCTCTCTAATTCAATTGTAATTTTCGAGACCATCAGTTTTAAAAGTATCAAAGTTTTGTCTTGATTATGTAAAGCTTATGCATTATAAGAAAAAGTTTTTTTTTTTTTAGTTTTAACTAAAATTTAATTTTCCAATGTTTTAGCTGAAAATTAATTCAAAAGATGGAGAGCATAAGATTAATGTCATCATAAATCAAATCGACTCGGAAGTTAATGACATTTTTTTCAATTAAAATGATTGGAATCAATAAGGGTTATCAACCATAACGTTATTCATATAATAAAAAAGGAAAAATCCTGTTCTCATTTCAACTTGTCATCTACAAAAACTAATTAAACGCGAGTTCATACCATTATTAATTATGTAGCATAAAAGCTCTGTAAAAAGTTTCCAAGATTAATTTATTTTTTTTTTTAATTTTCAACTAAATGCAATTAAATGGTTGTTATAATTTTTATATTCAATTAATTTCAAGGTTCTATTATTTGTAAACGTGATTCGTTTCTCGTGCAGGAATTTTGAATGAAACTTTCAAAACTTTTATGTGTGGTTAAAAAGCTATAGGAAACCAGAGTCAACAGTTATACGAATGAACAACTTTGGAATTCAGGTAGTTTCCTTGTGATTCAACTGAAATAAACGCGACAATTCACACAACAAAATCATCTCAAAGAACCATTTTAATTAATTTTCAAATAGGAAATGTTTGATTTCGGCTCTCTGGATACAAAACAGAAAAGGATTGAGGTATTTTAAAGGTAGTTTAGTCTGTGTTTAAAAAAAAATCAATTAAGATTATGAAAGCTGTTTTTGTCGTTTACATGGTGGAAATACATTTTCAAAGCTTTACTGAGGGTGGATATTTCAAAAAAAAAAAAAAAAATTTGATTGATAAATTAATGACATTAAAATTTCATTATCTCTTATCCATTGACTGATTTATCAATAACACACAAAGCGAACTTCTTTTTCAATAAAATTTGTTTTCAAAGTCTCGGAAAATATTTTTAAATTTAATTTTATCACTGCTTCATAATTCCTTTTATACGATCTAATTTCATTTTGGCTTTTCCTCTCACGTGCAAACAGTCAATGAGTCTGAGTGCAACGCTGCAATTTTCCAATTTTCTTGACATGAATTCATAGGGGTTTGACGAATTTATTTGTAGAGTTTATTTTTTAATTCTCATGATTTTTTTTTCTTCAGCACGCTGCTGATAAAATATTCGCGTCACTGAATCGGAAAAACGAAATGTTTACATATATTTTTGGAAAATGGAAAATAAATCAAGCGACTAACGGGGAGAGACATGCGTTTGACAAGGGATGAATTGCTATGTACTAATTTTAAAAATAATTATATAGAGCCGTTTTGGTTGGATTGAATAAATTAGGGAAATGATTTTTGAAAGACACTCGCACGCTAATTTGAATGGTTTTAAATGAAATTAGTGAAGTTGTCTCGAAAGTTGTTAATTCTGTTATTAAAGGTAATAATTTCAAACGTTGTAAAATTTATTCTTGTTAAATGAATGTTTTTATTATTTCAATTATAACTTTTTTGATTTAAAAATCCTAAATAAATGCATTTGATTGAAAATGTTTTGTTTTGCAGTTTTTTGTTGATGTTCTAAATTGGCTAAATATTTATTTAAATTATTTTCTGATCAAAAAGTGTCAATGCGCTTCAGAAAGCGTTCGTTTTTAAATTGCTCGGGAAAAAATAATCCTGGTCGTTGAAAATTAATCGCTTTATTGAAAGTCAAATACACTTTAACAGAAAAAAAAGTTTGATTGAAATGGCAAACGATGCTTTCGTTGTTTGTAAACGATATTCTTAAGCAAAAAAAAAATTAATTCAGACAATTTGAATTGATTTCTATCATATTGTCACAGTCAAATAAGCAAGAAAAAGATCTTTATTATGAGGAGTGTTGCCATTTTGTGAGTTTGGGGTGGTGCATGCTCTTTAAACAATCTTAGTTGGTGGTGAGCCAAGCCAATCAACCAGCCGATGGGGAGCGACAACTTGTTGGAAAGACCTTGCAGAACTTCTAGAACGTTTTTAAGAGGTTGGACCCCCGTGACGCAAAGGGTTTGACCAAAAGAATTATCGGTAGATGAGAAAGAAGACAAAAGAATCGAATTTTCCAGTAAATGAATAATAGAATTGAATGTTCTGGAAGAATGCCGAGTTCTTATATAATGGGAAAGCAAACATAGACAGGATAGTGATAAATAAATCGTCAAAGTGAGTAATAGATTAATCGTGAATCGCAAGTGTTAAATAAATTGTGAACTTTGTGTTATATAAAGTGTAAACAATACAGCGTATATAGTGAAATATAAACAGTGAGTGACAATTAGTGACTGTGACAAATGTAACAGGGAACTTAATCATGGTTAAAGTGTAAATAAATAAAATTTGTTAAAAATTAAGAGAAAAATTAAAAAACTCGAAACTTCAAAACAACTAAGTCGATAATTTTGTAAATTTATTATGAAAATTTCTGTTAGAAGTATCAAGCTAAATAAAGGGAAAATATTTTAGCTTCACTATAAATTCAATAGAAAGTTATTATTTAATCAACTTCATTCACGTTTCCTGTTATCCTAACTGGGAAATCTAATCGTACGTCACGTAAGTTTGGTAAGCTTAAGCTTTTCAGCGAGTGACATATTCCAGAGAAAATTTCATATTTAATCCACTTTGCCATGCACATTTTTCCGAGAAAAGTATGTTGTGTGGGCCTAATGGCACATTCTGAATAAAGAATTTACTCTATTCCTGACTTAAGGGCAGATTAAAACACCAACACCGAGTAGTCAAAGAAAAGATTTATTGTTTTCATAAAATATAAAATTTAGCATACAATATTTAATAAAACAGCTTCTTTGTTAAAATAATTTATCTCTTTTAAGACTGAGAGGAATTAAATTAATCTTTGGCACGGTGACTAATTCAACTGTTGTTATATTAAAATTAAAATTATTTTTGGTGAGCTATAGTCATAAGCTTTCATAAGATTTTCTTCAATATTTGATATTTTTTGGATATAACTCGGAAAAAAAGACTAAGGTTTAGATTAAAAATTCAATGATGATATAATTTCAATACAAAGACCTTGCTTTTTGTGCATCCCCCAAATATTGAGGACAAGTCTTAGGTTAGAAACTCATTGATTTTCATGTAGTCCATTGATAGTTTTGCATAATTATTTTTACTTCCTAAAAGCTCATAACGATTGAAGATTCATCAACACAAGTTCCATGCAAATCTTATGTAATGAATGGAACTAAAATATTATCCGTAAATCCTTAAAGTATCTCGAAGTTTTTTTTGACAACAGGCTAAGCTGGAGAGATTCATAACAAATCATTTAACAGCTTCTCCATTTCCTAATTTAACCCTTCAATTCCTATTGTCTTATTCAAATTGTAAGCTAAATGCCTTCACACTTTTATTTAGCTTACTAACTCTTAACAATAGTTCCTCTAAACGTTTTCCTTTTTCCTTTTGGAAGTCACCCGAGTCAAAATTTTAGACCTATTTTAGCCATCAAAATCTAGGCTTTTCAGAGGTTCAAGTAGATTGACAAGAGGACCATTTGCATTTGAATTTTGGTCTTCATTTGAACCTACAAGTGGCATTTATCGGACAAAATACAATGTTTAGGTTCAAATGAGGTCGACAGCAAAACCCTCAAACAAACCTCTTTCAACCTGTCCACAAATTTTTTTCTTTACTCTTTCTCTCTCTCTTTTCTCCGCTCTTCCTTGTCCTCGTTTAACAGCTCCTTTATTGTCGTCATTGCCATCATTTTTTTCCAGGATTTCCTTTCATTACTATCAACAATATTCCCAACCATGCGCATTTCTTTAGAAATGTTATTTAATTGTATAACATCTCTCTGATTACTTTCAAGATAATAAATTAAAGCAAATTTCTTCACACTTTTTCTTTTAAACTCGATTTTTTCACCTTTAAATTTTTTAGGCCTTTTGATATAGACAAAATTTGAAAAATAAATCAAATAGGTGTGGAAATAAGTTTATTCAATTGTTGTATAATGACTAACGTAGGTTGTAGCCACTCGAACGATTGACAACAACAGACTAAAGCTGAGTAAAAATGAACAAGATTAAATCGGATTAAGGTCTTCGTTTCAAATAAGATAAATCAAATGTAAAAGGACAAGCAATACAAGGGTTATATCCACATACATAATAAATTCTATGCTGGTACAACTGTTTAATATTATATTAAGCATCCAAGTATAGGAAAGAGAGAGATCAAAAATTTAGGTTATTAGTAAATAATATTTGCAATATTGTAAAAAAGTAGGTTTACATCCAAGTTTTATATTTTATAATGATAAAACTTTGTTTAAGACGAAACAAGGTTCACAAGATATCTTTCGAAAAACGGTAAGAATTTAAAAATTTCATTTAGGTTAAAATGAGAACGATGAAATATTGGTTAGGAGGAGAAGAGGTTCATTTTACTCTTTGAAGGTTGAAATGAGGCTAAAAGATCCATTTTAGGGCCAAAATAGGTCTAAAATTTCGACTCGGGCAATGTTTTTATTCCTTAATTTGACCATGCATTCCTTCCAAAAAATCAAAGTTCCTCAAAACGTGTATTACCGTTGAAAACTAGAAATCGAAAATTCGACCCAATTACAATACCTTACTACGTATTTCTAAAAGAAAGTAAAAATCAATTATTAACAACCAGACTGAGATAGACTATGCTTTAACAGGAATATTTAGTTGAACATTTGAATAAAGTTCCTGGATTTTGAGTGTCTGCACTTATCTGAAAGACGCTATCATAGATATGTATAATGAAGTTTTTCAATATTTTTACATTCACGGTACGGGTGGTTGTGGCGAGATGTTATTTAGCATCGCGAGTTTTCCTGATTGCATGTATGAAAATGCACACTCGAGTATTTTTTTTAAGTCCTCGGAAATAAAAGTTTGGCAAATTCTCATACTTGAAAACGCTGTTATTCATAGAATTTTAAATTGATTTCTTTTTCACAATTTGTATTTGTATAAATTATGTTTTGCTTTTTTCAACACCAAAAGAAGGTCATTAAGACATAATATCTGAAATAAAATTAAATATCAAAGCAATAACAGTAAATAGGTTGACAAAGAATTTCTTTGAAACCTCAACTGACTGAAACATTTAAAGGTGCAGGAGAGGTGCAGTTCTTTTGAATTTTAGTACGGCGCGTTGAACAGAGATGACGGGGCAATGCCCAAAATGCATTTAAGAATTACGGACTTGCGCTGTGATGATAAAATAGACTGATACTAACTGATACTAAGAACAACGCGCCGTACTTATAGCCTTAAAAAAAATCTGACGTTAAACACATTTCCCGAGTCACCGTTTGCGTAGTAAATTTGTATTTTTATGACTATTTAATGGCTGAAATACTGTGAAAAACCATGGTTTACAATGAAAACAAAATTCAAGGAAGGATACCAGACGTTTATAAAATTTGTCAGGATCATTTTTCTGGCTAACAATTTACGCATGCCATAAAAACGAAGCTTCATAGAATTTGCAAAATATAGTAAGTAGCTACATTTAAAAGTAAATAACTTAATCTTATTCATGCTTTTTTTACTAAATTATTATTCTGAGATGGTTGAATCATTTCAGAATCCCGGATATTGGTATATTCAAGAATATGCATGGAATCCAGACGTCATTTCCAACACTAAACTCCAAATAGTATAATAATAGCTACTGCTTAATTTGAGAAAAGTAATAACTTATTTAGTAGTAAGATGTGTCGTATGATTGTATAAATATTTTTGAAATGAAATATTAAAAATATATTGAAAAAATTAATTTTTTAATTTAAATACAAAAATTAATAAATAAGTAAATAAATAAAACAAAAAGTTCAAATTCCGAGCGCCTAGTTAAAAAAACCCAGTGGTTTTTCGGCCAATTTCATCCTGTTAATTTTATGTCACTCTGATGCGCACGCAACGTAACATTTTACTCTCATCATTTTTTCCTTAACCCGCCTAAGGAAGTATAACTTTAAAAAATGCAGGTCGCTTGATATAAAGATGAAAGTCAGAAAAAAATTAATTTAAAAAAAAATAAAGCTTTGTGATGATAAAGAAAAATGCTTAATAAAAACAATAAGAAAAATAGTTTGTTTAATGAAGCACACTGGACTTGGTTTTGCTTTATTAGTAGCTAAGCTTCAGATCAATTAAAAAAACATTCACTATCGTTGAAGCTGTGATTTTGTTATCGCAATAAGCCAAGCATGAACTTCAAGTAAACACTTTGGCATTACCAAGAAACGAATGCATCGAGTCGTTTCAAATGATCGGATTTTCTCAATCAATGAACTGGAATTATTTGTCGCTTTCCGCGGATAAACAAAGTGTTTCGTGACAAACAGGACTATGCAACTTTATAAGTGGAACCTTGAAAATGCGTGAATCGTAGCAAACAAAAAGGCGACACTTTTAAGCACCTTTTACACGTTGACATAATTCTTTTAGGAAATGTATTTGTATCTGAACCGGTGTAACTTAGCTTAAAAATTTACTTTCTAACAAAAGTCGTTTGAAGAACATGTCAAAGGAAGACACGTAATAAATTTTGTAGAAAATTTAATCTATACCAATAATAAGATTGAAGTCACCTGCGCGAGGGAACATAAACGGAATTATTTTTCTCAGCTGAGATTTTTATCTAATCTTTAAAAAGTAAGGTGTTTTGTTGAATACCCTTTATTACCGACATTTTCATATGTTTATACTAAAAAAATGCCATTTTCATTGCACTTTTCCCAAAAAAAAAAACATTGTTTGTCCAGGGTAAACTTGAAAACGACTGAACCGATTTCAATGAAATTTTCACAAAAAGTTATTAAATATTCCAACTTACATTATAGGCTACTTTATATTTCGAATAGTTTTCCCTGTCTGTTTGTTTGTTCTTGGCAAACTTAAAAACGGCTGATCCGACTTGGACAAGTTTTTCACTGCAAGTAGTAAATATTACAAAAAGTGCTATAAAATACTTTTTATTCCGAAAAAATGTTGATTTTCTGAGCAAAAAATAAAAACTTTAAAAACTGCGCAACGAAAAACATACATCGGCAGGCAGCTGTGATACAATGTACATAATATACATATCATAGCGTAGAGACAACATGATTTTAAACTGTCATTTGTTATTCTTATAAATTAATGTTCGCAAATTTGAAAATTATAACCATGATAGAAGTATAGCGATGGTTTAAATTTTTAGAAACTAAAAATTCATAATTAATTTACAGGTAGTTAATATTTTATTTATAGTTTAGCTAAATATACGTTAAAGTTTTTGAGAGAGGAGAAGGGAATCCTCTGCAATAAATATGATTTCATTCATAAAAAGAAATATCTTAGTTCCAAAATGACACCTGTTAGAATAAATAACCAAAACAGACAGTTCGACTTAAGTGATCCCGATAAGGAGTTTGACTAATTTAAGAGAGGTGAAGCCGTTAGGAAGAGTCTTACTTTCTTTTCAAGAGAAAATAGCAATACCAAAAAACGATATTTGTAATGTTCAATTTATTTTAGCAAGATATATAGGAATCCGTTGTCTTATCTTGGAGCCCGGCAAATAGCAGAATTGCCAATAAGACATAATGGACTCAAAATAATACTTTATCATAGAATAGTGAAACTAACTTAATGCGATGTTACAATAGATAACAACAGGCAGGTGATCGATTTTACAATAATCAACAAATTCAATAATGAAAATAACATTCGAGTATTAACATCAATAATGAAAATTCAAAAATAGTTGCAATGGTGCGCGTCACGCCAGACAGTGAATTCGTGCCACATCCCTTTCTTTCTATTCTATTCTCAAACCCTAAATTGAATAATGTTCCGAAAATTTTCAGTAACTTAAGTGCCTAAAATCCAAAAAAAAGTTTCACTTGCATCGTGGTTTCGTTAAACTACACAATAATTTTTTGTTAAACTATCTGCATTTCTTACTTTGGGTAAAGGTCTCTATTATTCAATCCGATTTATTAAGATACGCTTGGCGAAGCGGGTGGTTATCAGCTAGTTTTTCTTTAAAATTGAATAGAAAACTCAGGAAGAAAATTGATCTTTATTCATAAAAATTTTCAATAAAACACTCAATAAGAGTAGACGTTAAGCATTTGTTGGGAAGTCTTGATGCATTTTTTAGTCAAGTTTAGTTTTTAAAAATTAAATAAAAATCAATACTTTGAGATAGGAATATTTTAAAATTGAGACAAAAACAAAAGTTAAATTTTATCCTTTTATATTTTCATCTCTTTCAATTTGGAACGAAAACAGCGATTTTTTTTTATCTAAACGTTGCATCACTTAATGCTATATGAATATGCACGTTATTTCGGTCGTTTCATTTACCACCACAACACAAATAGTGGTGTGCTTTTTGGCATGTAGCCAACGGCGGCGTGGGCGAGTCGGCAAGCTTTCAGCTCTCGTTACGCACGCGAAGCTCGGGAAATTTTCATGTTCACTATACGTCATACGAAAGGAGCAGAAAAGAAATGAAAAGATGTGAATGTTGTGATGCCATTAATAATATTTACATATATAATAATAAATTTTGAATTGTTTGAATATTTCGTTGGTCGATTTTCATGCTTTGCAACTAACGAGCAAGAATTAGACGTGAGGTGTTTAAGCAAACAAGCTTAACTTGTTTATCCGTTCGAACCGTACTTGTACATTATATTTATCAGGGTGTTATTTAAACCGTAAGTGTAAATATTTTCTACACGTTTTCTGTCGCTTACGTTTTACTTTCCAATTTGTTTCCGTTAGTTTTGCATTTAAATCTGACAATTTATAAATATTTGTTGAATGATTAATTTCCTTGAAATAATACCAAGAATTATTGCAATGCTAAAAATAATTTAAGAAAATTAATGTTCTGATAAAAGCTGTCGATTTATGAATCATATTTTTATCGTGTTACAGTTTTAAAAATAAATTAAAATTATATGTAAATTAAATTGCAAACTCTCTTTGCTATTAGAGTAGGGTAAATAATATTTTAACAGAAAAAAATTATAGTAGAATGAAACCCATTAGAAAAGGAAGAGAATATAACAATAATAACAGGAAAAATAAATTACGGTTGATCTGAGGTGGGGAAGTGGAAAAGGGGGGCGTTTTTAAGGGTAGAAACGGTTTATCTCGATTTCCGACAAAACTAAAAGTCCTATGGAAAAAAAGTTAAATAGCAAAGTTGTAGATAATAAGAAGTTCTACAACTTTTGTACTTATACTCTTTCACATAAGTAACTTAAAAATTTATGTGAAAAATTCAAATTACCTAGTTTTTAGTTATTATCTTCTACAAAAAAAAAATACACGAAATTTAGTGAAAACTTATCTTTTAATATCCCAAACACATCTTTTTTTTATTTAAAATATTATTTTTTACACATAATAATGACTTAATATCGAAAAAGCACCTTAATTTTCAACCTAAAATTCTCACGTCAAACATCTGTTTTTTTTTAAAAAGTCAATTAACTTTTTGTTCGTTAAGACCTCTTCTTTTTGATGATACAAATATATATATATGGGATCCGGACATTTGGGCGGGTGACAATTGGGCGGGGGACAATTGGGCGGGCGCAGGTTGACCTAGATCATTCATTTTTGTCCATTCATTCATAAAATTGTTTTCATCACATTTTGTGAGTTTTATCGTCGTTGAAATTTCTTACAAAATTAAATTGCTTGTTGTTTGCCTTCTTATAAGGCGCGTTTTTTGGAAACTGAGCGCGGTGGCCGAAAACTGCTTTAGGATGGCTATGCTTATGTAAAAGAAGCAGAGAATACATTAAAAACAGACTGGAAATGTGAAAAGAAACGAATTTGCAAAGCTCACTTGCATACAATTTTGAATCCGATGCCCGGTGCTGATGTAGAAATACGGTCAGAACATACTCATCCTCCTGATCCGACTTTGTATGAGGTAATTAGCGTCGTTAATGGCACCAAAAATCGAGCACGTACAACGCGTGAAGCAACCAGTGAAATTGTCACTGTCGCGTTCAATTCAGTGTCTCCTGCTGCTGCAGCTAAAATGCCTACAAAGTCGACGTTGCAAAGATTTATTCGTCAGCAAAGAACTGTTGCTGGAGTTTTCGGGCACCGCGCTCAGTTTCCAAAAAACGCGCCATAAGAAGGCAAACAACAAGCAGTTTAATTTTGTAAGAAATTTCAACGACGATGAAACTCACAAAATGCAATGAAAACAATTTTATGAATAACCTAGGTCAACCTGCGCCCGCCCAATTGTCACCGACCCATATATATATATCAATGTTAAATGTTCCCAGAAAATGCAATAATTAAAGTGTAAATCTTAATCAATTACTCAAAATTGTCCATAATACACGTACGTCAAGCTAGCCTTAGCAGGCCAGCCCAATCAAATGAAACTATGCTAACGATGGAGTGTTATTTTTGTGCTAATTAGTTGTCATAGTTTAAATTTTCTTGCTCGTGCCATTTACGAAATTTTTGTAACAAGGCTAGCTTAACCGTCAAGCTAGCCTTGTCACGCAAAACATGCACTAAAGTGCAATAAAATGTTGAAAAATATACGTCAAATAATTTTTGCTAATTAGTTGCCAATAAATTACTAGCAAAAAACCATATAAAGTTCTTAAAAATTTTTAAAAAATTAAAAACAATGTTTTTGACGGCTAGCTTCCACGTTAAACTAGCCTTGTCACGCAAAACATGAACTAAAGTGCAATAAAATTTTGAAAAAAATACGTCAAATAATTTTTGTTTTTATCCTTTAGAAATGCGTTATAGACAGAATTTTGTTTTTTTTTTCTAATTTCACGAACCTCTAATTCGTTTTTTATCAAGCAACTAATTAGCAACTAAATAGTTTACACATTCTTAAGCTTGTACAGGTCGGATTGCTTACTACGTTTAAAAGCCATTCGGTACCATTAATTGGCGCGAACAGTAACAATTTTTAAGAAATTATAATGGTTTTTTGGTAGTAATTTATTAGCAACTAATTAGTAAAAATTATTTGACGTATTTTTTCAACATTTTATTGCACTTAAGTGCATTTTATTGCATGACAAGGCTAGCATGACGGTTAAGCTAGCCTTGTTACAAAAATTTCGTAAACGGTACGAGCAACAAAATTTAAACTACGGCAACTAATTAGCACAAAATAGCACTAAATCGTTAGCATAGTTTCATTTGATTGGGCTGGGTGGCCAAGGCTTGACGTACGTCCATAATACAAGTTTAATCAATTAAATAACATATTTACACTTTAATTATTGCATTTTTTGATCACATTTAACATTATAATGTACATATATATATATATATATATATATTTGCACTATTAGAAAGTAGGGGTTTCAACGAACAAAAAATTCACCGACTTTTTTTAAAAATATATAGATAATTTGACGTGACAATATTCGATTGAAAATAAGGGTGCTATTTCGATATTAAGTCATTGTAAGGTGAAAAAATTAATATTTTTAATATAAAAAAGTGTGTCTGGGGCATTAAGAGGTAAGTGTTTGTCCAATTTCATGATTTTGTTTGCAAAAGATAAAAATAAAAAACCAAAAACTTGGTTATTGGAATTTTAACATAAATTTTGAGGTTGTGTGAAAAAAGTGTTGGCACAAAAGTTGTAGATCTTATTACCTCCACTTTGCTATTTAACATTTTTCCATAGGACTTGTAGTTTTGTCGGAAATCAAGATAAACCGTTTCTACCCTTAAGCCTCTCCCCCCTTTTTCACTTTTCCACCTCATATCGACTGTAATTTATTTTTCCTTTGATGTTTGTTAAATTCTTTTCCTTTTCCAATGGGTTTCATCCTACTATAATTTTTTTCACTTTTTACCATTTTCAAAGGCTAAAAGCACTGGTCGATATAGTAAAATTCAAATTTTACCTAGTGACTTGGGAAAACATAATTGATCCAACTTGAATTTATTGTCTACTTCTTTGTCTTTCATTAGAATTATTATGACATAGATACATGTTATCAAAACTATGTATATTTTTTGAAAAAAAAAATAATAGAAAAACTTCAAGCTCAATGCATATTTATTAACATATTTCTCAAAGAAAAAATTTCCAATTAAAATGTGATTTTTTTCTCTCTAATTTTCAATTGCAGTCCAACGTTGTTATAGAAAAGAAAAATATTCATTAGTTTTTCAAAGCGTCAACATTTTTTCTCTATAATCAATTTCAATAAAATAAGAGATATATGGTTTATTTCCAATATATAAAAGTTTACGGTTTAATGAAGTTCTTTGCTCATAGCCTTTACGTTAGTTATAAAAAAATCTTTTGTTGTTATTGCATGATTATGTCCATGAAAGATGAACTTTTTCCATCAAACAAAAACAAATTGTTCTATCATTGAAAAATGTTGCATTCAATGTTGGTTGATTAACTATAGTTGCATAAAAAAACACAGTTTGGTTGTTATAATTGCTGTTAAAAAATTGCAACGTGAAAGTGTAAAATTCATTATTTTAATTAATGTAGAGCTCATACAAAAAAGGTTTTCAATTTGAAAAAATAAATTCAAATACCCAAAAACTGCATCAATACAGTCTTAAGAGACAATTGTAAATTGTGATATAGAATTAGAGCATATTTAACAGAGGATATATGAGAAGCCTACTTTGTAAGTAAAGCCTAGTACTCACAAAGCCTAAACTTATCTTGAGACCGTTTAGAGACACTGTTCCTTACCTCGTCTATCGTCCACATTACGATGTGAATTTCTCAGTCTCAGTCATTTCGCAATTCACCATGGTAGACAAAATAAAATAAACAAAATAAATGGAGCTGGCCATGGCTTGCTTCTAGACAAAGGTGACGTCGTAACTGTCAAAATGTTACGGAACGTGTCGAACGTTACCTGTTGTCTCTTAGAGTTTCCGATTCCTAAACGTTAGACCTACGATTTTTGGTCTCGCAACAGACTCTAGACGTTGATTTGTCTACGGAAACAACCTGAGATGCATCTCCGACATCAAAATTGCGAAATATGTCTACTAATGAGTACTAGGCTTAAAAAGCAAATAAATCGATTTTTATATTATTTATATTATATATTTTTATATATCGAGTTTTATATTGAAAGATCTTTTAAAGATTTCATTAATTCAATCCTCAAAACTCGATTTTATTGTCACATTCTAAAGAGCAAAGAAAAGATCATAAGGATGGAGAGTATCGCCATTTTGTGAGTTTGGGGGTTGCGCCTGCTCTTGAAACTGTCTTACCCATGGAAGGGCCAAGCCAATCAAACAGCCAATGGGGAGCGACGTGGTTGTAGAATTAGAAAGACCTTACGGATTTTCTAAAACTTTCGGACTCCCGTAGCGCGAATGGTTTGACCAAAATGATTACTCGAAGTAGATAAGAGAGGACAATCTTTCTGGAAGTTTCTACCCATAATTCCTTATGGATAGGAGTAGGACAAAAGAATAAAAAAATTCTGACAACAGATTAAGTAGATAGAATATTCTCGGAAATGGCCAAAATAATTTAAAAAAAGAGGTTTATTTAAACGAAGAGTCAATCAAAAATAAATTGTCAACCGAGTTATATATAAATCGTGAATGGTGAGTGTTAAATCAATTGTGAACATTGTGTTAAGTAATGTCTAAACAATGCAGTGTATATAGTGAAATATAAACAGTGAGTGACAATTAGTGGCTGTGACTATTGTAACAGTAAACTTAATCATTGTTAAAGAGTAAATAAATAAACATTTGTTAAATATAAATTGCCATCATTTAAACACAAATTCAAGAACCCGTAAAAACGTTACAATATAAAGAAGTCAAATTATTGATCACAAAACTGATCAAAAGACCATCAGTTTCTTGTGATAAAAAAGAACTACACCCACACGGAAAAAAATGTGTTGTAGCTTTAACAACATTCCTTGTTAAATTTACTACATTAACTAGTATTATATAGGATGACACCACGTGTGGTAACGTTTACCCGTCAAGTGTAATTAAAAACTACAGTATTATTTACAACACGAACTAGTAAAAATGTAGTTGAATTTTTGACACTTGCATTTATTTGTTAAAATTATTATGTATGTTGTACACGCCGCATGCGCAAACGCGAAAATTTGTTAATTGTACAACACTCAGCAGTTGTAACAGCTACATATATTTTCTACACTATGGTAGTAAAAAATACTATACGTTTGAGCTGAATACAACACAGTGTGTTATCTAATGTTACATTTGTGGTTATAGTGAACACAAAGTGCAGTAAAAATATTACTAGTTTAATGTTGTAAATTTTACACCACTATTTTTTCCGTGCATATCTCGCTTTGCGTCTTTTCGTTTAGTATTTTCAAAGTTGCGTTGTTTTGGGTTCGAGTCTTGTATGTAAAAATGCTTGCTCTAGAAAATCATAATTCACTTTGCGTCGTTTCTATTTACGTCGTGTTTTTTTTTAGAGCGTAACCACGAGGCAGGTGAGGCATAAGTATACAAAGTTCATAAGATTCATACTTTTTATTATTTTCTCCTAAAGGTTCGTCAATAACTACGCGAATTTGGCAACCAACTTGTACCCTAACGGTTAACAGGATACAGTGAGATCGTTAACGGGCCTAACCTACATGCACCAGTATAAATATTTTCCAAATCGATAGTTTTATGTTACTAGGGGATGTACTGCTTAAATTTTCGTTTGTACCGTATCGGTTCTTGAGAACAATTACCCCTAGTTTATAGGATGCTGTAATGTGAACATAAATTCTATATGTTACAGTTAAAGGGTAAATTGCAATTAGTTTATACACTAACTAGTTGATGCATGCATTCACTTAATGTTTTAGTGAAAGCCTACATTATTTCAAATTATATATACTGTATCTAGTCAATGCATGCATTAACTGGTGAGTGTATAAACCCACTAATTCGTATTAATTGAATGATTATATCTACACTAGTAATATTTTTTTGGTTTTACTGAATGTGCACTTCCTGGCACCGCGAAGTTTTTCAAAAAACCAAATATCTTATCTGTGTGAAACTTTGTGGTGTCAGTATGTGTAGATTCAGTCAAATAGGTTACATTTAGTTATTTTCGTTTTTTTTTCTTGAAAAATTTTTGGTTTTACTTTTGCGTTTATTAATAAATAAATTTGAAAAAAAAATCTCTTTCATATATGACAGTAGATAAAATACAAATTAATAAAATACTTTAACTAATCTACAGTAGAAGGTGTATACTATAACTAGTGGAAGTTTACATAAATTTATTTGATTCCACTCTGGTTTAGTTATATATATTTTAGCTAGTGGTTACATAAATTTGGTTATTTCACACAAAAGTGAAACTAAATAAATTATTAGAGAAAAATTCATTAAAAAACTAACAATGAAGATTAGTTAAATAAAATTGTTTGGCAAATGATACGCCATAAGGCCTTGAAATATACTCTGACACAAACTATCAATCTACAGGAAATATATACAGGAAATATCTTGTTCATATACAATATGATTGCAAATGGGATTTAAATCAAACATTAGGGATCATGTTTCAAGATATTGAATTGCACTTTATATAAATATTAATTACACGTTATGTTTTCTTAGATTTTCAAAAACTTTCCGCTTTTAAACAAACATCAAGTTAATTAAACTTTTGTGTTTGTTTTGTTAAATATTTTCACTGAGTTTCCATTTCAAGGAATTTTACAAAACACAGATTTTTCTAAGTTATTTTTATGAAATCAATAAAAGCTTGATGAAATCCAAACAGGCATTGTGTTGCATTTCTAACTTATTGGTGTTCTAATTGATGATGATTGAAAGTAACATTTGGATTTATAAATCATTCAGTAAATGATGTTCGACAAAAGTGAAATCAAAAAACCAAGTCTAATTGAATCATTTGATTGCAAGTTGATTACATTAAATATCAATCTTCCAGCCTGAACTTTAGTAGCTTATTACTTATTCAAGTCACTTAATAAATGGAATTTCTAAGTATCAATTTGAGATCTCGAGTGCAATCTTCAAAATTCTTGTTATTTATTTAAAATTAATGTAATAAACTTGATGGTTTTTGTGTTCGAGTTCTTAACTTTTAATAAACCCAAACATGTTCCTTTGAACGATTATTTAACGAAACAAAACAAATAATCTGAATAAACAAGTAATTATATGAAAAAAAAATTTTATGAAGCTGAGACGCTTTTTTTGTACTTTCATCAGCTTGTTAAAAACCACAATATTTGTTTACAAATCGTGTAAGCTCTTCATTTTTAACTGAAACGTGGATAATTAGAAAAAAATAATAAGTTGGTATTAAATAAATATGAAAATGAAAAATAATACCCTCGAAATTAAAGAACTTGTCGGCGTTAATCATATTGTATGGTGGTTGAAGATAAACCAAAAAAATTATTGGTCCAGTGATGGTTTTAAATACGAATTTTTTTTATTTATTTTTACAAAGCATCGGTTGAAAAAATTTTTCTTTGTAATTTCAAAATCCTCTTTAAAAATGATTTAATCCTCTTAGAAAGATTAAACAATATTTTTTTTTTCAATAAAAAGTTTGATAGAATCAAAATGAGTCAAATATTTAACATTATTACACAAAAGCGATGTATTTGTTATTCGATTATGTCAAATATTGACTTATAGTCCGTTAAAAAGTTTACTTCAGGTTTACTTTGTCCAAATAAATCGGATTGTGTTGAGCCTAGGACAATGAAACTCTAAATTACTCCCAACGTAATCTTCACCACTTTCGTTTTACGTCTATAAAATTATTTATATTCAATAAAGCTTTCACGTTACGCACGTTTTATTAAAAAAAATAAGTAAGTTTTGCCCGTTAAAGGTAAAATGAACGTGGGATCAAACATAAATTCTCATACAAAAAAACCGAATCGATTTCAAGTTGTAGAGCAGAGAAATTTTTTTAATAAAACATAATTAAAAGCACACCTAGTTTTTCACAGACAAAATGTATCTAAGATGATCGCGTTTTTGTCCAGCTTTTGAATTAAGTTTGGCAAAGTTGTCTCGTAAGTGGAGCAGCGCGTGGCAGCTGGTCGCATAAAGTTGGTTACATTTTCGTATTTGGCCGAAGAATTCCTTATTCCATATATAAGTTTTTATTGGATCATCGTTGAATTGTGTGCGAGTCAAATGTAATTTTCTTGTTCGGATGGAATAAAAAAATCTCGGACGCAAGTATTGAACGAGGGAGAAAAGCTAACGGGCATTTGAGATCGAATTTAATAAAATTATATCTGGAGACAAATTCACCGAAATCATCGTTCTCATGTAATCACTTTACAAAAACAATTTTGCTGAAGATTATTCAGTAATTGAAACGAAACGGAAAAATGTTACGTTTTTATTTTACAGAATTAGTTTTCTTGTCATAACATTGTTTTTTTTCGATTTGAACCCTTATTGAAAATGGTTGTGAGTCGAATTATGACCGAACATATATGTGCAGATCAGTGGTTATTGACGGTTAAACAATGTGAATTACCAAAGTACTGTAAAGCTACTACAGTCAACGTCAACAAAACTCATAGTGTCATAGAATGTTGAGCGATTAAAGCAATAATTAAAATAATTATAAAGAATAACAAATAAATTATGGCGACTAGAAATAGAATTCCAACATACAGTGATACCTCTCGCAACTGCCCTGACGAAACGATGCCTTAAGCAATTCAATTTGTTCGGTGCCAGTGCTGGCCACTGTAATTGTAAATATTATATGTAAATAAATGTGGGTAACCACTCCCACTTTACATTTTGGTGACCCCGAATTGCAGCACGCAACGCAGCAGCGAGAAATGGCCATTCTGTCTAAACTTACAAGTCTTTCCTCATATTTTGGACGCCATAAAGTAGCCACATACATCGGACCCCCTCACAAAGGAGTCAAATATAGAGTAGCAACATTCTAGGCTCCGGTTGTACTTCTCCATACCACACCATACCCTCACGTCTTCGGACTCGAACCACAGCAGCTCGTTCCCAGCGGCCCCGACTCTACGGCGGTTCCAATCACGGCAGCTCAGAGTCTCACGGCCCAACGATGACAATAATCGTGACCAAATTACTAAGAGGGGAGTGATGTAGCGACTAAAAATGGAATTCTAACATGCAGTGATACCTCGCAACGTTGATAACTTAAGAAATTCAATTTATTTGCGGCAAGTGCTGGCCACTGTTATCTTACTAATATTATAAATGTGAAAGTTTGTATGGATGTATGTTTGTTGCTCTTTCACTCAAAAAGTACTGAATGGATCTGGATGAAATTTGGCACAGATATAAACTATAATCCAATTTAACATAAAGTATACTTTATATCCAGAAAAAATGTAGGGTTTCCGTGGGATAGATATTTTTTTGTATTTACAGAGCAAAAGATTAATTTTATTTTTGTAATGTGGTAGTTTAGGGGCCAGAAAATGATATAGATTACTACTCATACCGGAATAATAAACGGTTCCCATAGGATAGCAAAACAAGTATATATTCTATAAGAACCGTGTATTTAAAAGCAGTTTTATTAAAATCTACAAAATAGAGTCTTAACTCATTTTCCTCAAGAAGATTTGATCTTATTTTTACTCAGGAGAAATGTACTTTTCCAGTGGGATAGATATGTTTTTTGTTTATCACAGAGTTAAAATTTGATATAATTTTTTTAATGTGGTATTTTGGAGGAGAAGATATAGCTTACTTTTAAGGCTAGAATAATGCATGGTTCCCATGGGATGGCAAGACAATTATATCCCACAGGAACCGTATATTTAAAAGTTTTGGTTAAGTTTGGGAAATAGAATTTTAACGCAGTTTCTTCCAATTTTACACGATAACGAAAGAAATCTCTACAAAGTTGAAATTAAAAAATTTACAATTTTTACTGGAAAATAAATAATTAAATAATTTTGAATTTCAATTTAACACCCGATAAAATTTATAATGGCATTTTTTTAAATTTTTTTTTCATTGTTCATTGTCGAAGATATTAATTAGAAATAAACGTATTAAAATAATAAACTAAAAATTTCAAAATTCAACAATTACTTAACAGAACAAATTTTAATGAAGTTTTGCTAAAGATCCTGTATGATAGCTACTAATCTATTCTTTTAAGGGAACATCCAGTAATGACGTGTGGCTTTCAGGGGCCGAAGGGGTCAAGCCGAATCTCATCTAATCTTACTTTGGGGAAAGGAGGGTCTCACAAATATCACGTATTTTTTTAAAGAAAACAAACGTTTTGAAAAATATCACATTCAATTGCAGGTTGGGGGAAAGGGTTAGGCCAAATCTCATGACATCTTACCAGAAGTGAGGGGATGGGATTTCAAAAATCGTACAAAACGCCTCGTACAGTTAATGGATGCCCCCTAAAATAGCTAAAAGATTAGATTAGATAGATTAAGATAGATTAATTTTTATATTTCGCTATGAACGTAGGGAATATTTTAATCAATCGGTTAAATTTAGATACACTCAGCGAAGCAAGAGGGTATTAGCTAGTTTAGTTAATATTATTTAAAAAAATATCTATTTATTATAACTATCAGAATAAGTTAACCCCAAACATTGTTATTTATCACTTTTATATTGTTTTTATTTTTATAAATTATTTTTAAACTATATAATTCTATTGTACATAGATAACTATAATATTGGATATAAGTACAAAAACCAAAAGAACAATACTGTACTACATGATGTAGCTATATCGTCAGCGCATATATAGCCTGAGCGCTTTTATCTAAATTAAAAAAAATGGTTGCTTGTTATACTTGCGTATTTAATTCTTGAATAATATAATTTCCATCTTTAAATCGCATTTTGACTTTGGTTTGACAAACAAAATTATATTTTCAACATTTCCTTCTTTATTCATTCTATATATGTATATCACTTTCAATCGTTAAATTTTATGCTGTATCATAAATTTACATTAACGCTTTACATATCGTTGTAAATAAATTCTTTTTCTACGCTCATAAATATCAAATTACGCATATAATTTCCGCGATACTCAACCAAGTTTACATTTTTTTTTTTCATTTTATTCGGCAGTATTAGTTTTCCATAAAAAATAATTCAATTTTAACTCAGTGTACTTTAATTTCAACTTCTCATAAACTGTTTGAATTGTTATTTAAAACACTTGATACGAGTATAATATATTTCTTGGTTTATGAAATGTTCAACTGCCATTCAAAACTACAGTAAATTTCATTTTGTTAGAAGTATTTTTTTTGCAAACTTTTCGAGATATTTATCTAGAAAGAAAAGTATTCCTGGCTTATCTCTTCAAATTCATTTCATTTCATTCATTCATTCATTTAAGTTTTGAGATTTTTTATTGTTTGTTGAAATCTCAACGACACATTTTCAATTTTTTCTTTACTATATGTTAAAGGAAAATTATTGTATCGGGTCGATATTTAGATTTTGAGTTTCAAACGGGATTGCACTTGTGGAGGTCACCTGAGTCCAAAAAAATGGTTTTTACAAAAGTGTCTGTCTATGACAGCGATATCGTATTGAAAGCTTCATCTGAAACTCACCAAACTTGGAATTTTGTCTTCATATTTCATCTAGTTGTACTGTGAAGCTTTTGGTTGAACTCGGTTGGCAGGAAGCCCCAATTTGGTCTATGGGTTTTTGAGTTTTTCTAATTCTTTTTGTTAAAAAGACTCCAACAATTCTCTTTAAACTTGTTATAGTTATTAAGAGCAACAAAAGCTACAACCTTATTTGGAATTTTTTTTCTGGGAAAATTCAAATAAAGGCAGTACTGGAATAAAGGAGGAGGGTCGTTACATACATATTTATAAATCCTGTGTGCATATAGCTCTGTTCATACAGATATTTATATTTTATTCTATTCGTAATTTTTTAATCCAATCGTGGGTTTTTTTATGTTTCCCTAATCAAACAGTGAGCTTCATTCAACGGATATTTTTAATTGGTAGAAAAAAAATAAGAGAGATTGACAGAATATTTCAGTTATCCTCAAAAATGGAAATTTCGCAGCCTTTTTTTGAAATTCTACTTTTTAAGATTAATCTAGAAGAGGCGTAGTTTTAGATTAAACGGATTTAAGAGAAAAAAATTATAAAAGCTTTAATTCACTTTTTAAAGGAAGCAAACTTTCTGTTCTACAAGTTGCATAAAATCAAAAGTTCCGAAAAGTTTTAGGATTTTCAGTTTTCCACAGCAAACAAGATACTAACTAGCAACGTTTAAGTTTGAAAGCTTTCAGCTTTCCTATCTTAACTGTCTGAACACATGCCCATGAGATCTTGATTTAATTGAATATTTTATAGCCAACTAATACAATGCAGATATAGTTTTCAGTTTTGTTATTTCAGGGTCTTGCTTTTTATGGGGCCTGGGAGAGACTTTTCAATTTTAATGAGTTCAAAAATTAAAAGGCATACTGTGGGAGTTTACGTACTAGCTGAATGGTGAGAAAAATTTGCCCCTTGCTCATCACTGAGGTTTAACTACTGGGAAGAAAGCAACTCAGGACAGTAACGGGACTGATAACCGGACACTGTAGACTGAGAAAGTATCTGCAGACTATTGGGGTGTCACAACAAGACCTCAATTACAAATTGTGTGGAGCTGGAGAGGAAAACGCATTCCACGTCATTTTTGACTGCAAAGCCCTCACAAAGTGGCGACAACTGTATGGGATAAACGTCGCCCAAACAGCCACAAATCGCGCAAAAAGCTTAGTATAGGGACTGTTTCAGCTAGGCAGAATGCTGAACTTGGAATAAGCCAGAATCCTTGTACAACAGGAATACATGAGCAGAACAGGAGTACAATAAGCCTAAGGCTGCATTGGGGAGGGGGACAGGAATTCACTACTTAACTTAAATTGATTGTCGAGCGACTTGACTAAAATTTGGCTTAAACCAAGCCAAACTGAATTCAAATATTAATATTTAAATATCAAATCAAGTCAATCATTGAATTTGCAAGTTCTTTTAATAGACAGCTTAAAAGCTCATTTCACTGTACAAAATTTCCAGATACTTAACTTGGTGAATTTCTAAGCTTAATATATATAAACAAATCATGCATGTAAACATAACAAGCTAAGAAACTAACTGAGATGATTTTTTAGAAATAATTATATATAATTATACTAATATAATAATTTTGAAGTTAAAACATTTAGTTTTGTGTAAAACTTCGCGGTATCAAGAAGTGCACATTCATTCAATGAATGAAAATCGGGTAAACGAACATTGGCTATAATATAGGCTCCCCAAACCTCTGCCAGGGGGACCCACTGGTCCCCTTTAGCATTAATTAACACAGTTTTTGCGAATTTAACACTATCTTAATAAATAATTGGGGGTTAATTGAACACGTTTATACTAAAAATTATTAAATAAAAATCTTAATTATTTAGCTAGAAAAATTGCATGAAATATTTTATCGCAAATATTTTTGTCATGGGGATATTTTGTCTGAGGATATTTTGTCATGGGTATATTTTGTCCGGGAATCAAAACGCCTGATACCGTGAGTTTCAGCCTTTACAACCTTATTCCTAGAAATCTAATCGTTATGCGATTACCACCATCTTTCACTATTACAGATATCTTCAAATCAACCCTTAGAACTTTTTCACTTGAAATTATATTGAATGTTGAGAAAAACTGCAAATTTAGGGGGAAACTTTAAATTAAAAAATCATTTGAGACTAAATATTTTTTCGTCGATAAAATAGACACTAAGATTTTAACGAAAAATAACCTATCATAAAATGAATAAAACTTATGAAGAAAGCTCGAAATACGATCCTTGTAATATTTCAAGTTAAAATTGTATAACATTATGTAGATATCTTCAGTTATATCAATTCGAATCAATTAATTGAATTTGAAAACACTCACAATGTGTATTACTTAATTTAAACGAATGACGAAAGTTTCATATTTGTTCTTAGATAAACATTCGCTTTAATTGATTAAAATAAACTGTACGTGAAGTTTTTGCTGTTGAGAAGAAAAACTTAGAAGAGAACTTGAAGTCAGCGAGTTTCTGTGAGTATGTTTCGCTCAAAAAGTTATAAATTGTATCTAACGACCGCGACTAGAAAAGCTCTGTCAGGAAATTAAAGTGGATTGTATCGTTCAGAGATACGTACGTAGAACAATTTGTTTATTAAAATATGTTTTAAACAATTACTGTAAAAGTTAAATTAAATTTCAATAGATTGATATGAAAAAGGTTTTCTGAAATTGAATTAAACGTAAACTTTATAGAAATTTTCTATCATGCATTCTCAAAACAGCTCAAATAAAATGAGTTAAACTTTGCTAACTTGATTACATGATTTATGTTGAAGATGTTATATAATTTTTAAAAATCCATTTCAAACAGATCGAAATAACTAAATTTCAAAAATATTCCTAAGACTTAAAAAAGTGGTTGCGTGTACTTATGTACGCGCGTGAGAAGTTCTTTGGTATCATTAAAAATTAGTTTTTATTAATTTTATTCAAATAATCAATTTTAAAAAACTGTAATTTAATATTTAATAATAAAAATATATATATTTAAAGATATAATTATTAAAAATAAAATTTAGAAAAAAATATTTTAATTTGTATCAATAAATAATATCCAAAGAAAGCTGTAAGACGTTTATAAAATTTGTCAGGATCATTTTTCTGGTTAACAATGCATGCATGTCATGAAAACAAAGCTTCATAGAAATTGCAAAATAAAGAAAGTAGCTATTTGTCAAAGTCAATGTCTTAATCTTATTCATATCTTGTGTTACTAAATTATTATTCTAAGATGGTTGAATCAGTTCAGAATCCCAGATTTCGTGATAACTAAGAATATGCATGGAATGCAAACGTCATTTTCATCATTAAATTTCAAATAGTATAACAGCTAATGCAAAATTCGAGAAAAGTAATAACTTATTTATTAAAAATATGTGTCATTTGTATATATAATTATTTTTAATTTAAATATAAAAACAAATAAATTAGAAAATAAATACAACAAAAATTCAAATTACGCGCGCCAGGAAACCCAGTAGTTTTGCGACTAACTTCATTTTGTTAATTTTTGTCATAAATCTTAAAATTTCACTCTCATCATTTTTTCATAACGCGCCTAAAGAAGTATAACTTCAACAAAAATTGAACATTTTTAAGAATACCTGAAAAGTATATCTCAAATCATAAATAAGTAAAGAAAAAGATTTTTTGTTTTTAGGGATGCACATTTTTAAACCCGTTTGCAGCATGTTAGATGTTCTTAGAGAATATTTTATTTTCAAAGCTTTCAAAATGGTTGATCCCCTTATATTTAATCCGAAACTCAACTTATAAATAAATTTTTACTTTGGTATTATGGAACTTAATCATTATGTTAATTTATTCGTAAATGTTTTGAAAAGCTCGAAACTTTAACAAAATTTGGTTGAACAAACTTCAATTTGTGGTTTTCTTTGTCTTGCTCTGATAGCTTTAGAAAAAGCCCGGATTTTCGTTTCATTTCATCACCAACCAACCATCAAATTTTACCTGAATGATAACTGCATTATGCGAGCGTTCATTCTAAATATTTTTTCATAATTTCATAGTTAAACTATAAATAAAAATAAATGAAACTGTTTAGATATAGTTTACCTTGAGGGAAATTTATATGACTGGGATTCATGCCAATTTTTTTTTAATTTTGTAAACGTGCATCGATGTTACCTCGACGACGTGATTATTATGTGAATGCTCTGTTTTAGATATACGAAATTTAATAAATTGCCTTATCGCTGTAAACATTTTAAATACATGTAAATTTCATGCATTTAAAATTCAAAAATTCTTTTTATCTTAAAGCAAAAGCGTCATAATTACTTTTTAATGATAAATCAATTAAAAAGTATGATTAATATTATGATAAACGTGGCATAATTAATTACTCGATACAAAAAAGATAATATTTATTGAGATAATGTAAAATGTGTCTTGACAATGTATTTGCATAAAGGAATGCACTTTTTGTATTGTCGTATTTTTCCAGTGCAAAGATTTCACATCTCAAAGCATCGTCTCATCAGTCATAAAATGAATGATAGGGTGTCGTTTGATAAAATTATGTGCATCATTTTTCTACTTATATAAACTATTATGTGCAATCAGTTTTCTGCATTAAAAGGCAGATGCACATTTGTTGTATGTACCATAAAACATTTATCATTTGATTATGTTAACAGATCAAGCACGACAAAGTTAGCGGAATGATTTTTGATTAGAGTCGGCAAAAATTAAATTTGTCAATATTCTGAATATTCTGATAGAATGCAAATTAATCGTTAATAATATTTCATTCAATGTGAGATCCAAGGATAAATTGATAAAAAAAAAAACTAAATTTTAAGTGCATTTTTATTTGCTGTGCACGAAATATTGCAACGCCAATTTGCAATTTCCGAGTGCATTAAAAAAATGCACGTTATGAAGGGAATGATGTAAAAGTTCATCGAGTTCAAAGTTTTTACCACCAATATTTCAGATCATTTAATTTCAATCGTGTGTTTAAATCATTTAATACCAAAATTAAAAAAACGACTTTTAAAAAGTCAATCATCAAATTTAATTGCATCAAGTTGAATTAAAACGCCAATATGGTCGATACAGTGAGCTAATTTAACGCGATACTCTCAAACAGTCGTTCAAATTGCGTTTAAACGAAGTGATTAGATTAGTACCTAATTACAGACGATAGATTTATCAAATGAAGCCTGAGAGTAATATCATGTTTCAGTTAAGAAATAAGTTCACCCTTAAATTTTAATTTCAGATCCAATTGAAGTTTTTTAAAAACATAATTTGAAGGTGAAACATTTCAAGGTGTACATTTAATTTAGATTTTTTTTTTGGTATTGTTTGTTTAACGTTGCTCTAACTGCTTGGTTATTTCGTGACATCATGACAACTTCTTTACAGGTGGTTCTAGCAAGTGGTCTCTTTGATAGTCTTCCAAGAGTCACCAAAGCCAAGGCCCTCCGGGTTCAGTATGTCCTTCAGTTCTACTGTCCCAAGATTAAGAATTTCGGATAGTAGATGATCAACCGTCCATATGAGTGACAAAAGGGTCAGGGTTCACGAAAGAGAATTAAATTATGTGTCATCCTAGTGTTCCCGGTTCTAAGACAAATAAGGGCCACCTCCTCTTGTCTATTTAGATCACCAAAGAGAGTAAGGGTACCCACATTTGGCTTTATTTGGCAAAGAAAATCAAAAGCCAAGTCCCATTCGTGCTGCCAATTTTTAACGATTTTTTGTTTCACATAGCTAATGACATCTTTGTAGGTCACACGCTTGTCCAAGACACTGTCTTTAGTGGCCCGCTTGGCTGGCAGGATATCAACCTTCTCATTTACTTCGACTCCTGCATGGCTGGGTACCTACTATTTTATCTCGAACACCTCGATAGTTCATGCAGGAAAGCCAGTTAGACGGTATCCAGCTTATCAAGAATCATGGCCAACTCTATGGGACCACGAACCAGAAAAAGAAGGGTCCTGCTCGAGGTAGTCTACTCAGTATTCCTTTACGGAGCGAAGATATGGGCCGACATCCTGAAGTAAAAAACATATCGACGTAAGCTAGCAGCAGTACAGCAGAGAGGCGCTCTCAGGGTTACCTGTGCATACTGCACGGTTTCCGAAACAGCTGTGTTAGTCATAGCGGGAGCTACGCCCCTATATGCCGCTAAAACCAGTGACGAAAACATCAAAGAGGCGATGTCTTCCTGACTCCCAGAACCAACGACGCCAAACACACGTTTTTCGAGTGTGATCAGTGTGAAGGAGTTATAAAAGCAACACCGAAGATATAATATGACACTAAGCTCACTCCCGTGAGCCTGGTGACCTAAATGTTCAAACAAGAAGAACACTGGTCAGCTGTAGCAACCTACGCACAGCACCTTAAAAAAAAAGGCCGCAGAAAGGGACCAGTAATCAGGAGCAGACGTCGTGAGACACAGTAAGGACTGGATTGAAGTAATGCTAATACAGTTCCAATCCAGCCTTCCCCGTACCACATACGGGGAACGGAAAGAGGAGGTTTTTTAGTGGGTAAAAATTTCCACAATACCGACCATCATCTTTCAAGAATGACGGTGTCTTTGGAACATTGTTTCGCTTCCCTATAAATAAAAATATATGACTGGGTATCCACATTAGTAGTAGCCGTGTTCCCAATTGTTGGATCAAGAACTGGGTGTCGTCAATTAGTGATTCGGTGGATTGATCTTTCAAAGCCGTTATTGAACTGGGAGAGTCTGTGCAGACAGTAAAGCAACCAGGCAGCTGCTCGTGCATTAAATGCTCCACCAATTCGCAGATTGCCCGCAGTTCTGCGCTGAAGGAAGAACTGTATTGAAAAGTTTGTACTTTCTTGCAGTTTAGTTTACTGTGAAGGCACAACCGGTCCTAGATATTATATTCGAGCCATCTGTGTAAATACATCTGAAGTCTGTGTACTGATTTTCCAATTCTTTTTTTTTATTTATGTTTTAAGTCGCTCTAACATCTAAGGTCATCTCACGACTGTTTCACAAAAAAATTCTGTTGGGCAATTATATCTTAGCTCTAGGATCTTAAGTGTTTTCATTACCTAAATTTTCTAGGGTTCTTAATGTAATTATGGTTTTAGTCTCCCATGGGAGGGGGTTGGGGGCTTTTTTCGTATGTAAAGGGTAAGAAGTTTGATCTGGTAACAATTGACAATTGTTTTAAAAAATGGTATTGATAAGTGTTTCTTTTTAAATGTTAGTCTGTTCAGCTCAGCGTTGAGATGTAGTCTGTGTTGGTATAACTGAAGTTTTGTTTTGATTTTTAGAAAATATTTTAATGATAGAAATGCTTGTCTTAAGTCGAGGGTTGTTTCATGGGTTTCGACCAGGAGACTGTTGATTGGGCATGTGCAAAACGTCCCTAGGGATAATCGAATTGCCGCCTGTATTGTGAACTGGGTTTAGTAGTTTTAGGTGGTGCAGTTTAGCTGATGAATAGACGATGCTTCCGTAGTTTAAAATTGATCTTATAACAGAATCGATAAAGACATAGTAGGTGTTTTCTGTTTACTCCATTATTTTTAGAATTTAACACTTTTAATACAATAATTTTTTGCTGGGACTTTGCTTTTATTTCTTCGATATGGGGTAGCCAACTTAAGTGTACGTCAAATATGAGACCTAGAAACGTCTAAATTTTTTCTGTTTTTGTTATTCTCCATATAAAGTTAGTTTTAAAGGAGTTTATGAACTTTTTTCCGGTTAAAGACTATAAAGTTATGGCCTGACCATTGCTCTAGATTTCTGAGTACTTTCTTTAAAAATTTTTTATTACCAAATTGGTGTTTCCAGTTCTTAAAGATATAGGAAGATCATCCGCGAAAAGTATAGTTGCATTGGCGAAAGGAACTCCTTTACCACTTCGCTCGATAGGTAGTCATCTATTCTTACTTGAAAGTTTTTTTTTTGCAAAAAATTTTGAATCTTATATGCCATTTTACCTCTAATTTTATGCTCGTGAAGGCTTTGGATTACTTTCGGTTTCCAAGAAGTGCACGGAAAAAAATAGTGGTGTAAAATTTACAACACTAAACTAGTATTATTTTTACTGCACTTTGTGTTCACTATAACCACAAATATAACAGCAGATAACACACTGTGTTGTATTCAGCTCTAACGTATAGTATTTTTTACTACTATAGTGTAGTAAATATATGTAGCCTTTAGAACTGCAAAACGGCTGAGAAAAAAAACATCAGAGCCATCTTTACCTTTTTCTATAATTATATTTTTAAGATTTTTAATGGTGCGCATGCGGCGCGTACAACATAACCAATAATTTTGACAAATAAATTCAAGTGTCAAAAATTCAACTACATTATATTATCATGAAGTCATTTTTACTAGTTCGTGTTGTAAATAATACTACAGTTTTTTAATTACACTTAACTGGCAAACGTTACACACGTGATGTCATCCTATATAATACTAGTTAATGTTGTAAAATTAACAAGGAATGTTGTCAAATCTACAACACATTTTTTCCGTGTGTCAAATGTCTTTTTGATGCTTATTACAATTAAGGTATGAGAGTTACCCTAAAATATCCAAAGAAAAGTTTTTAGGTACTTACTTGTTTTTCTTCTAGGCAAACGAATAGGAATCTGTAAAAAAAAATTAATTAGCAACAATTAAAGATTTTTTGATAAAAAAGTGGTTGCGTATACTTATGTACGCGCGTGAGTTATACTTCTTTGGCATCATTAAAAATTAGTTTTTATTAATTGCATTCAAATAATCAATTTAAAAAAAATGTAAGATAATATTTAATAATATATATACATATATAATTATTAAAAAAAAAAATTAAATTAAATTAAGAGAATAATATTTTAATTTATATCAATAAATAATATTCAATGAATGCTGCCAGGCGTTTATAAAACTTGTCAGGATCATTTTTCTGGTTAACAATGCATGCATGTCATGAAAACAAAGTTTCATAGAAATTGCAAAATAAAGTAAGTTCCTATTTTTTTTCAAAGTAAATGTCTTAATCTTATTCTTATCTTGTTTTGCTAAATTAATATTCTTAGATGGTTGACTCATTTCAGAATCCCAGATTTCGTGTTAACTAAGAATATGTATGAAATGCAGACGGCATTTTCCTCACAGCTACTGCAAAATTCGAGAAAAGTAATAACTTATTTTTTAATAATATGTGTCATTTGTATATATAAATAGTTTCTAAATAAAATATAAAATATGTAAGTTTAAACGTTCCCGCCAAACTTAGTCGGCTGACTCCGACACTACACGTTTCTCTGGACAACAAGACTTGTCAACAAAAATAATAATAATTATAATATAATAATATTTTAATATAAATATCGACAATAATATTGAATCAGGTTAATTAAATATTGTAAATAATATTAATCGCTTTGTACATAATATGTTTTACCAATTACAGATCTATTTTACCGCTTCAATATTTTGTCTTATCATTTTAAGTTTCTGAATTCGAAACTTACAAATATACTAAAAGAATTAATTATTTTTAACTTAAATATAAAAATAAGTAAATAAATAAAACAAAAATTCAAATTACGCGCACCTTGTTAAAAAAACCGAGCGGTTTTGCGGCCAACTTCATCTTGTTAATTTGTAATGATAAAATAGAACGCTACTAAATAGCCTAAAAGTAATATACATTACAAAAGTATAACAGCTACTGCAAAATTCAATAAAAGTAATAACTTATTTATTATAATATGTGTCATTTCTATGTATAATTATTTTTAATTTAAATATAAAAATAAATAAATAAGTAAATAAACAAAAATTCAAATTACGCGCGCCAAGTTAAAAGAAACCGAGTGGTTTTGCGGCCAACTTCATTTTGTTAATTTTTTTATCAAGATGGCCGCCCATCTAAAAATTTCACTCTCATCATTTTTTCATAACGCGCCTAAAGAAGTATAACTTCAAAAAGGCTTTTACACCAATAGTTTCAAAAACTATAAAACATTTTTTATCCGTAGACTTTTCAGTAACAAAAATAAAAATGTTTGAGTTAATCGAAATCAGTTTAAAATTATCAATAATCTTACCTTAAGCCTTAAGCTTCTAAAATAGCACAATTTTGTGCAAAAATCTACTTAAAAATGAATAAAATGAATATTGAAACTGGAACAACAATTTCAATTTTAGTTTTTCAAATAATATTTTGTTTTTATCGAAATCTTTTCCGTCTGACGATTGGTTTATTAATTTGATCGATTGATTGCGAAGCATTAAGTAAACAATTTTGTAGAAATGGTAACGATTTAATTATTGTGTACACTCAAACACAATCAATTGGAAGGTAAACAACACCGTTTCAGTTTCAAGTTAAACTCTTAAAGGAAGTATTTGTTTGAAATAAGTAGGTACACATAGTTCTGTTACAATTGTATATTGTTACTGTGACTTTAATTCAAATATCTACATACATATGTATATATTAAAGCAATTGAAAGTGCATTATATTCACCAAAAAAGTTTTTACAATAAATGTTTGTATGAAAACGATTACGATTTAATATTTTTAATCCTTTTCGTTTTATAGAGTTAACTACAGCTCAATTTGATAATTATTAATTAAATGAAAGTAAGAAAACAGAACTTATTAGATATTCTGTACATTATATGAAAAGCTCAAAACTCCTATTCTCTTAAATTTTCATCAAACTCACTTGAACTCATACATGAAAGAGCAAGTTAAATGGAAAAGAAAAAGTCAATTAACTTAAAACAATCAAATCAGAGCTAGCTAGAATATAAAATGTTGAAAAATTTTAGTAAATTTTGCAACCCTTAAATGAAAGATTTAAGAATTTTTGCTTGAGTAATTTTATATGCTTACTTTTTGGAGATTATATTCTCAAAAGTTGCAGTAAGATGTTTCATGTTTCAATTCAGATGGTCACACAGCTAGTCTGAAGGTAATTTCGCAATATTGGCATTATAGTGATGTCATTCTACACCGTAATGCTGCAGTAGTGCTACAGATATAATGCGACCAAGTTTAATCAAAATGACTCCTGAGAAAATTAGAGCGCAACAGCGGCTATTCTGAGTCTCTTATATAAAGAGAATTTGAATATTTTACCTACAAGCAATGTTTTTCCTTTTATCTACTCCATGTTTTAAGGTAAGGGGACAGTGAGATTAATTTAGGGATAATTTGTATTATTATCATTAGATAACGGCATCAACAATTCATCAGCTGACTAACTACAACCCAATCGTATACCAACCTTAAAAGTTAGCAATAAACATTGATAAGCATAGTATAAATTATGTTTTTAAATAGTTATAATTAATGATTTAAATAAGTCAAGATTTAGTAGACCAATTAATTTTTTTTATTTCAACTTGCGACGTTTCGTCGGTGTGATTCCGACTTCATCAGGTAACCTTTAAATATTCAATAAAACACATAGTTTGAGTATGCAAAATTATTACGTCTGACATTTTAAAATATAAACAAGAGTTAAAGTTTAAAAAATAAAAGTTTTAATAAATAAAAATAGCTTATTTTCTTAAATATTGGGAAATGGGAATGATTTTATATAAATCAATAAATTGTTTGTATTTTTTTATATCTTAAACATTCAGAAGTTGTGTTGTTGTGAAGTTGTTCAGTAACATGTGAACAATGTTACGATCAAAAAAAAAAAAAATTATCAAAAAGGTTGAACCTTTCCATTGTTGAGTAAAACAATAGTGATGAGTAAAATTGGTTTTGGTCTTTGTCCTTGTATAAGCAAGATCTAGACCAAGACCAAAACTAAGACCGAGTATGCAATTATAACTTCTAGTAAATTAATATGTCATCACAATGATGATGGGTTCTTGTGGTCTAAATGTCAACTTCTGCTTTAATCGATTCTTAGTTCGTTTATTTAAGGGTCGACCTGTTTTTCCTTAGTCCACCATCTTTGGTTAAGTTATTTTTCGCATTTTTAGTATTTTATGGTTTCACTTTGAAATTATCATGGGTGAAGGTCCTGGAGGCGATATTGTGGTTACTCTCTTTATGAACAGAAGTATATTTTTAGGCCTGACTTGTATTTAATTTTTTTAACGTAAACGAAATCATGGATAATCACTATTTTAATGGTCTGTCTTTAATTTTTTTAATATTTTAGAAACCAATTTTATATAAAACTTTAGATATACCTTTTTTCGGTTATTTATAGTCGCTTCGAAAGTCCAAGGTCATCAGCGACTGGTCTAGTTCTATAAATTCTCACTTCTTTCAAACACTCATTCATATTGAAGCACAGTTTCTTTGAATTTAAATTATTTTCTTGTTAGCTTTTCTAATTAAAAAAAAGTGGTTGCGTGTACTTATGTACGCGCGTGAGAAGTTATACTACTTTGGTATCATTTAAAATTAGTTGTTATTAATTTTATGATAACCAATTTTTAAAAGCTTAAATTTAATATTTAACAATAATAATATATATTGTTAGTGTTATTGTTGAGTTTATCTATATTGTTTATTACTACTATTAGTTAATTATTACTTATCTATTAATATTTGTCGCTATTGCTATGCCTACTATTATTGTTATTATTGTTGCTGTATATATATACTATCATTGTTTCTCAGTACTTTTGATACTAACTAGTTACCTCAATTATGTCGCTAATGACCATATTGTTGAAGCGACTTAAATTTAAAAAAAAAAATAATAATAATATATATATTTAAAGATATAATTATTAAAAAAAAAATTAAGAGAATAATATTTTAATTTGCATCAATAAATAATATCCAAAGAAAACTGCAAGAAGTTTATAAAATTTGTTAGGATCATTTTTCTGGTTAACAATTCCTGCATGTTATGAAAACGAGGCTTCATAGAAATTGCGAAATATAGTAAGCAGCTACTTGTCAAAGTAAATGTCTTAATCTTATTCAGGCCTTGTTTTACTAAATTATTATTCTAAGATGGTTGAATCATTTCAGAATCCCAGATTCCGTGATAACTAAGAATATGCATAAAATGCTGACGTCATTTTCATCATTAAACTTCAAATAGTATGATAACAGCTAGTGCAAAATTCGAGGAAAGTAATAACTTATTTGTTAATAATATGTGCCATTTGTATATATATATAAATAATTTAAATATAAAAATAAATAAATAAGTAAATAAATGCAACAAAAATTGAAAATTACGCGCGCCAAGAAACCCAGTGGTTTTGCGGCTAACTTCATTTTGTTAATTTTTGTCTCAAGATGGCCACCCATCTAAAAATTTCACTCTCATCATTTTTTCATAACGCGCCTAAAGAAATATAACTTCAAAAACCTGATTAAACGCAATTACTTACTAACAATAATACGTCATTAATTTTTTTATTTAAATTTTGAATAAGAAGCCTTATTTTTCATTGAAACTCAAATAAATACCATCTATATTCTATATGGTCTATGTAAAAGGATATATGACCTGCTTAAATCTATTTTTCACTTTGCTACCACTGAAATCCGTTTAGATGTTTGAAATAAAATAAGCACCTTATGATTTTTCCGATCATATACCTACCCAATTCATAAAGCAAAAGAAATAGAAAATAGATAACTCAAAGCTTGCGAGAGATTCTGAGTTCGTTGAACTACGACACAACTGGGTTTTGATTGAAAACTCTCGTAGTTCCAGGAATAATTTTCTTTACTACAAGTATTACAAATTTTCTTATACTGTTATAAAATAACATATTATGTCAACAAACGAAGAGATAAAAATCATGTTCGAGATTTTTCCTCTTTAAAATATGTTATTTGAAATATAACTAATATTTTATTGTTAAAACATTCGTTGTTCAAGTAAAACTTTAATGTTTTCTTCAATACAAAACTCGTAAATAGATAACACGGGTCAACAGTGGTTTTGTTGCTTTTGATATAAGATTAATTTCTGATATCGTTATACTCACAATTTATGAAACTATCAATGATTTTGGAAAATGTGCTCTAAATTTTTTTAAAATCTTCATTTTAATTTTACACCACAACGATTGAAAAATATGAAAAAAATAAAATACAGATATACATTTAAATGTGAACTTTTCTTTTGAAATTAGTATACCTCGAAGTACAGAGACAGGAAAATGTTGAAAACCCATGTTATACTTCAGTGAAACGCCTTTTATAAGATTTTCTTCTATAATTTTTAAGGGGACAATCTCTTTTTAAAGGCCAGCAGTAATCTGCCGTTATGTGGCTGGCCGTCCCATCTACCCTGATACCTTTCCTCCCTTACTTTCAGGTCCTAGTGGAAGCGCTTTCCCTGTTCTTCACTATATTTTCCCAAGTTATCAGAAAATATATCCCGATAGCTGTGGAGAAAGTGCAACTTTATAATTTGTAAACTTGTATACTTTGTATTTTATATATGCTTCTAAATTCTTAAAGTTTATCAAAATTTTTGTACAATTGCTTTATAAATTGGTGCTTTATTATTACCTAGAAAGTTTTCTTCCAATATAACATTCTTCCCAGCTTCATTTTTCGGTACTGTCATAACTCTGATTTAAATTAAAATGTTTGATCAATTACCGAATTTGAGGACCATCAAATATTCCGCCATATAGTTTTTCCCTTAATGAGCTTAATGAGCAGCATAATATAGCATAATGAGCGAAAATTTTCTACAAATTTACTTTTTATTTGTTAATTACCTACTTTCTTTTACTATATAGTAAAGAAAGTATTGTTATCGGGTCGAATTTTCAAATTCGAGCTTTCATCAAAAATACTATGTACTATAAAGTAAAGAAAGTATTGTTATCGGGTCGAATTGTCGAATTCGAGCTTTCAGCGGAAATACATGTTTTGAGGTCCACTGAGTCTAAAAAAGTGGTTTTTAGAAACATGTATGTGTGGGACAGCCATATCGTTTCAAAAGCTTTATCCAAATTTCACCAAACTTTGAATTTTCCTTTCATATTAAATCTAGTTGTGCTACGAAGCTTTTGATTAAAATCGGTTACCGGGAAGCTCCACGTTGTTCTAGTAGTTTTTGAGCTTCTTTAATTTTTTTTCGAAAACGGTTCCAACAATTTTATTTATACTTGCTACAGTTCTTTGACTCATTAGTGCCTACAACTTTTATTTGAAACTTTTTCCTGGGAAAATTCGAATAACGGCAGTTCCGGGGTGTAGGTTGGGAATTCGAATAGACATATTGGTTGTATGAATGTACTACTGTTTAAATATGTACAGTATGGTTATAAAGCGCTTTTATTTCTTTTAACCAACAGTGAGTTTCATAAATGAAAATTAAAAAAAAATTACTCTGACACCTCGCAGCAGCTATTGTTTTCCTTTTTTGCTACTTTATAGTAAAGGAAGTATTTTAATCGGGCTAAATTTTCGAATTCCAGATTTCACCGGATATACATGTTTTGAGGTTTCCTGAGACCAAAAAAGTCGCTTTAAGTAACAATTCTGTGTATGTGTGTGTGTGTGAGTCAACCAAATCGTATCGAAAGCTTTATTCAAAATTCACCAAACTTGGAATTTGGCCTCCATATAATATCTAGTTGTGCTACAAAGCTTTTGGTTAAAATCGGTCAACCGGAAGCTCCATTTTATTCTAGGAGTCCTTGAGCTTTTTTAATTTGTTTTTGAAAACGACTCTTATAATTTTCTTTAAATTTATTATAGTTCTTAGACTCATTCCAGAGTACAACTTTCATTTGAAACTTTATACTAGGAAAATTCTATTCAAGACAATTCTAAGGTTTAGGGTGGGAATTTTTATATATGTATCTTAATATCTATAATCTGTATACATATTACTTTCTTTTATCACTATATAGTAAAGGACCACTATATTGTAATCGGGTCGAATTTCGAATTTAAGTTTTCATCGGAAATACAAGTTTTGATGTCCCCTGAATTAAAAAAGAGGGTTTTTTAGAAACATTTCTTTGTGTTTGTGTGCTATGTGTGACTGCCATATCGTATCGAAAGTTTTATCCAAATTTCACCCAACTTTGAGTTTAACCCGCTTATTATATTTAGTTGTATCTCAAAGTTTTTGGTTGAAATTGGTTGGCTTAAAAGCTCATCTTTATTCAAAAGATTTTTGAGTTTTATCATTTTTTTTTTTGAAAAGGTCTATAAAGATTTTCCTTAAACTATCTTTGTTCTTAGACTTATTGATGCCTGTAACTTTTATTTGAAACTTTTTCCTAGGAAAATTCAAATAAGGACGGTTCTTAGGTTAAGGGTGGGAATTCGTCTATGCATATTTATAATATGTGTGCATTAAGTTCTGTTTATATAGTTATAAAATGCTTATAGTTCTTTTAACCAACAACAAATTTCATAAATGAAAGTAAAAGAAAGTACTGTGACGCCTCGCAGCAGATATTTTTAATATGTAATAGTGGAAGTTTGATTTTGACTCTGTTTAATAACGACTTCTTTACTATTGTCAAAAGTCTAAGAGTCGGACGCCGTATGGATGGCGCCATTTTATGACTGACCCTTTGTTGTGCGGATTAATGTAACAATAGAGGAGCGGTATAGCATTTTGTTTCTAGAATTTTTTTCATTGATTTATAAATAGATGAGAAAAAGACAGACACCAAAACAATGGAATCGAATATTCTACTAATGGAGAGTTTATCGTTTGGAATATTCGAGAACGATGATTGGTTGGGTATAAATAAGCGAGAATAAGAACCATTTGAAAATAAACCGACATTACGAGTAAAAGTGATAAGTGTTAACATAAAAACATCATCGTGAAATAGTGAGTATAAATAATAATTAGTGATAAAGTGACTATGAAAACTAACTAATTGTTAACGTAAATTTTATAAGTGACAATAATATAAGATAAATAAATAAACGTTTGTTAAAAATATTTCTGTTGTCATTAAACACAAATTCTCGAACCCGTAAGAACGTTACACTATGTTGGCACTCTGCTCTACCAACAGTTAAGGACTTTCTCAAAGGGTCAAATCTTATTCCCAATGAAGTTGTTTTGCTCTACTATCCCACAGACAAATAAAGCAAGGGTATCTTGCGTATCTACTTTGTTGACTTAGTAAAAATTTAACCATTTTCAAATCTACACAATGCTTCGAGTGATTAATTTGTTCCAAAACTAATTAGTTAGATACGCTGAAATCATAAAACCTAGAGCACATTGATTACTTTTATAAATACATATGTTCGTAAACTGTGCACAAGAAAACATAGAAGTTCGCAGAGATATCCAGAGTAGAAAAAATTTTTTTTTTGTAGAGCTGTGTAATATTAGATAAAAATAGAAACTTAAATGTCTCATAAAACAAACGATGAATGTCAACTGAACTTAATATATATATCACGAATGTGTAAGTCTAGAAGTCTTGAGCTATAAAACCATAAAGCACACAGCCAGGTAAAATCATAATACAAATCTGTGCTTACATAGAAATAAAACCCAAAGCACTGATGAAACTGAACTTGAGACTCAAGAAAATGACTGAGTAATTTTTAAAATTCTCATATTTTACAAAATTTTTATTTAAACTTTATGTTCGCTCTTAAAAACTCCAACTCAATTTTAAAAGAAAGTGAAACTTTCAAATAAATCATAATTTTTTAGTTTATAAAATCTACAATTTTACAACAGCGATTTGCATACGTAGCGTTTTCCTCGAAACTAATTAATTTCCAGTTTGTCAACGAGACAATTTATAACATTTGAGAAATGACTGTGATTTTTCATGCACTTTTAATTGCTGAATGCAAAGAAGCGATTATTAGTCTCCGTGGTAATCTGAGATTTTTTTAAAGTTATGATTAAAGTTTTAATTAAGTCACCATTTTTTTTTCTTTGTGCTCTTAAACTTATCCTTAACGGCTACAGCTTATCAAATAAATAAACTGTGCCAATAGTTTTGTCATTGTCTCAGAGGAAAATCGTCTTTACAGCAAAAAGGTGGCATATTAAAGAATGTTTATACAGAGTTGCAAACTTTAATTAAAATTATTTGTGCTAAATATTCATTAACCTTGCTTTACGGCTAAAATAAACCTGAAACTCACGCAATATTGTCTCATCTGCGTTACAAACCTGCCGTATTAACCTCGCGCGTGATTGACTCACCCCTCACCAAAAATACCGTTGAACTAAATTGAGATTTTCACAACAAAACTCATCCATGCTAAATAAGTTCGATAAAATGTCGTCTCTTTACTAAGAAAATTTATAGCATGTTAAATTTTCTGCTATTAAATCATCTTTCTATCCCTTTAAACCCCTAATTAACTCCATTAGTTACAATAGCAACATTTCCTTGCTTACACCAGTCGTTAATTGTTTGTGTTAGTGGCTCTAATTTATAATAACTTCGAAATAAAGCTTCGTTTAATTGTAGTGTAAAATGTTTGAATGTTTTGTTTCATTCGTTTTGAATTGGACAAAACAGGGGCGAAAGATAATTAGTTTTGTGAGATATTAAGCAGAAATCGAATTAAGGTGCATCGCTTTTCATCCCTTGAATGATCAAGCCTTGTTTAGCATCTTTATTCAATCAACAAGCGTCACAAACACAAAAGCTTGGGCGAGTGAAAATTTAATTATGAATTGATGATTTCAAGAGATTTGATTTCATTTATTGTTGAGAATATTTTTTTATTATTTCTTCTTTTAATTTTACATTTCAAACACTTCAATAATAATATTTCGTATAATAAACGTAAGGACTGAAGGACTGAATAAATAAGCTATAAGATTTTTACACAAAGCAGAACAAGAACAAAGAGATTTTTAACATCATTTCAAGTAATATTTTTTTATTAAATTTAAAAAACAACAACTTTTTAAATTTGAATTAAATGACTTTATTAAGTTTTTTATGGTGTGAAAATTGCATCAAATGCATTTACATCATTTATCATTTGTTACACCTAACACCACAACAAATCACTGCATTTCCGTCTCACTAATAAATTTCTAAGATTGAATTCCTGTTTTATTGTTGAAACTTCCCAACTGCCACGATATCATAGCAAACAAGATTAAATTTGACAATAAATTGGTTCACTTCATAAAGCTCCAAGTACAAATAAGTTCATTTGCACAGTCAGTCCAAAATTAACTTAGGGCATCATTGTGAAATCAGCATATTAATCGTTTGCATCTGGAAAATTGATTTCCATTTACAGCACTTTGAGAGTGACTGAAAACATGGGAAATGTAAAACATCGATAAATTGATTCGTCTCTTCGTATTGAGATTTAATTTCAGTGCATAGAAGAATAAATGATTCGATTACTATGCTTTGAATTTATTTAATTTTTTATAGACTTAAAAGTTAATTTTTTTTTTAAATTTTTTTCCGAATGTCGAGTGAATCTAATTAATTCAAAATAGAATAAAAGTAAAACTAGAAATTAGAACAAAATATTTTTAGGTTAGATTTTCTTAAAAAAATATATGCTGCGAGGTGTCACAGTACTTTCTTTTATTTTCTTTTTTGAAACTTGATGTTAGCTAAACAAACTTTATAACTTTATAACCAGAACTATATGTATACAGCCTCTATATATAGGTAGATACTTATATACGAATTCCCAACCTTCACCCCAGAATCATCCTTATTCGAATTTTACCAGGAAAAAGTTTCAATTAAAAATTTTAGGCAACAACGATTCTAAGAACTAAAAAAGTTTAAAGATAATCGTTGGAGCCGTTTTCGAAAAAATTTGTAAAAAGCTCAAAATCTCTTTATTAAAGTGGAGCTTTCAGTTAACCGATTGCAACCAAAAGCTTTGCGACACAACAAGATATAAAATGATTTCGATACTATATATAGTTGTCACACACACACACACAAAATCATGTCTCTAAGAACAACTTTTTGGACTCAGAGAACCTCAAAACATGTATTTCCGGTTAAAGCTTGAATTCAAAAATTATTACTAGTCCATCTCTGTTCTACTCGTTAAGTTCATTCTACTATTAATTGGTAGTTATCGAGTAAAATAAATACTGCTTTCGCTCTGTTTTTCATTAAAGATTAGTACTCTATCCAACTCTGTTCTACACATAGAATTTTTATTCTTTTGACAGTATAATAAAGGAAATAGGTATTGTAATCGGGTCGAATTTTCGAGCTTTCACCGAAAATACATGTTTTGGGGGTCTCTGAGTCTAAAAAAGTGGTTTTTAGAAACATGTCTGTGTGTAAGTGCGTGTGGCTGTGTGACAGCCAAATTGTATCGAAAGCTTTATCCAAATTTTACCAAACTTGGAATTTGGCCTGCATTTTATATCTAGTTTTGCCGCGAAGCTTTTGGGTTGCAATCGATTAACCAAAAGTTCCACTTTAATATAAGAGTGTTTGAGGCTTTTCAATTTTTTTTTAAAAAACGGCTCCAACGATTATTTCATCAAAATCCTTAAAACTACTTTTCTCGGAAGATATATTAGCTATTTTACAGGTTCATTACAATTACAAATATAAAATGTTCCTTTAGACTTAAACTTTTCATTTCAAATGTCTTTTATAACCGTTGAGTTATTTTAGTAGAATTGATTTGTAGCTATCCTACAGGAACCGTGCCTTTTTTAGGATAAATGGTATTCAATACATTAAGATCTGAGGTATCTTCAACAAAAATTCAAAAAAATTAGTTCCGTTAGGTAATTGTTAGTTATTTAAAAATTCAGTATAATTTAATACGTTTATTCCTTATTAATATTTTCGACAATGAAAGATAAAGAAATTAAAATAAATTTAAAAAATTTCATTGTTAATTTTATCGGGTGTTAATTGAAATTCATAATATTTATTTTCCAGTAAACTTTGTCAATTTTTTAATTTAAACTTTGTAGAGATTTCTTTCGTTCTGTGTCTTTCGTTTTTTCGTAAGAGTGGTCAGGCCTTCTTGAGGAAAAAACGTTTAAATGCTATTTCACGAACTTTACTGAAACTTAGCGAAACTAAACGGTTCCTGCAGGATTCAGTTGTTACGTAATCCTATGTAGGGTGACCAACCGTACTCTTTTAAAAGTACATGTACCTTACAAACGTAATTGTATAGAATTTTTCGAGTTTTTGTCCTAAATAACGACCAATATAACATTTTTATATTTATAAGAAAAAACATATTATAGCAATAAAACAGGCACTACGTGCGACGTACAATATACAGTCGCTCTGCCAACGCTTTTTAAATCTATGATATCTTCTAAGATATTCATTTTTATGATATGCTGTAAAAGACAATTTTGATTTACATGAAATGCACAACGTATCTAATAAATTTAAATTGCATAAGGAATAATACTACATTGTTTAAAACAGCTTGGTTAGTAACCAATAATTTTTTTGTAATATGTAAAGTTAATAATGGTTCTTGTGGGTGATCCTTAGGAGATAAACATATACCGTCGCGGACTTTTTTAACAATCCTTTTTAGATACACAATTTCGCCGCAAATTAGTTTGATCTATCTCGGAAGGTGTAATCAGCGTTTGCAATGTAAATGCACAAAAATATGCTTGTTATAACATCCTATTACAAAGCTTTGAATTTTCCGACTTTTCTCTACGGTAATATACAATTATTATATCTTCAAACCTTCCTCTTTTATCACTCTATCAATTACTAAAAACTGCATTAAAATCCGTTTTGTAGTTTAAAATATCTAAAGGAACAGACAGCGGGAGCGCCTTTGTTTTATACTAGCTTGTTAAAGCTTGTTATGGAAATTGAATTTAACAATGAAAATTGTACCACCTATCGGCACAGTGGTAAGAGCAGTAGTTCTCTTCACTTTATGCGTCAATTGGTACGGGTTTGATCCCCGTTGAGTCCTAAACTTAAGATCCTCGACCTAAGATTGAAATTAACCAACAGAAATTTTCGGTGTTAATGCAGTCGTGATATGACTATAGATGTTAAAGCGGCTTAGACACCAAAAAAAAAAATTATAATTGTATGCATGGTTTATAAACTATTTGAATTCCGTGGCAGCTTCACTCCATTGGCTGGCACTGTTACGCAAGAGACCAATAAGCCATCAACAAACTGACACACACTGTATGCATATGGTTCTCGTTAAATATTTATAAGGTGCTTTTAATTCTTTCAACCAACATCAAGTTTCATAAATGGCAGTAAAAGAAAGTACTGTGACACCTCGCAGTAGATATTTTTAGCTAGTGTACAATCAATAAACTTTATTTGCTTTTAAATTGAATTAGTGTTTTTTTATAATATAATTAAGATCTTTTCAATAGAATAAAAAGCTAATTATAAAATTATTTCTAACTTTGATTTCATTTTTTCATCGAGGATAAATGGCAGGGATAATAATTTCTATGTTAAACTTCGTTAACAATTAAAGTTAGGTTCGTTTTTAACTTTTTCAGTCTGAATAGCTTCAAAAGACAATTTTAGCCTTTGGTATTTTCTGTGGTTATTACACTAGACAACGTTTTCAGCTTTACGATTTGTCAAAACAAGTTTTGGCTGTCGTTAATTTTGTGTGGGAGAATTTTTGGTTCAATTGAAGCTTCACTAAAATCTCATTACTTTACATGTTTGTTATACTTAATTAATTTGTTTTATCAAAAATTAAAAAAAAAACTTTTTGGGTACTGCTAAACATTTTAATTAAATATTGTTTTAAGATTTATTAGCTTAAAAATGAAAAAAATTTCTATACGATAAAATTCGCTACTTGACTGTCAAAGCTTTGGTTTTTTTAATTTTCCACTGTCCTGGTTTTCTTAATATCCCCATCAAAATACATTGGCGTTTTATTATGTTTTTCACAATTTAAAATTTAGTTTTAAAAAATTTTATTTTCCGTAATTTTCAATTTGAAATTTATAATTGGCAATAGTGAAAATTTTATAGTTTAAAATTACGCATTAATTAGTTTAAGTGTTGAAACTTGGAAATTAATTGAATCGAGTTGGCATTTTTCTCGCAAAAAATAATAACGAAAATAAAAACCCGGAAAAGTTTGACGAAGGAAAGGCTTTGCGTTTGTGATTCGTTCTATAAATAACATTGAGTGGACGGGCAAGGAAATGATAGACGAGAGAAGAATAAAATAAATTCGGCAATAACTTCGGCATTCATACAGCAAGTGGAAGCTCAGCAATTTTTAAGATAAAACTCTTAGATAGAACAAGAGCGCAAGGTCAGTTCCAATATAACCACTAGCACAAATAAAAGAAAATAAAATTTTTCCATTCAGAATCCAAGGATCAATTTTGAATTCATTCTCAAAAGCTCTGATTTATGCGGTTTAAATTCTCGTCTGACATTCCGATTTATTCGAACCGATTCAATCTCGTGCAATAATTAATTAGTTGATATTTGAAGTCATATTTTAAATATCATGAGGATTTTCCAGATAGCTTGACGGCGTGTTGTTTTACATAACTACGTGAAAATGCATCAAACTCGACGTGAGCATTGTTCTTGCGTTTAAATAATGATGTTGGTGGAAAATAATATGCGGGACATGTAGGCGATATATCCTTGTCGGAGGAAATTACAACTTATAATTTACTTTAGCGTTACTCAATATCATGGGCAACGGAAGGATAATGCACTGCACCAGAATGGAATGGAATGTTAAGATAAGACGCTCAATTTTCAAATAGACATTTATGAAACGTCTATCGACAAAGCTTTTTTATTGTTTTTTAATTTTTCCATTTTTAGTTCCTTATTTATTGCCGCAAGACTGTTCAAGTAATTAATCAAATAAAATTGAAATATCGATGATAAGACAAAAATTGTCAAAAAGTTTTTCAAATCTGATTTTTTAGAATCGTTAACGGTTTTTTTTGTATTTGGTTTTATGGATCTAGGGATTTTTCTTTCCTTTTATTACGCGGCCAATAAGATCAGTTTTGATTAGGGGAGCATCAGACTTTTAAGGGTTGATCAAAGTTATATATCATTAAAATTTCATCCTTTAGCATTTAAGGACCGGATTTTTTAGTCTAAGAGCTGAGACCATTCCCTTCCTTTTAACATAAAAATGCAAGGAGAGGATGTTTTTACATTCAGCATTACAATGGGATAGGTGATCATAGCACCTGTTATACTAACTACCGCATAGCATTGAATTTTACCCAACGGGATTTGATTTTTATCTTCCTTTTATTTAATTTCCTTTTATATAATAAGAACGTTACGTTTTACCTGCGCGAACGAACAAAAACAAAATTATTTTTCTCAACCGAGATTTTTATCTTATCTAAAAAATGTAAGGTGTTTTGCTAAAAACATTTTATTACCTAAATTTTCATATATTTTATACAAAAATATTAACGCTATTTAAATTGTAATTTTCCCCGAAAAAACATTGTGTGTTCAGGGTAAACTTAAAACGGCTGAGTCAATTTCAATAAAATTTCCACAAAAACTTATTAAATAATGTAACTTACATAAAAGGCTACTTTAAATTTCGAATAATTTTCCCTGTCTATTTGTTTGTTCTTAGCAAACTTGAAAATGCTGATACCCACCCGCTCAGCCAAGCGGGTGGGTATCAGCTAGTATTTAATATAAATCTACATTCTATGCAGCAGTAAATATGGATTAATTAAAATATTTTTTGCACTCAAAAAAGTTTCAAACCAAAGCTTTATTAATATCCTTTATAATTTTCGAGAACTCAATAAATTTCATAGAATATTTATTTTTTTCAGGAAATGCACACAAAGAAAAATGAAAATTCCGGAATTGCAGTGAAAATTGGATTTTTCAAAAATAATTTCAAATACAGTTTGCGGAAATAGAAATGTTTCTGAATAAGACATATGATGTTGAATAAGATTTTTTATTGGGTTGATTTATCAATAAATTGTCCCTTCAAAATATTTCAATAAAAGATAAAATTCTATACGTTAAATAAACGTAAAGGAACTGACAAAAATTAAATAGACATACTCCTATTTAGGGATTAAATGAACGCACCATTTCATTTAGAATTTTCAGTCATTATTTTAAAAGCTAGGATGCAATATCATTCGCAGAAAGTTAAAAAGATATTAAAAAAAAATGTTACAAATACTTAGGTTTGCCTATAATTGTTAGTTGTTAGAGAAATTCGCAACCCAAAAATTCCAGAAAACAAGGATTAAAAAACTCAGAGATCCAGTACCTATTTTTAGGAAAACTGTTTAATATTTTACTTAAATATTTAATGGAAAATTATGAAAATTAAAATTGTATTAAACTTTTTCTTTGTTTATTAGATATTCTATGAAATGTATTTAGTTATAATTTAGGTAATTATTAAAGACCAGTTTTTTCTGTTAATAATTTATTTTCTTTTTACACTACGTTTCGTCAGTTTTATTCTGACTTCATAAGATATCTAACAAGACAGACAAACGGGTCATGTTTTCGACTTTGACAACGTAAAAATATTGGATAGAGAAAGCAATAGATTTAAGAGAAATATTAGTGAAATGGTCCATATAAGTTTAATACACACGATTACTTTAAGAACAGACACTGAAACCCTTAAAAGTATATACCTTAATTTGATTAAAAAAAAGTATAAATATAATAAAAATAAAATGAAAAATAAATAAAGTTGAAATAGGTAGTATTAATAAAAAAATAAATAAATTAAATGTTTCAAAATTTCAATAATTTATAACAAAATTTTAAACATTTGCATATCTAATATTTGACACCTGAAATTTTGTATTGTTAAATTTATTTTCAAATTATATTTTTATATTGTTTATGTATTACTTTTTAATTTAATTTTTATAAATTGTCTGTCTTATTAGATACCTGATGAAGTCAGAATAAAACTGACAAAACGTAGTGTAAAAAGAAAATAAATTATTAAAAGAAAAAACTGGTCTTTAATAACCTGATAATTACCTAAAATATAAAACTGTCAAGATCTGAAAATTAATATTTAGTTATAATAAAAATATTGCTAATGGACATAAAACAAGGGATCCTTTTTCACAACGAACATTTGGAAACATTGAGTTTACTACGCTAAAGAGCATAATAAATGCTAATTCTTCTCTTTACGTAAATTCTTAAAATGTGTTGGAGTCTTGCCAGAAAAATATTATTGATAAAAAAGATTTGATTTTCGATTATGTGACGAGAATAGTAAACATTGATAAACGTTTAGTTACATTTCGGAAAAGTAAATGAAGTATTTACCATTTATATGATATGTTGGCAGTTGTCCTAGTGTATAATTTTCTTATATTGTACTAAATTTAGATATGGTAATAAAAATAAAAAATCGACTTAAAAAAAATTAAAAATCTTAAACAAAAACTGCGCTAAAAATAAAAAAATAATTGCGTATCCTTGCAGTGCTTACGCCTAACAAATTATTAGGATGATAAAATGCACCACTATTCTTATTTTTGGAGTCGGTGTCAGCCAAGGAAATACGACTATATTGGTCGCAATAAACGAAAATACCTTATGAAATTTATTTTTAAAATGAAATTTCATACAATATACTAGTATTATGACAATATCTAGCGACTTTTAAAGTTTAAACAACAAAATACCAACAACCAACTAAACCTTTTTACAAATTAACATCAATATTTATTTCCTTGGCTGACACCAACTCCAAAAATAACAATAGTTGTATATTATATCATCCTAATAATTAGTAAGTTGTAGACACTGCAAGGATACGCAATTATATTTTTACTGTTTAGTGCATTTTTTGCTTAAGATTTTTTATTTATTTTGAAGTTGGTTTTTCATTTTGTTATAATTTTTATTTATTTCTCGATTTTTGGCGATCTGAAGTTTGATAACTGATTTTATTTTTTTGAATATGGGTAAACCTACTAAACGCGCTGTTCATATGAAGCAGCGCTGTTAAATGTTAAAAGTTAATACTTCATCCTCTTTTACTCTCAAGGGTTGACATTTTTTGCTTTTATATGTAATGGTAGAACTAAGTGGAATACTCTTTTCAATAGAAAAAAAATCATCAAAATTCGATAATTTTACTATTTCATCCCCTATTTTTATCCTTAGGGGTAGATTTTTTTTTCTTCAAATTAAAAAGTGAACAATTTTAAGGTACGCTGTACGTACTAGAAACAAAATTATCAAAATCGGGTTAACCTGGAAAATTTATTATATTATTTCATCCCTACTTTTTAACTATTTATGAATGGAGTTTTTTTTTTTATAAAAAAATGGATATTAGATAAATTTAAAATTATGTTCTACCAATAATCAACATCGAGCTTTCCAATAAGAAGTTAATATTTCATCCCTTAATTTTCAAACCTTAAGAAGTGAATGATTTCCTTCAAATTAAAACGAGTCGGCACGGAAAGCACCAGCTTTCAAATTAAAAAAGAATTATCAAAATCGGATCACCAATCAAAAGTTCTGAGGTAACAACCATAAAAAATACAGTCGAATTGAAACTCTCCTTCTTTTTAACTCGGTTAAAAATCAGAACAGGCGCCGGACCCGTTATTATCCTAACCGAACTTCTTCAAACGATCCAAGAGGAAAATAATGGGATCAAAGTTAAACTATTTAAATTTTTATTTTATTATTTTAATACGTTTATTTCTTATTTATATCTTCGACAATGAACAATGAAAAGAATTAAAATATTTTATAAAATGTCATTATTAATTTTATCCAGTGTTTAATTGAAACTCGTTTTAATTTTCCAGTAAAATTGTAATTTTTTATTTCAAACTTTTTCAAGAACTTCTTTCGTTACTGTATAAAATTAGTCAGGCTTTCTTGAGGAAAATGCGCTAAATTCTATTTCATAAACTTTACCAAAACTTCTTTTAAATATACGGTTCCTGTAGGATATAATTGCATTGCCATCCCATGGGAACCATGCATTATTCCAACCTTAAAAGTAAGCTTTATCATTTTTCCCTAAACTACCACATTGCAAAAAGCATATCAATCTTTTTCTCTGTTATAGAAAAAATCATATCTATCGGTGAAACAAGCGGGTAAAAATTGGGAATATCTGTATTAAGCAATTAAATTCTCAAAATTGAATTTTATACTTTGAAATACACTTGTTGAACTTCAGTAATGCGGTACTGATAATATTTTAAAAGTTAATGCATTCACATGTTTAGTTTAAATTGGATTCACAGAAGACATTTAACATTTAATTGGTAATTAAAATACTTGAACTTTTGTAAGATCTCCATGATATTCTTTTTAATCATTCTGTTAAAATTTTATTACTTTTATTACTACTTGAAGACGAAAACTCTTGTTGTTAAATTTTTTATAAATATACGTTTAAAAAGAAGATAATTGTTGATTTTTTAGTTGATTTTAACAAAAATTAATTTGATATCAATCATAAGTTTATGATGATGATTTTAAGTAATTTATTCATAGTATATTTAATATTTCCTTGCTTGAAATTTTTTTATTTGTAACTTTTGTAACATTAAATTTTCTAAGTCTATTTTTACGTAATTAAATAAAGTTTTAATTTTAATACTCGAACTTGTAAAAGCTAATTAACAATTTAATATATTTAAAAAAATTAAGATATTTTGAACGTAAACTTAATCAAAACCAATTCAAAAAGAAAAACTTACGTGCCTTCCGACGTAGTTCCAATGTTACGATTGAATTGTTACTCGATATAATGGCTCGCAATGTAACTATGAAGTGCACTTGCAGAATGTTGATAACGCACTGTGATAAAACTAACATCTATCGTTCAGACGCGCGCACGTCACCTATGCATTTTATTCGTTATGGGGAGGTAAGGCGTAAACGTTATGTAGGGGTAGGACATCAAGCTTTTTGTTGCATTAGCTTTTGCAGTTCTTGGAAAAGTGACTCAATTACACTTTGAAAATGTTAAATCTATTAGCATTTCCAGATATCCAACTGTAGCAGGAACAGAAATCTTCATAATCACAAATATTTACAAGTGAAACATTTCAGAGAATGAATATGAATATTTACAAGACCGTAGAGATTATATGTATTTGTACAAGGCAAGAGTTCATTCAAATAAAATTCCAACAATTTCATATACTTAATTAACAAATTGCCTTAAAGCTTCAATGTATGGAAATATCGCTTTATTTATTTTTATTTTCTTTTACTACTATATAGAATAAGAAGTATTGCAATCGGGTCAAATTTTCGAATTCGAGCTTTCTCCGGAAAACAATGTTTTGAGGTACCCTGAGTCCAAAAAAGTGATTTTTAGAAACATGTCTGTGTGTGACAGCCATATCGTATCAAAAGCTGTATCTGAATACACCAAAGTTGGGATTTGACCTCTATATTATACCTAGTTGTGCCGCTAAGCTTTTTGTTGAAATCGGTTAAGCGAAAGCTCCGCTTCAATCTAAGAGTTTTTAAGCTTTTTCAATTTTTTTCATGAAAGGCTAACTTACTAAAGTTCTAACAACACACTTCTGGGGTGAAGGTTGGAAATTTGTATATCTTACTTATATTATAAACGTGAAAATTTGTAAGTATGGATGTTTGTTGCTCTTTCACTCAAAAAGTACTGAATGGATCTGGATGAAATTTGGCATAACTATAGATTATAATCCAGTTTAACATATAGTATACTTATTAACTCGAAAAAATTACGGTTCCTGTGGGATAGATATGTTTTTTTGTTAATCACAGGGTTAAAGATTGATATGATTTTTGCAATGTGGTAGTTTGGGGTTGAATGATATAGCTTAATTTTAAATTTTAAGGCTCGAAAAATTCATGGTTCCCATGGGATGGCAAAACAATTATATCTTATAGGAACCGTTCATTTAAAATGTTTTGGTAACGTTCGTGAAATAGAATTTTAACGCATTTTCTTTCAATTTTACACAATAACGAAATAAATCTCTACATAGAGGAAATTAATTATTGACAATTTTTACTGGAAAATAAATATGAATTTCAATTTAACATCCGATAAAATTAATAATGAACTTTTTTTAAATATTTGAATTTCTTCATTGTTCATTGTCCAAGATATTAAGTAATTAAAAATAAACGTATTAAAATAATAAACTAAAATTTTCAAAATTTAACAATTACTTAACGGAACGAATTTTAATGAAGTTTTGCTAAAGATCCTGTAGGATAACTACTTAACTATTCTTTTAAGGGAACATCCATTAATAACGTGAGGCGTTCAGGAGCCGATGAGGTCGAGCCGAATCGCATCTAATCTTACTTTGGGGAGAGGGAAGATCTCGCAAATATCACGTGTTTTTTTGTTGTGAAAAAATCACATTAGATTGCGGGTTGTGGAATGATATATGTCAAATCTCATGACATCTTACCAGAGGGGAGGGGATGGGATTGCAAAAATCGCAAAAAACGCCTCGCGCAATTAATGGATGCCCCCTAAAATAGCTGTACGGTTTTAAATGACATTTGGTATGAAAGATTTTCAAGTCCTAAAGGAAGGAATATAGTCACTTTTTTACTAAAAATCGTATAGAAGCTGATGTGAGAGAGCTAATATCTCTTTGTTGAAAAGTAGTTTTACGAATTTTGATGAACTTTCTTTGGATCTAAAGTTTAAAAGTGTCTATAATATTTTTCTGTTAAAAAAGATTAATTTTTATATTTCGCTTTGAACGTGGGGAATCTTTTAATCAATCAGTTACATTTTGAAATACTCAGCGAAGCGAACGGGTATCAGCTAGTCCGTACATAAAGGTTGTATGCATATATAGTTCTATTTATATGTATAGTTATAAAGTGTGTGTATTTCATATATTTTATACAACTTATACCAACAGTGAGTTTCATAGATGAAAATAAAAGAAAGTACTGTGACGCCTCGCAGCAGATATTTTATTAAGTTTTAAAAAGTTACATTTTAATACTCAAAACAAAAATTTATATTCTCATGCTATTTTCAAACTGTAACAAATAATATTAAGTGAACATGCTTTGGAATGAGAATGTCAAGAGTTTGATTTAAATAAGTTTCGCATTTTGTTGATATAAAGCTTAGAATGAAGAAGCGAAGAAACACTTGTTCATATCACAAACTGGACAATGGTCAGTCGGCAATAGGACGCTGGCCACGTATCAGAAACATGTCACGTCCTCAAGATCGTTCTTCCTTCTTTCATCCGAACAAACTTTTCTGAACACGTCTCATCACAAAACCATGCAAACCATTAGAAATTATTTCCCCAGTGTAAGAGATAAAAATGGCGACAAACTATATTTAATTTCCATTCTAAACCAATGAAATAAAACCGAGAAAAAAATTTCTTTTTTGTGTAGTGGAGAAAAAAAAATTGAGCTTTGAGATATTTGAGTGCACTTGCATAGGAATTACCTCGCAGCAACAACTTGCACGTTACATCAACTTTCTCGAGTTTATTTTTCTTTTCTTCCACGACAAGTCTTTGAATTTTACAATAGAAATTAACATAAAATAAATAAAATAATTAGGAATATAAATGGAGAAGCGACAGACTAAGTTGTTAGAGAAAGCAAATAAATAATGAGAGTTTCATCTTAAAAAATTTACTCAATTTCAATGCTTTTTAATTAAATCAAAAAATGTAAAACAGTGAAATGTTTAACTCGTAATAACTTGAAAGATATTTAAAATAGAGTTTTAAGCTAATTAATTCTCAAATTTTCATATTAAATATTATAACATTTTCGTTCTTATATAATGACTAAAAATCTTATGATATTACAGAATAAGTTATTTGTCTTTGTTTTTTCACTTTTACGTTTTCGTATTTCAACGTTTCTCAAAACTTATTGTTTTTCAATATAAAACATTACTTACCATTGTACTATTCTCTTAAAAAAACATTTCAAAGATATAACTTCAAAGTAAACATTTTTAATCTCCAACAAGACAATGTCATGAAAATCTTAGAAAAATCGCAACATTGGAGCACAAACTATTCGATTCAAAGAAATATGAAACAAGAAGGTACCTTTTAATGTCATATAAATTTAACTTTTTCAATTTTTCAGAGATTTTTTTATTTTGATAACACACTAATGGTTCAAAAGAATTGAAAACTGTGTGTGCAACATCTTGAGTAGAAATTAAAAATATATTTATTTAATTTTTTTTTTGGTGTTTAAAATCGCTTTAACATCTAAGGTCATATCACGACTGTCTTAATACAGAAAATTTCTGTTGGTCAATTATATCTTGTTTATATCTTAGGTCTAGGATCTTAAGTCTAGGGTTCAACGGGGATCAAACCCAGTACCACTTGTTTCTATAAATAAGTGCAATTGGGATTTTCCCACCTACTTCAACAAAAGCCACCAATGTTATACAATATTGCAAGAAAAGGTTGACCTCTTCGCTGATATACTCGAAAATCAATTTCCACCCAACATACTCCAAATAACCAAAACGAAAAATCCGTTGAAAAAAAACTACTCGAACCTCTCCTACTTTAAGTCCTCTTAACCTTCATTTCAAACCTGGACAAATCCGAAATGCAATTATAAAAACCTAAAAATATAAATCACCTATATATAAACCTAAATATAAATCAACCTCTCCTAGCAGCTTTACCAAGAAAGGTACTAGTACTATTGACACAAAATCAAATGCAATAAAAAGAACCACAGGGGTCACTTAGTGGCGTAGTTGACTAGATAGTTGCCCTATATGCCAGTGGTCCTTGGTTCGAATCCCAATGAAAGCCCAAGATTTATTTCTGGGTTTTCGGATTCGACGGCCACTAACAACCATAGTAGTTGATGGGACCTTAAATAAAAAACAAAAAAAATAAGAACCACCTATTTTCCCAAACAATGGAAAAAGGTATACATAGTGATGATTCCCAAGCCAAGAAAACATAAAAAAAGATCCCGAAAACTACCTTCCTATTAGCTTCCTTAAACTGCTTTCCACAACGTTCGAAAAACTCATTATACCGCATCTACTGAAGCGATTAAACGACCATATACCAACAGAACAATTCGAATTCAGACCATAGCACTCCGGTGTCCAACTCCTCCACAAAGTACTAAACTCTATCATGGAAGCGTACGAAAAAACCAAGATTTGTTTGGGACTGTTTCTAGATGCGTTCAAAAAAGTGTGGTATAAGGGGTTTTTATTCAAACTCAAACCAATGACACCAGTTACAGGTCTACAAGGTTTCAAATGCAACCTCAACGGAAAGACCAATCAAGTCAGAAATTTCACAAGGCAGTGTACTCGACCCTTTGCTTTACCTAATGTACACGTCTGGCTTTCCTTGGCCAAAGCAATTAATCACAGCTCAATTTGCATTCGACGTTAACGCAGGAGTACGCCACCAAGGTAGAAAACTAGTATAAAAATAAAAAGTGTTTGCGTGTACTTATGTACGCGCGTGAGAAGTTATACTTCTTTGGCATCATTAAAAATTAGTTTTTTAATTGCATTCAAATAATCAATTTTAAAAAACTCTAATTTAATATTTAATAATAATAATATATATATTTAAAGATATAATTATTAAAAATAAAAAAGGACAATAATATTTTAATTTATATCAATAAATAATATCCAAAGAAAGCTGCCAGACGTTTATAAAATTTGTCAGGATCGTTTTTCTGGCTAACAATTCATGCATGTCATGAAAACAAAGCTTCATAGAAATTGGCAAATAAAGTAAGTAGCTACTTGTCAAAGTAAATGTCTTTTTCTTATTCATCGCTTGTTTTCCTAAATTATTATTCTATGATGGTTGAATCATTTCAGAATCCCAGATTTCGTGATAACTAAGAATATGCATAGAATGTTAAAGGCTCAACACTACACAGGGATCTGAAAATTGGAATAGTGTCAGAAGTCATCCATTAAGACTACAGGAAACTACACTTAACATTCGCTGAGCATAAAAATCCATCTATACGCGCCCTTGTAGCAGCGTAATCAGCAGCCAAAAAACAAAGGAGACTGAAAAAGAAACGAAAAGTTGATTTTCAAGATTTAACAAACAACAAAATAAAACAAAGTTGGGTAAATCCCAGGATTTTACCCAGTAAAAGGCTCACGTTAATAAGACGTATGGTCTACCACCACAGTCTTATCAGGACTGAAGTTTTTTTTAAACGTTAATCATTACAGACATTAAATATCTGCTACGAGACGTCACAGTACTTTCTTTTACTTTCATTTATGAAACTCGTTGTGGTTTAAAAGAACTTTAAGCATTTTATAACTATATAAACAGAACTTTTTTTTTTGGTTATTTAAGGTCGCATCAACTACTATGGTCATTAGCGACCGTCGAATCCGAAAACCCAGAAAAAACATCTTAGGCTTTTTTATTGGGATTCGAACCCAGGACCACTGGCGTATAAGGCAACCATCTAGTCCACCACGCCACTAAGTGACCTAAACAGAACTTAATGCATACACATTGTAGCTATGTATATATACGAACTCCCACCTTTAACACGAACATTTTCCTTATTTGAATTTTCCCGGAAAAAAATTTCAAATAAAAGTTGTAAGCATCAATAAGTCTAAGAACTAAGTTCTAAAGTTGTTAACTAAGTTTTCGAAAAAAATTGGAAAGCTCCAAAACTACTAGAATAACGTGAAGCTTTCGGTTAACCGATTTCAACCAAAAGCTTCGCGGCATAATTTCAAGAATTTTAGTTTGATGAAATTCGGATAAAGCGTTCGATACGATATGGCTGTCACACACACACATTTATGTTTCTAAAAACCACTTATTTGTACTCAGGAGACCTCAAAACATGTATTTCCGGTGAAATCTCGAATTCGAAAATTTGACCCAATTACAATACTTCCTTTACTATCTATATCGTAGTAAAGGAAAGTAAAAATTAATACTAAATTTTATGTAAATAAGCCAGAGAAACCTGAAAAATGGAGAAATGTTTCCAACCAACCCCTAAGCTGTTAACGCAAAAAAACAAATAACAAACTCATTATATTACAATAAACCACATAAACAAATATCAAAAAAATAATTTCCAATATGAAAAAATTTTTTTTGAACAAATACTTCAGCCGTTAAATAAAGAGCTTAGCTTTTAGATTAGTTTTTTAAATTAAAAACTTGTTATTCGCAATAATATTCAAATTGAAATTAATTTTATGTAAATATTTTTTTAAAATTTATTGAAATAAGTCGGTGATATTATAATTTTTTTTTTAATTTTAATGAATCGATGTGGTTATTTAATAATCGGATGATTAAAAGCTGTGTATTATAGCTGAGTATCAAATTCAACGTTATATTTAAATTCAGTTTTCATTTGAATAACTGCTCTTAGCTGTTGTTAAATTAAACCTAGGGTCTGATAAAGTAATAAAACATGCATCGCTCTGAATTGCAAATTTGTTATAATAAGAGTTTTATTATTATTTGCACTGTATTAATCAGTTTTCATTAGATTTATTTTATTTCTGTACTAATATTTTAATTGTTAACAATTTAAATCAGTTTAAATAGCTTTGTTTCGTTCTTTGTAAGATAAGAAGATGAAAATTGTTAAAATGTAATTAAACTTTCTAAATAAAATAACTCTTATAATAATTTAAGTTAAACTAATCTTAGTGTGAACAACTTGTTAATGATACGAAATCATTGAACATTGATATTAAATTTTTTTAAAAATCAAAATTTTATACTTTTCAAAGAACTTGAAAATTTGAGTGCAAAGCTCTTGTTATAATCAATGTGTTTGTTCAATTGCAATGCAAGGTAAATAATAATGAAATCAATTGAAGAAATTAAAAAACCAAAGATATTTACAAAGACTTAACTTTATTCGAAGAGAACTACTAACATTGTAACCTTGCCATGCAACAATGACATACACTTACGAAATGATAATAATGCACTGTATGACCAAATGCATCGAAACACGCGCACCGCATGTAACCTATACATTCCGTTAGGTGTGCCATCTATTTGCAATTTGGAAATCCTTCAGAAAAATATGTTATTAAGGATAAAGGGCAACGTTTTATTTTGATGTTTGATTTGTGTTAAAGAATTACAAAAATCGTTATTTTTAGATATCCTTTTTTAAACATATGAATGGGTTTTCAACACATTAAGTATACAGGTACCTGGTTAATGTACAGAAAAACGCAAAGGATAACCTTTATCCTGGAAAAGTACATGGTTTCTTTAGAAAAATAACATATTTTCTATATCTGAGAGTCAGGCAGCGTTTAAAGCGATAGCCAATACAATGATCATCTCAAAGCTGGTGCTGGAGTATCGGCAACTCCTGGAGGACCTGGCAAAGCACAACCGAGTTAAACTTGGTTGGGTGCCGGGGCATAAGGGAGTCGAGGGAAATGAAGAAGCTGGGGTCATCGGGGGTCCCCACTCACGAGGCCCAGAGCCTGGAGTGGGTATCACCAAATCTGCTGTCAAAAGGGAGATGAAAAGTCAGCTGAGATGGCAGCAAAACAAATACTGGCAAGAAATTCCTGGCCAGAAGCACAGCAAGAGAATGATCTACCCCTCGCTCACAGCTGAGGTTTTACGGCTGGGAAGGAACCAACTCAGAGCAATAACAGGACCGATAACCGGACACTGTGGACTGAGAAAGCATCTGCAGACTATTGAGGTGTCTCAACGAGACCTCAATTGCAGATTGTGTGGGAATGGGGAAGAAAACGCAACCCATGTCATGTTTGACTGCAAAGCCCCACAAAGTGGCGACACCTGTATGAGATAGATGACGCCCAAACAGGCTCAAATCGCGCGAGCTTAGTACAGGGACTGCTTCTGCTAGGCAGAATGCTGAACCTGGAATAAGCAAGGATCCTTGCACGGCAGAGATAAATGATCAAAACAGGAGTACAATAAGCCATAGGCTGCAGTGCGGGGGGAACGAGCCCTAACCTGGTTTTCTGCTAACGGAAAAAAAATAAATTGAAAAAGAGCTTATAACGTGGTTTATTGTATATAATTAATTTCTACCACAAATGTTGTATATGTATATTAAGCTTTTTATTTTGAAAAAATAAATTTTTACTTGTATGATACAATGGTATAAATAATGTGATGCAAAAGGGTATACGTTACCAATCTAGAAAAATGGAAGGATTCTGAGAAAGGGTAACTAATAAAAAGATTTTTATTGGATATCTCTGTATCTATCAATTGTATCGTAATTGACTGACGCTAGAGATTAAATCACTGAAAATAAGAACATGAAAATTGAAAGTGTTATTCTTGAGACCATGATCTCTATTCAGGAAAAAAATTTTTAGATGAAAGAACACGAAGCGTTGGTGGTTTTCCACATTCTCAGTGCGACTCCTAAATTATCTAATTTTAAATTAAAATTATGAATCTACTATCTTTCAGTAGAAATGTAAAGAACCTCTCCTTTTGATGTTTCCTAATTCGTTCATCAAAGGGTCAAAAATGATTATTTTAAGTTTATTATTTTTAATTGACTTAATTTAAAGTTTATTTTATGTGTTTAATATTTGTAATAGAATTCTCTAAAATTATCTTGCTGCTGGTGGTTTTGTAATTTCTCTCTTCATTTGCATAGGTTTTAGCTGTCATATTTTGTTAAGTTTTACCTTTACGAACGAAGGCACGGGTAGCCTTTAATCTAGTCTTTAATAAATAAATACTTTATCGTGATATGAGACGAATTTTTCATTCATAAGAGGCATCATTTTCAACTTCTTAGCATTTTAAATAACCTAAGAATGGAATTAAATATTAATAATTTTTATTTAAAAAACTTGACTCAAAAACATTTTCATAAAAAGTTAAATTTCAAACATCAATAATTCAAATTAAAAAAGTGATGACAGAGAGACGTTGTTCGTTTCGTTGCGCTATCAATATTCAGAAATTAAAAATGCCTCATCCAAGAAATGATATGATTGATTACGTTGATTACAGTTTTATTGGTCATATCAATATTTCCGATAAATATTTAGTGGGAATAAAAGTTTCAGTCCATGTTGATGGTCTGTTAAGTCCATAAAATAAAGACAAATTAAATAAAGTCCGAGACGAGAGCAAGTGTTAAAGTCTGAAAGTCGACGATCAGCTTTCGAAACACGTCCGTATCGCGATCGCCCGAACGCGAAAACTGGCGTCAGACGTCGTCTTTTGGCGCGGCGTCACGATGCCTCACTATCCGCGTGACGTCTTCCTTCGACGAATTCCTTTCATTCACACAATTCGTCCTCTTTTCATTCCGGCTACGTCTCTTTTTGAATTAGGGATAAAAGTATTAAAGAACAATATTTCGAGACACGTACGCACAAACTTAATTGTTTATTATGTCATACATAAATAACCAATTCACAAGGATAATCACTTCAATTTCGATTAGATAAACCATTCATAATTACTTAATTTCTTCGACATTTTCACATTATTCATTCCAAAAATTTCACATCAACATTTCATTTCTCATCTCTTTAACATTTCAATGCAATTATATGATAAAAAAACTTAACAAAATTCTCTAAAATTAAACATTTTCATAATTAACCTCTTTTAAACCTTACAAAATTTCATTCAATTCAAACACGTGTTTAAGTTAATCTAAGAACAAGTAGAAAAAGCTTTTCAATTTTCTCTGTTTCAGGAGGCGTTAATTTCTTTTCAACATTTTAATGAGTGTTGATGTAAAGATTATACTAAAAATGTAAATAGAATTTACTCAATCAAAAGTTTGTCAGCTATATTCAAATATTCTTGATTCTATTCTTTAATTTTGAAGAAGTGAAGAGATTAAAGAATTAAATTGTTTTTTTTTTTTTGAAAACTAGCTATTTTAATGTCTAGACGTGACAAGTACAAAGCTCTCGAAACCAATTTCTGCCAGTTTTTTTTTTAAATTTTCAATCATTAAATGTTATGTTTAACAAATATAATTGTTTTAAATTAATTAATTTAGATTGAATAAGATTTGTTGTAAGCTTTTTAAAAGACAAAAGGACGATTTATTTACCAGTGGTTTATAGTAAATCTTTTACGATTTACATAAATTCAATTTAAATGGTCTTTTTCTGTTAATCACAGCTTAATATATTAAGCTTAATATATCCATACGGCTTGGTAGACTTGAATTTCAGATTATTTGTCGTAGTTCTCGTTTTAATATGATATGGCCACAAATCTAAGAGAGTGACGCCATTTTGTGACTGGACGAAAGTGTTTTCACCCGCTGTTAACTTGGGTTTACCCAAACACCAGCGCAAGGAGGAGCATTGTTTGTTAATTCCTAGAACTTCTAGAACGTTCTCTCTCTAAGAACTACGTCTTCGAGACCACCCAGCGTTAAGAATTGTACAAAAGAACGGGACGCCGTTGCGCCATTTTTATGACTGAAAAGTTGGCTAGAACTCTTGTTGTGAGGATTAATATAACAATAGAAGAGCAGGAATAGCATGAGATAATCGTGTTTCTAGCAATTTCTCCATTGATTTATGAATAGACTAGCTGATACCCGCTCGCTTTACTGAGTGTATCTAAATTTAACTGATTGATTAAAAGATTCTCTGCGTTCATAGCAAAATATAAAAATTAATCTATTTGGACAGAAAAAATGAAAGATACTTTCAGACATAAGGTACAAAGAAAGTTCATCAAAATTCGTAAAAATATTTTTCAAGAAAAAGATGTTAGCTGTTTTACATCAGCTTCTATACGATTTTTAATAAAAATGTAACTGTATTCCTTCCTTTAGGACTTGAAAATCTTTCATACCAAATGCCATTTAAAACGGTACAGCTATTTTAGGGGGCATCCATTAATTACGCAAAACGTTTTTTGCGATTTTTGAAATCCCATCCCCTCCCTTCTGGTAGGATGTCATGAGATTTGGCATAACCCTTTCCCCCAACCCGCAATCTAATGTGATATTTTTCAAAACAAAAAAATGCTTGATATTTGGGAGACCTTCCCTTTTCCCAAAGTATGATAAGATGAGATTTTGCTCAACCTCATCGGCTTCTAAACGCCTCACGTAATAATTAATGGATGTTCCCTTAAAAGAATAGATTAGTAGCTATCCTATATGATCTTTAGCAAAACTTCATTAAAATTCGTTCGGTTAAGTAATTGTTAAATTTTGAAATTTTTTGTTGATTATTTTAATACGTTTATTTTTAATTTATATTTTCGACAATGAACAATAAAAATATTCAACTATTGCAAACAATTTCTTTTTTAATTTTATCGGGTGTTAAATTAAAATTTATAATTATTTAACTATTTGTTTTCCATTAAAAATTGTCAATATTTTAATTTCAACTTTGTAGAGATTTCTTTTTTTATCGTGTAAAATTGGAGGAAAGTTCAAATTCTATTTCATGAACTTGACTGAAACTTTTTAAATGTACAGTTCCTGTAGAGTATAATTGTTTTGCCATCCTATAGGAACCATGCATTATTCTAGCCTTAAAAGTAAGCTTTATCATTCTCCCCCAAACTACCACATTGCAACCATCATATCAATCCTTAACTATGGGGTAAACAAAAAAACATATCTATCCCACGGGAAAAGGACATCTCTCCTGAGTTAAAAAGTGTATCAAATCTTCTTCAGGAAAATGAGTTAAGACTCTATTTCGTGGATTTTAATGAAACTGCTTTTAAAAACACGGTTCTTATAGAATATATACTTGTTTTGCTATCCTATGGGAACCGTTTATTATTCTGGTATGAGAAGTAATCTTTATCATTTTCAAACCCTTAAACTACCACATTACAAAAGAGGAAGTTAATCTTTTGCTTTGTAAAAAAACAAAAAAAATATCTTTTCCACGGGAACCGTACATTTTTTTCTGGATATAAAGTATACTATATGTTAAACCAAATTCTAATCTATATCTATATCAAATTTCATCCAGAGCCATTCAGTACTTTTTGAGTGAAAGAGCAACAAACATCTATACTTACAAACTTTCACGTTTATAAAATTAATAAGATGAGAAAAAGACAGACACCAAAACAATGGATCAAAAATTCTGGTAATGCAGAGTTTATGGCTTGGAAAATTCGAGAACGATGATTGGTTTGATATAAATAACCCAGAAGAACAGCCAGCCAGTTCAGTTGTGAATAAACCGACATTTACGAACGATAACTTTACGTGGGATATAAATCTTCGACCAATGTTTAAATAAACAGTGGAAGTGCTCAGTGTTAAAGTGCTTAAATAAATAGTGAACTGTGTGAACAATATAAATTGTGAGCATTGTAAATAAAGTGAACAGTGTAATAGTGCATAAGTGACTGTGAAAACGAACTAATTGTTAACGTGTAGTTTATCAGCAACAATAGTGTAAGATAAATAAATAAACAGTTGTTTGAAAATAAATTCGTAGTCATTAAACACAAATCCTCGATCCCGTAAAAACTTTGAAATATTTTAATGCATATTTACGTTCTACAAGATATTAGTATGATGTTGGTAATAATTAATTGGTTTCAAAATTTGATCGATATACACAATGAGATTTTGAAACCACCAACACCAGGAAATTTTGCCAACTGAATATAATACATGAACATAACTGAATATAATACATGAACATACACTGAATACAGTTCCCAGAGAAGCTACATTGTATATTATGTGAGGTCCTGATGTAGAGATGTATAAGGTTATAATAGGTTATATGTTGATGTTTCTCTTTGTGGTCAATACGATGGACGCTTCAACATGCTTCAACGCTTCATCGCATCAAAATAATAACATTAATTTAATGACAGCACAGCAATATTCAAAATATATCTCTAGCAATATTTGCATATATAAATAGACATATTATATCGATACGATGTTGAGATTTTGCAGTTCAAGGTGGGCGTTTTCAAATACCTCATTGTAGTGTGAATTATTTTATAAGTCTCTATCTATCTGTAAAGTTGTCTGTATTAATGATTTTGCATGGTTTAACAATCAGACTTCAACTGCAAAAATAAAATAGAAATAGAAATGATAGCGGTGCTAGAAAAGGCGTATGACACAAACACACTCACACACATATTCACACATTATTTGCACTATTAAATGCATGTTTTATATTCATGAATATGGCACGAGGAGAATCCATTCAGTGGTATGTAGACGAATTCTCCACTTTACTTTATCTTTAAGTAAATTGACTTGTTTCCTACTATGCTTGTAAATTTAACTTAACCCAAACCAAATCTATAAAGGTATCTATATTTATAAGAAACTAGCTGATACCCGCTCGCTTTACTGAGTGTATCTAAAATTTAACTGATTGATTAAAAGATTTCCTACGTGCATAGCGAAATATATAATAATAGACTTTAGATCCAAAAAAAGTTCATCAAAATTCGTAAAAACTACTTTTCAAGAAAGAGATGTTAGCTGTCAGCTTCTATACGATTTTTAGTAAAAAAGTACCTGTACTCCTTCCTTTAGAACTTGAAAATCTTTCATACCAAATGTCATTTAATACCGTACAGCTTTTTAGGGGGCATCCATTAATTGCGCGAGGCTTTTTTTGCGATTTTTGAAATCTCATCCCCTCCTTTCTGGTAAAATGTCATGAGATTTGGTATATATCATTCCCCCAACCCTCAATCTAATGTGATATTTTTCAAAACAAAAAAAATTCGTGAAATTTGCGAGACCTTCCCTTTGCCCAAAGTATGATTAGATGAGATTCAGCTCGACCCCATCAGCCTCTGAACGCCTCACGTAACTAATGGATGTTCCCTTACAAGAATAGATTAGTAGCTATCCTACAGGATCTTTAGCAAAACTTCATTAAAATTCGTTCCGTTAAATAATTGTTAAGTTATGAAGTTTTTAATTTATTATTTTAATACGTTTATTTCTAAGTAATATTTTTGTCAACAAAAAATGTAAAAATTCAAATATTTAAATAAATTTTATTATTAATTTTATCGGGTGTTAAATTGAAATTCATAGTTATTTTCCAGTAAACATTGTGAATTTTTTAATTTCAAAAAAGGATTTACAAAAAAAGGAAGTTAATCTTTTGCTCTGTAAAAACAAATAAACAAACAAAATCTATCCTACGGTAACCGTACATTTTTTCTGGATTTAAAGAACACTATATGTTAAACTGGATTTTAATCTATATCTACGCCAAATTTCATCCAGATCCATTCAGTACTTTTTGAGTGAAAGAGCAACAAACATCCATACAAACTTTCACGTTTATAATATTAGAAAGATTATGATAAAATGAAAAACCGACTTCAAAATAAATAAAAAATCTTAAACAAAAAAGGCACTAAAAAGTAAAAAATACTTGCGTATCCTTGCAGTGTCTACAACTTACAAATTATAAGGATGATCTAATGTACAACTATTGTTATTTTTGGAATTGATGTCAGACAAAGAAATACGACTATAATGGTACTTGGCAACTAACAAAAATACCTTATGAAAATTATTTTTCAAATTAACTTTTATACAATATTCTAGTACTATGAATATCTAGCGACCTTTAAACTACAAAATACCAATAACTAATTTAACCTTTTTTACAAATGAACATTAATATTTATTTTCTTGGCCGACACCAACTGCAATAATAACAATAGTTGTACATTATATCATCCCTAGAATTTGTAAGTTGTAGACACTGAGAGGATACGCAATCATATTTTTTCATTTTGTTATAATTTTTATTGATTTCTCGATTTTTGCTCATATGAGACAGTGCCATTTAAATGTTAAAAGTTACTACTTCATCTTCTTCTGCTCTCAAGGGTTGAATTTTTTTTCTTTTAAATGTAATAAAAAAACTAAGTGGAATACTTTTTCCAATAGAAAAAAAAAATCATTAAAATTCGATGATTCAGTTAAACGTCACTATTTCATCTCCTATTTTCATTCTTAAGGGGTGAATTTTTTTCTTAAAATTTAAATGTGAACAATTTAAAGGCACGATCTGTGTAGTAGAAAAAATATCGAAATCGGGTAGGTCATAAAAAATTTATAATTTTATTCCTAATTTTTAACCCCTTATGAGTGGAGTTTCTTATAAAAATAGAAATGAGATTAAATGAAAATTAGGTTCTACTAATAAAAAAAAAAAAAGATTTATCAAAATCGAGCTTTCCAATAAGAAGTTAATATTTCATCTCTTAGTTTTCAGCTTCTATAAAGTGAACGATTTCCCTCAAATTAAAATAGGACCACACGAAAAGCACCAGCGTTCGAATAAAAAAGAATCATCCAAGTCGGTTCACCCAGTCGAAAGTACTGAGGTTACAAACATAAAAAATATAGAAAAATTGAAAACCTCATCCCTTTTTTTTAATTCGGTTAAAAACAAATGAATGTATATGTATATATCATTCTCTCTGCCTGTTCTTTATGCATTCTTAAGCTGTTCGATCGATTTTGATGAAACTTAGAGTTGTTATTGTCCGGATCACAGGGAAGGTTTTCCCTGTCAAGTAACCCAATCAAGGGAAAAAAGGAATTAAAAGTCATTTAGATACACGCATTTTAGCTCTTTTACCCCGATTCCTAGTGTTAATAATCTTAACACGGCGTTTAAGTTCAATAACTTCCTTACTTATCGAGAGTGTTCCAAAAGGGATGAGAAATAGGATGTCCCAAATTGAATAAAAAAAGTGTGTGCCTGAAATGAAAGGTGTGAAAAATAAGAGTTCCAAAAGGAGTGAAAAAGAAGGTGTTTCAAAAGGACTGAAAAAAATGAGAGTCCCAAAAATGGGAAAAAAATTGAAGGTGTCCCAATAGGAGTGAAAAATGGGTGTCCAAAAAAGAATTGAAAAATGGTTAATTCTGTCACTGATTTGCGCTTCTTTTACATAAGGAAAGTGAGATGAATGAACGTAATTTTTCATAAAATGATTTTTTATAAGACAATGGATACCAAAAAAAAAAAACTATATTTTAAAATAGTGGACGGTTCTGTGTGGTAAATAATTTTTTGTAGCATAAACAACGGAACGAATTTCAATGAAATAGTGGTAAAGATGTCTTACAATTAGCATTTTAAACTTATCTAACTACTTGAGTTGAAAAATCCCTATGTGGGATAAAAGAACCTAGTTTGATCTCAAGCTTCAACCAGAGGGAATTAGATAGAGAGAGGCTAAAGTTCAGCTTATATTAATTATAATAATAATAAATATTAATACGTGAAGAAAAATTTTGTGGTACCTTTTTACCGAATGTTACACGAACGGAGGAGTATGAAATTGGGCACAATTGAAGTTTATATGGAGAAGTTGCGTATTGAGATAATATTTTTTTTATAATAATGCTTCAAAATACCTTAAATTAATGAAAAAAGACGTCACACACACTACCACGCGTTTGACACACACAGACACACAAAACACACAAATATGTAGATTTTTAAATCTCAGTTGTTCAGTTTGACCACAGACTTCAACCATAATCCAAATGTCATTATTTAAACAAAATATTGGGAGAGGAATTTAAATTTTGAAATTCTTATTATTGAAATTGAAAGAAACAAATTTAACCGATTATTTGATTATTGAGTATTATTATTAAAAATATATTTTTACATAATATTTACTATTTACTATAACATATTTTTAAATATTATGTTTATTTATTACAATATTTCGCAGAAAGGAATCTATCCTCCGTTGATTGAGCTTAATTCAAAATTTTAAACAGGACTTATGCAGCCTATTTACAATTTTTTATCTTTGGCTTTTAAATGAAAAAATCTAAACATAAAAACACTTTTGTTTTACTTTTCCAGTGTACTTTTCCAAAATATCATTAAGTATGTAAAACTTGTAACGAATTAGGGTCGAATTTCGACCACTGGTAATAAATTAATACTTTTTGCTGCTTCTGCAACATCAAAATCTTACCAAAAATAAATTATCTAAAAAAATTCTGTGTGTATATAAAAGAACTAAGATATAAATGTTTAACTGAAAACGCTAGTAGTCTTTATTTAACCGTTAAAGTAAACAATTAAAATATCCTTTATTAAGCAAATTAAGACTTTCCAAAAAAAAAAAAAACTGTTCATCAAGTTTTTTTTAGTTGTACCATCAAGCTGAATAGATCGATATTTGAGAAGATATAAAATCGAAACATATATATATATATATACCTAATAATAAAAAATATTTATTTTTCGAGCGATTTACTTGGAACGTTTACATTTGATTGGCGATCCATTAAAGTTTACGACTCACTAAAATCTAATATCTCTGCAGGGACATAAGTTTGCCGTAAAAAAAAAAGTTAAAATGTCCATAAAAATTTAACGCTAATGAAAATCGGCGCATTGGTCAAAATTAAGTTAAATTTACGCTTTGGGGAAACGAAAAAATTGTCTCTAGTAACTTTAGAATATTTTCAAGGAAAATTAAGCGCGCGCTTTCAGGTGTAGATTTGAAATGAAAGATTAATATATTCCGTATGTCGGGAGCTTTTGAAAAGATAGATTATTACACCTTTTAAATGAATGTAATTAATATATGATTATAAGAGATCTTTCTTGATAATCAACCAGGCAGAAATCCTTTTCAATTTAATTTTGTTCTATTTCAATTGGCTTAAGCCAAGACAATTTTTCACGGACGCTTTCGTGAAATTTGTAACGCTATGCGACACGAATGAATTGCATCTAGTTTATATATATATATATATATATATATCGAATATAGATAGGTGTATATAAAAGCGTTCGAGCGTCGCTTAGGGGGAGAAATTTCACTCGAACAAGTCTCTGTCTGGTTACGTCTTCATAGAGAAAGCGTAACAAAACAGCGAAAATTCGTAACAGCCAGCAAAAGTTGAGAAAACCACGTTGGCATTGCTAATCGCCTTTTTACTCGACTTGCTACGGAGATATTAAACAACAAAACAAAATGGGATTTGCTCTCGCTTGTAATTTCTCTGTTTACCAACAAAAGCTGTGATGCTTGAACGAAATAAATCCATAATTAATCTCGAACCAATTTTCTTATGCCATCTTATTTAAAAAAAATTGGTTGACTGTAAAGTTGGTTTACGGACGATAGTTTTACGTTATAACGCCATAAAGAACACCTAATTGATGAAAAATTGCGTACTTTTATGAATTCAATTATAATCACTGAATTATCATTATGTTGTTTAATACAAAGGAGTTAATTGAAAAATAACAATTTTTTCAAAATAAAATCAGACTGAAAATTATAAAGGAAAAAATCAATTAAATCTTTTTAAGTAAATTGTTAAAGAACAACACAAAACATGTTAATAAAAAATTAAATTTTGCTGACTTAATTATTATATTTCACAAATACTATTCACTAAAATTCACAACACAAATTATAAATTAAAGTTAAAATAAATTGATAAATGAATCGGCAAGAAATTGTCCTCGAAGACACTTCAATTTGATCCACTGATGACGAACGCATGGCGTTTGAAATCGTATCTGGAGATACAAAATTAACAATTTTGATTTTTCGTTTTGTGATTTTTACATTTATTTTTGCTTTAATTTATAATTTGTGTTGTAAATTTTAGTGAATAGTATTTGTGAAATATAATAATTAAGACCAAAGTCAGCGAAATTTAATTTTTTATTAACGTATTTTGTGTTGTTCTTTTACAATTTACTTAAAAAGATTTAATTGATTTATTTCCTTCATGATTTTCAGGTTGATTTCATCATAAAAAAATTGTTCATTTTCAATTAACATCCTTGTATTAAACAAAATAATGATAATTCAATTCAAAAAAGTACGCAATTTTTCATCAACTAGGTGTTCTTAGGTGAAAAGTATTTGTGAAATATAACAAAACACGTTGTCTAGGATTCAACAATAATATTGTGCCTCTCTATTACTTGTATCGCGCTCTCACTTGCACGCACAGGCTCAAATGAAACGTGACAAAATCGACGATCTTTTTCCGACTGGCTGTCGAAGTTCATCAATTTATTAGACGTTATCACGTCAAAAACAAAGTTTTCTAGTTAGTTTTTTACTTGAAGACAAATTTAAATGTTGTTCACATCAATATTTATTTCATCGTAAAAAATATCTTGAAATCATTTTTTTCTTGTTTATAAAATAAACTTTACAACAACGTTAATACTTTTTGTGCATAAGCGGATTATATTCCATTTAAATCGTATTTGTTTTTTTCATGAAAATATTTATTTTTTATATAATGCTAAAAAATAAATTGCTGTAATATGTAAAATTTATAACAGAAGTATACAAAGCTGATTTTATTTTAATAATTTCTTACAAAGGAATCCGTTACACTAACCTATTTTCATAAGATATTTAAAAAGGGTAAGATTAATATTTATTTTTTTTTTACTGAACATATTATGACTTTATCACTCGAACTAAATCTAAAATAATGCCGTGTGGCGTTTAATTGTGGTGTTTACATTAATGTCTTATACTTCTAAATGTTTGCATGAAAGTTTTGCGCTCGGTGGACCGAAAAACATTAACGACCGAGATTAATTTCCGCTTAATACGCACGATAGACCCAGAGGAAGTTATCCTGGTTTACTTTCAGAAAGTTACTTGAACCACTTTGCTAGCTTAGAACTAAGATAAATTTCGTAAATGTAAGGAATGTCATTGAATCAATTAACTACTTAATGAATAATTGAATAAATGTAGAACATTTTCGATTTTCCAAATTTTAAATTTTGTAAATTTTCTTTATCCTTGAAAACCTTTTAGATGTTAAATGTTAATTGACTTTGAAATTGTAGTATTTTTAGGTGTAATTTTTTTTTCTTGATTACGTACCCATTTTTTGAGTGTGAAAAATTTTAATCAATTTAAAAAATTACAGAATTATGTTAATGTTAAATAGATTCAAAAAGAAAAATATGTAAGAAGTCTAGCTTGAAAAATTAGAAGTTCTATATCAACTTTTTCGTAGTTCTACGATTTTTACAAATCTTAATTCAATCCATTATAAGTAATTGAACTTCTGTGTATAGACGAAAGCCTAAAAGTTTTATCAACTTAAAAAAAAATTGTCCTTTAATTTATAGAATTAAAAAGGTGGATACTATTTCTGAGTGCTATGGGTGATGTTTAAAAGGGGAATAAAAAAAAAACAATTTATTAGAGATGCAAACATTTAGTTCGAGTAGTATGACTGTCTAATTTAATACAAAGGTGGGCAAATGCGACTCTTCATTAAATCAGGTGCGGCTTCCATCAAATTCTTAGACTATATTTATTAGTAAAAGGACTTTATAGGGTTCTACTTTCAATTAAGAGGTTCTGGTTAAACGCTTAGATATTATATTTTAATTTTATTGCTAAGATAACAAAAAAAATCTTTTTCATAGTCCTATTTTTACTTTCTTTTGCAACTAGGTAAGTATATATGTTAAAAAAGGAAGTATTGTAATCGAGTCGGATTTTCGAATTCGAGCTTTCACCGGAACTACATGTTTTGAGGTCGCCTGAGTCCAAAAAAGTGTTTTTTAGAAACATGTCTGTGTGTGACAGCCATATCTTATCGAAAGCTTTATACACAGCTTTATACATTTATACACTTGGTTGTGCCGCGAAGCTTTTGGTTGAAATCGGATAACCGAAAGCTCCATTTATTCTTTAAGTTTTTGAGCCTTTTGAATAGTTTCAAAAAACAACTCCAACGATTTTATTTAAACTTATTTTAGTTCTTAGACTCATTGATGGCAATAACTTTTATTTAAAACTATTTGCTGGGAATAGTAGTATAAGTACGGTCCTGGGGTTAAGGGTGGGAAGTTGTTTATATATCTACCTATAAGCTGTATACATATTGCTTTCATTTACTACTATTATATATAGTAAACGAAGTATTGTAATTGTGTCAAATTTCGAATTTAAGTTTTCACCGAAAATACAGGATTTGGGGGCTCCTGAATTCAAAAAAAGAGTTTTTTAAAAACGTTTCTGTTAGAATGTGTGTCTGTGTGTGATAGCGATATCGTATCGAAAGATTTATCCGAATTTCACCAAACTGGAAATTACGCCAGCTTATTACCTTATACCTTAAAGCTAACATTGGCTGGCTCAAAGTTCAACTTTTTTCAATAGATTATTGAGCTTTTTCAATTTCTTTCAAGATTGGCTTCAACGATTTTCTATACACTTTCTGTAGTTCTTAGACTAATTGATGCCTACAACTTTTATTTGAAACTTTTTCCTGGGAAAAGTAAAATAAGTACGGTTCTGGAGTTTAGGGTGGAATTCGTTTACACAAAGTTATAGGTAATATGTATGCATTAAGTTCTGTTTATATAGTTATAAAGTGCTTATAGTTCTTATAACCAACAACGATTTTTATAAATGAAAGTAAAAGAAAGTACTGTGACGCCTCGCAGCTGATATATACCCTAAAAAGGGTTTAGCAGTTTAACTATAAGCCAGCGGGCCCAAGGGTTTTTTTTTATCGGACGTTTATTTTGTTCTTATCTAAATATACCTCTAAGTGGGGGTAGTACGTATATTAGACCACTACCCCTTCTATTATCGGAGTTAAGAGGGTTACAACCCTTAACTTAATTATTTTTTTTCTTCAAAACTAATAAAGATAAATCAAAAATTGTTTCAAAAAAAGATGTACAGTAACAATTTCTATATTACATATTTTTTTCGTGCTTCAATAAAAATATTTTAGTGGTAAAAAAAATTATTGAAATATTTAAGAGGCTGTTTTTATACCTCCCTCTTAGTTGACACCCACCAAAAAAAATATATTTTATGTATCTATTAAGTAACTACTTATCACAAAAATTTCCGGAAAATCAGTTTGGTGGAACATACTTTTAAAAAATATAATCCGCACTAATGTTTGGGTAGCGATCGCTAATTTTATTAAGCCAGACAACAAACTCAAAAAAAATTATAGTTTTTTTTTTAATTCTTTTAAAAGTTTTGTAAAATAAAAATCAAATACACAAAATAGCCATCCTTTCAATTAATTAATCGTTATCACTGTCACTTTCAATCGATGTAACAATAGCAGTTTTATCGAATATATTAGTTAATATTTCTGCAGGCCTAATAATTTTAGATTTGTATCTTGCATTTGAGAAGTAATAAGTATGGATTATAATAATTTGGTAATAATATTTTAACAGATAGAAAAAATTAAGAAATCAAAGAAAGTGTGTAATTTTCAAATATTTAGATATTTTAAAAATAACAAATAATTTACTTTTGTTAGGTTGCAATAAATGAGTCATGACTCCATAGGTAGAAAAATGTAAAATAAAAACTTTAATGTTCTGGTTACATTAGGGGTTGTAAAGAAAATAAATATTTGATTTTTTAAATTTTTCATTGTCGAAGATATTAATTCGAAATAACCGTATAAAATTGATAAATTAAAAACTTCGAAATGTAACAATTACTTCACGGAACGAATTTTAATGAAGTTTTGCTAAAGATCCTGTAGGATAGCTGCTAATCTATTCTTTTAAGGGAATATCCATTAATTAATACGTGAGGCGTTCAAGGGCCGATGGGGTCGAGCCGAATCTCATCTAATCTTACTTTGAGGAAAGGGAAGGTCTCCCAAATATAACGTTTTTTTTTTGTTTTGAAAAATATTGCATTAGATTGCGATTTGGGTTAAAGATATACACCAATTATAGTGAAATATTACCAGAAGGGCGAGGGAGAGGGGTGGGATTTCAAAAATTGCAAAAAATGCCTCATGAAATTAATGGATGCCCCCTAAAATAGCTGTACGGTTTTAAATGATATTTGGTATGAAAAATTTTCAAGTCCTAAAGGAAGGAATACAGTTACTTTTTTACTATAAAATCGTATAGAAGCTGATGTGAGACAGCTCTTTCTTGAAAAATAGTTTTACCAATTTTTAGGAACTATCTTTGGACCTAAAGTCTGAAAGTATCTTTAATTTTTTTCTGTCAAAATAGATTAATTTTTATATTTCGCTATGAACGTAGGGAATCTTTTAATCAACCAGTTAATTTAGATACACTCAGCAAAGCGAACGGGTATCAGCTAGTAATATAATAAATTTTAAGTTTTTAAAATTAATTTTTAAATCAAAATTTCACTTTTAAAGGTAGATAATTAAAGTAAGATATACTTTTTTGTAGTATGGGTGAATGAAAAAGTTGAATTGGAGAGGATCTCTTCGACAAAAGATTCGATTTTGATAGGGTATCCTTTATAAAATAGATATATTTATCTTGAAATATATTTTATATCCTTTCATTTTGTAGCAAAACTTTAATTTTTAAGATTTTTAAATAAAGGTATGAAATATTACTTACTTTCAAGCTAATTTTTTTAAATTGAAAATAAATCTCTTATGTTATTAGCTACGCGTTATACTTACTAACCAATCCAAAAATAATTTTTCAGTTTATAAATAATTTCAACGTTGAAACTTTGAAAATTCATTGTTAAATCAAGCATTGAAAGCATGCAATCTTCAAATATATATTTCAAGATAAATTTTGTCATAAACCTCATTTTTATTTTTTATTATTTTCATATCCACCTAACAATATTAAATATTAACCAACTATCTTTTACAAAGAAAACTTGACCTTGTTATCGTTCTTACAAACACTTGACTTGTTTCCATTTAACATTATGTTTATAGACAAGCCTTGCCTTTTAAACCGCTTAAGCTTTTCAATATCTTATATATATGTATTATACTTTTCCAGGAAATCAGTTAAGCTTTCGGAAAATAAAAAAAAAATAAAAAACAGCTGTCAGAGTCAAGGAAATGCCAATCTTAATCGAAAATGGCTTTATTGATTTCTTGAAGTTTCAACGTTATGAAAATTCAGCCAGAGGCTAAAATTTCAATTTGAAAACAGAAAACTATTAAAATTAGTTTTTAAGTAGTGTTTAACTTAATTAGAGTCTGTAATTTGATCCGATTGTGTTTCAAAGTTGATTAGTTAATGTATAATTGGATAAATAACGAAATCCATAACTAGAAAATGTTTGATTTCACAACTGAAATCCGTATAAATTTTCAAAGTTTCATTTTTCATTACAGAAGTGAGGCTTTAATTAGAATCGTGTTTAATATTTGCCTACGATCAATTTTCAACAAAACCGAGGGAAATTAAATTAAAAATTCTCTCACAGTAGGGTTGCAAAATACATAGTTTGTGTTAAAATTTAAAAAATTTATTATACTCGGTATAAAGGGTGGTTTATCCTTTTTTTGCCCCCTCAAAAAGTAAAAATATTTTTTACGATATTTAAAAGACGCGCCCGATTTGGGAATTTATTAGGAAAGTGGAACTCGGTTCGGGGCTAATGATGCATTTAATTCGTTTTTAACGTTCAAGTTTGATCAATTTAGGGAAAGCTTCATTAAAACATATTGGATTTTAATATCGATTTTAATATCGAATTTCCCTTTATTTCAGTAATAAAAAAAATTTGCGTAAATAATATAACGTGAAAATTGACGCTTAACACGTAGTAGCGAAATAAATCAAACGTTAATGGTCTAGAAAAAATTTAACGGGAAATTAATTGCTGATCGTATCAGAACAAAAAAGTGTTGAACATAATTTTATGCCTATTTGTATCTTAGTAAAAATCGACTTACAAGAATTTTTTTAGGGAATTCAATGTTGTTCCCTCAACGAAAGAATCTTCCTGAAAAAAAAAACAGAGTTAGTACTTTTTTTTGTAATATTTATGAGAACAAAAAGGCGTTCCAGGCGATTTGACGCCAATATCAGACCCTCGTAAAGCTCACAATCGATCATAATTTTCGATACAATGATAAAGTACACAAAGATTTTGGGCGCATTAACGTTGGCAATTTTCGAGAGAATGACCGCGCGATAACGATATAAATAGATATTTATCGCAAATTTAGAGTCTAGGCACGTTCAATAACTTGCTACATGTCAAAAAATGGAAAGTTCTGTTAAACAGGATTCTCGTTTTTTGAAATGTGTGAAATATGAAGAGAAATACTTAAGCTTTGCGTCTGGCACTTGCTTTATTACAACAAACGTTTGTGACAATTGATTTTTTTTTCGTGAATCAAAATTGAAAAAGTTTTTATTCTGGTGAGAAACATATTGAAATTTCTTAGGCAAAAAATATGTTTATGAAAGAATTTAAGAAAAATATAAATTATAGGAAAATTCATTTTCAAAAAAGCAATTTCTGGTTATGAAAATTTGAGATTGCAATATTTCAATTATTTTTTTATTTCAAATATAAAAACGATAAAAATGGAAAATAGAATGGTATTGTAAGTTAATCGACACCCAAAGGGTGGTTGTTATGGTAAATCGATAAGACGAGACACATTCAATGTGTTTGGGATAATGATTAATTAGGAAGTTAACATATTAAGAGAACTCAAATTAAAAAGACAAGCTACTAAAGGTTGAAATTTCAGTGCCATTATGGCAAGTTTTCCACTTTTGTCACTCTGTATCGAATCACCGCAAAAACATTTCCACAACAGGACATTTATATTAGTGTCCGACCGAAAGTTCGGTTTCGGTGCGACTTTGTTTTATACTATGTAAAGATGAAATTCATAATTGATACAAGAATCAACTTAAATTAAATACAGAGAAAAAATATTAATGTACTTTTGGTTAACTTTAATTTGTATTTTATCAATGTTTTTTCTGTAAAGTGTATAAAATATTTACATTAAAGAAATGAAGAATTTTGTTGGTTTTTCAGAAGTAAATTTTTTGACGGCGGCAAAGTTGATTTGTAAATAGCTAATAGAACGTCAAAATATATTTTAATATAACATTTTATCTTTTTCAAATAGTAGGTAAGTGTACGAATAACGTTTACAATTTTAAAAAATTTGAATATGTTTTATCTTCGGGCTCCGTAAAAAATTCTAGTACCATAAGGGGGCCGGAAACCAAAAATGTTTGGAATACACTACAGGATTTTGTTATAGTTCTACTTTTTTTTTTTTGGAAAATTTACAACATTTTGGGTTTCTTTTGGATGGCAAATAAAATAGAAATATTTCCTAATGCCACTATTTAACTTATATTATCATTGATGCTAATAAAAGTATTAAGTATACTAGCTGACCCACGCAACTCCGTCTGCGTCACATAAGGATGAGAGAAGGTTAAGAGTCGGAAACCTATGGCACAATTCTAAAGGAGTTAAAACTTGCTTTGTTTTATCCACAAATCACTTAAGAACCATTGAAGAGATAAAATTTGGTACCTATAATGCTAATTTAAAACCACGCGGACGAAACCAAGAAAAACATTGTATGTCTGTAATGGGCAATATTTATTGATTAATTTGAAGATTTTTTTTCTACTTTAACGGTATAACATGAGCTATCTTAGGTACACCGTACATCACACTATGATCAGTAAGAGTGGAACTATAGTAGAAAATGTCACGGGAAAGGGAATAATAAAGGAACGCTGCATAACACTACTGGGGTGTTTTATTGATAAAATTTACGTATGTAAACTTAAAATATAATGAAGAAAAAAGAATATATGAAACTTAAACAAAGAGTAACGTAAAAAAAATTTAAATGTTATTTGATTATTGCAACGCCAGTAACCGTTGTAACAAATAATATATTTTAAACTTGTACTTCTGTATCTGATATAATATATTGCAAGGAGCTGAATGCCTGAATGTCTAATGATCTATGAATCAGCTCAGTACTGACTACTGAAAAAAAGTTAGAAGTACACAAATATTGAGAAGGAAAAGCGCAAGCGCTGACTTAGCAAGCCTAACATATTTTAAAGAGTGGGGAGTCTTGAAAAATGTTAAAAGTTAAAAATGTAATTGTTGATTTTTTAAATGTAATTTAACACGCTAAATTCTAAATATGTATTCAAAAATTAACAATGAAAAAAATTTTAACGTTTCAAAAATTTTCATTATTTTTCGGATGTTAAATAAAAAATCATATCTTCAAGTGAAAGTTGTAATTTTTATTTTAATCCTAAAGAGAAAATGTGTTAAAACGCTATTTCACGAACTTTAAAGATCTATTTCACGACCTTTTTTTTAACACACGGTTCCCGCAGGAAACAATCATCATGCTATATTTTGAGCACCGTGCATTATTCTGGCATAAGAAATAATCTATATTATTATCTGATCCCTCAACTATCATATTGCAAAAAATCATGTCTATCTTTTACTCTGTGAAAAACAAAAACATATCTATCCCACGGGAGTAGAACATTTTTCCTGGATAAAAAAGAGATCAAGCTTTCCTGAGGAAAATTCGTTAAAACTCTTATTCATGAACTTTTAGAAAACTCCTTTGAAGTACCTACTCAGTTCCTGAAGGATTCTATTTTTAGCCTATCCTACGGGAACCGTACAATATTCTAACATAAAAAGTAGCCCATATCATTTACTGTCTCTTAAACCATCATATTGCAAGAAATTATGGTAATCTTGTGTTCTTTGAAAAACAAAAACGTATCTATCCTACGGGAACATAAATTTTTCCTGGATAAAAATTGGACTGTATGAAAAGAAAAATTATAATTTTGCCTTGAGGACCTTATGAGTTATTACTATAAATATATTGTAATCAGATAAAAATGTTTAGTTTCAGCATGATGTTTCTTCGAACCAGTTTTCTCTATTTTCCCGATGAAATGAGAAATTTTTCTGAGATAAAACGTGTTCTAGATAATGATTTGCATATTTATCATACTTAAATATCACCAAAATCCATTTTCAACTAAAAATAGAGTTTATGCATAATTTTTTTCTCCAAACCGTTTTTCAATTTCCCGGATAAATTAGACATTTTCCCGTTATAAAAAGTATTCTTTTTTATGACTCAGATTGTCATTTATCATCATACCAAATTTCATTAAAAACCATATGTATTTGGGTAAGAATTAATAATATCTTTCTAAAAACAATTTCGCAAATAATGAATTATTTTTGAAACAACCTTAACAACCATTAAAAAGGTTATAATGGGCTAGCCGTAAAAGATAGACATATGTCCTCGCTGACTTTTTTGTAGATCTTTTTAAGAGGAACAATTTTGTTTCACATGATTTTTGCGTAACTTTAATCGTTTACGCAGGGCAGGCCACGAACGCTCTCAAAAGGAAAAAATTTCCCTGATTTTGGCAACATTTTCCATCGATACTCTGCTCCTATTGGTCGTAGCGTGATGTTATATAGCCTAAAGCCTTCCTCAATAATTAGGCTATCCAACATTAAAAGAATTTTTCAATTCGAACCAGTAGTTCCTGAGATTAGCCCGTTCAACCAATCAAACAAACAAACAAACAAACTCTTCAATTTTATATATTAGTATAGATTATGTCCCATTAACATCTTAGCAATTTACAGAAGTTTAAAAACTTCGTAAATAATTTACTTTTTAATTCAGCGTAATTGAGACAAGGTAATAAATTACCAATGAAAAATAATTTTCTTGAAAAGTTTACTATTAAAATATTCTAATGGCAAGAACAGCTTTTAAGAAAAACGGTTTTTTATCATCCCTTTATCGAGCTCGCGGTGTGATTTCGTTTTTGGATCATAAGACGAATACAATGTTGGCACAGTTGGGCATTAACTGCGTCATTTATACCTATAGGTATTCACACACACACAAAGTACATATTTTATGACTTCATGATAGTCTAGCCATGCGGATTAAATTACATTCAACTAATAAATTTACAACAAATACATCATAAATTTCAAACATTACAAATTTTAAAAATTAAATATTAAAATGAAAGCACAGAGTTTTATTGGAGTTAATCTTGAAGCACTGCTATGTTATACAATAAAAGTGGCTACAAAATGTTATCCTAAACTTTAATACTCATTGAAAAAATTAACTGTGAATAAATGGTAGATTGGTTATTTTCAATTTTTAATTTAAATTTTAGTCATTTGCATGGTGTTAGTATATGATAATTTTATAGTAACCTCGATGAGAATTTTTTGCTGAAAAATAAATGTTTTTTTTTTTTTTTGCAATAAAATGCTTTCAGTTTTGATTCGCGTGAAATTGAAAATGTTGAACATATGTTTGTCCACATCATAACAGTATCAAATCTACGATGCGTATAAAGGCTTGGATCACCTAATAAAACGTTATTTATATCGGAAAAATTTTCACATCAGCCACCATTTAGTTTCATATGTATTCGTTTCGATTTGACTCACAAGAAACGAACCGATAATAAAATAAAACTGCATTGGTTTTAGTGTCAGTTCAACATGCAGTAAAAGTAATAATACTATAGTGCAGCCAATATATATGCAAGTCTTATGCGCTTAGTTGTCCTATTATTGACACACTACCATTCAACATTGTCCTATTGGAAGCGACTATCGCGTATTTCATACCGACCCGTTTATAATCCAATAAAATTATATTACTATTATTTCTCGCTAATATCGAGATAAATTTAAGCTTCGCGTTTATTTTCACATTAACCAAAGCTCACTAATTGCACTTGAAGCGAGATTAAATTATAAATTGAAATCTGAAAATTATGTTTTAATTTTCATGTTTAGCAGTGAAGAAAAAAATTTGTTCTTTTTTCAAGATTATAAGTGATATTTATGAGAATGAATAGAGGAAATGATCATTAATCATGTCATTATTTCCGATAACCCCGGGTTTAACCTAAATAAAAGTTTCATGCTGGCTCCCTATTTAAAGGACATAATTAATGAAGATAATTTTTTCTCTAACTATCCTTCTTCAAGTATGAGAAACATGATAATTACATTAATGATAATTGCAGCCTGAGAAGAGCTAGAATACTATAAGAAAAATAATAAGCACTGAAAACTATAAAACTATGATTATAATTATAAGGTCAATAAATCGAAACTGAATAATTTAAAGTTGCACCAATTCCAAATTTTTTTAACAAGCCAACTCGTGTAAAAATAAACTCATATGTAAGGGATTGTAAGGTGGGAGTAGTTGCCCACATTTATTTATATATATAATATATACAATTGCATTGGCCAGCACTGGCCCCGAACAAATTTAATTGCTTAAGCTTTATTATGTCGTTCCGTCAGGGCAGCTGCGAGAGGCAATCACTGCAAGTTCAAATTTCTAGTCGCTGCAAGATTTTTTAGCTTACATATCCAGACAACATTTGGGCCTCATATTTTTTTTTTGGGAAATAAAATTTTTGGAAATTTATACTTCAGAAATAACAGTTTGAAATGAATTAAAAAAAAAACAAAATTATAATATAAGAAAAAACCGTTCAAAATGCATTACTTTGGGAGTAAATAACTGACTTTATTTTAAAACTACTTGATTTAAATTTTACTTAAAACTATTACTAAGCCAATCCAAAGGTACGTCAAGTTAAGTATTAAATTGGCGACCTATTTTATGAAATTTAAATGCACTCATTTTGAATTCAAATTTGTTATATAAAATGACATACTTTAAGAGTCATCGAAAATGGTAGTTTATAATGAGTTCATAACGAATTCATATTTCAGTTATAAGAAAAAACGGTTCCATGCATTTTGATCCCCAGACAAAATATCCCCATGACAAAAAGTCCATAAAGAATAACTGCAAATCGTATTTACAGTATAATTTTTGATGTTAAAACATTTCGTTTTGTGTAAAACTTCGCGGTGTCAAAAAGTGCTCATTCAGTCTAGAATTAAAATCGATTATAATTTTTTTCTCCCCAAACCTCTACCAGGGGGACCTATCCCCTGGGTCCCTTTGGGATTAATTAGGTCAGTTTTTGCGGATTTAACACGAACACATGGGGGTCAAATTAATACTATTTCAATAGATAATTGGGGGTTAGTTTAACGCGTTTTTACAAAAATTATTAAATACTAAATGATACCCGCCCGCTTCGCCAAAAATGGCTAAATTAAACTTATTGAATAATAGAAACTGTCATAGTAAAATATATAAGTGATTATAGCTATGTTGGCATAAAAAGCAAATAGTTTGGTATGCCTCAGGAATCTAAATATTTGTAGTTTAATCATCTTTCAATGGATTATTACGCGTAATTTACGTTTGACATACTTTTAACTCCCTATAAGTTGGGAGTATAAGATCATATTTTTTTGTTCCAATTCACCCCTATAAAATTCGGTTTGTTTTCCGTTCTATGAATCGAACTCTTATCGGCTTTGCACCCCTAAGTCAAACTCCCAATCGGGATCACTTTAGTCGAACTGTATGCTTTATGGTTAATTACTCTTACGGGTCATATTGGAACGCGGATATTTATTTTTACTTTCTTTTACTATTATATATATATATATAATAAAAATTTAAAAATATTTAAATTTAATATATATATATATATATAATGTGTTATTTCTTTTATAATAATAAGCTAAATTTGTTTCTCTATAAAATAAAGTTTTTATTAGAATTATAATAATTAAGTATAATAATTAATAATTACCTATAAAATAAAGAAACGACAATTAAAGCTAATTCTTCTGTACAATATTATTTTTAGATAAATTCTACTATTAATATATTATTTGATTAATTATTTTAACAACTACGATTACTATGGTTACCTAAATCTACCAAAATTAAAGAGAATATGTTCTCTTTACATCTCCCCTCCTCGAGATGTAAATCCGGCAATTTTTCATTCGTTCGGATCTGTTGATATCGGAATTAGTTTGGTTACATGAAATAAACTTGATTCTTCGTTCCTGTTTCCAGTCTTTATTTTATATATTGATTTTGAAATTTTTTTGTCGATTACAAATGGGCCGAGTCTTAGTTCTTCTAGTTTTTTTCTGTTAAGTCTGTTTCCGTTTTCTATATATACCCTATCTCCCACGTTGAAATCATGATGTTTTCTGCTTCTGTCAAATAGGTTTTTGTTGTAATTATGGACTTTCAGTGTTCTTTCCAAAGCTCTGTTCTTATCTCTTGTCCAGTCATCTCCATTCTTCCTTCTTCTTAACTCCTCCGGTATGTTACTGGTGTCTGTGCCGTGTAAAAGATATTCTGGGGTAAATCCTGTAGTGGTATGTTCTAATGTATTGTATTTTTTTACGCATTCCCTCGCTATCGATGTCCATGCTCTCTTCTTCTTCTCTTCATTTATTCTACATCTTATTTTATTTACTAATGTCTGGTTTAATCTTTCGTTCAGACCGTTAGAAAATGGTGCATTTATTGCAGTAAAAATCATTTCCACTTCTTTCTTCTTTAAATAGTCCTTAAACTCCTTTGAATTTATTCCCGGGTATTGATCCATTAAGATTGTTCCTATCTTTTCTATTTCTAGCACAGGCTGAACTAGTTTTATAAAATCATTGGCGTTTTGAGTTTTTGAAGTTAAAACGAATGCGTATCTCGTGAAGTGATCGACAAGTAAATGCAAATATTTTTTTGTAGATCTATTGCCTCCAAACCCCCCAATTGTGTCTATGGACATGATTTCGAAAGCTTTAGTCGCTGGTCCTAATTGTGACATTGAGCCGAATTTATGTTGTCCTCTTGATTTGTTCCTGATGCAGACATCACAATCCCTACAGATTCTTTTATATTTTCCAATAAATTTTTAGCAGTATAATATGGGCTTATTTTCATTTTTGTTTGTGTTATCCCTGTGTGACACCATTCTTTGTGTATCTTCTTAATTAATTCAATACTAAACCTTTCAGATAATATGATTTTTTCTCTCTTTTTGACTTTTTTATAATATATTCCATTTTTCTTTATCAACCTTTCCTTTTTAATTTTTAATAATATGTTGTTCATCTGATCCAATTTTATTTCATCCATTTCAACAAAATTTACCGTTCTCAATAAGTCATCTTCCTCTTCTATATTTGATTCTAACACAGGGTTTCTGCTCAAGCAGTCCGCTTCTGTATTATTCTTCCCTGGGATGTATATAATTTTAAAATCGTATTGTGATAGATAGTGGGTTAGATCACCTAATTCTTCGTCTGTTCGTGCCCTTATATTCATATTTTCTAGTGGTTTGTGGTCAGAATGTATTTCGAAGTATCGCCCTATCAACCAGTGTTGCCAATATTTTATTGCCTCCTTTATGGCCAGGCATTCAAGATAAATTGCTTTTTTTTTCTTTTGTGATTCATTAAGTTTCCTTGAAAAGTATGCCACGGGTCTTTCTTTTCCATCTTCTTGTATCTGTTTTAATATTGCGCCTATGCCTTCAAGTGATGCATCTGTATATATTTTGATTGGACGGTCTTTGTCGAATATCTCCAATACTGGTTGGGAACACAACATTTCTTTTATCTTTCTGAAAACCTTTTCACAATCTTCTGTCCATGTAAATTTTGCGTTCTTCCTTAATAGTTGATGTAATGGATCCAATAGTATCGAACTCTTTTCTATATATTCATGATAAAAATTTATTTTTCCTAGAAATTGTCTGATTTGCTTTTGTGTGGTAGGAGTCGGGAAATCTTTTATTGATGTTATATTATCTTTCAATGGTGTAACTGTATTTTTTCCTATCACATGTCCTAAATATCTGACTGAACTAGCAGCAAACGTGCATTTCTTGAATTTTAACCTAAATCCTTCTTTTTTTATTGCACTCAATACTTCTTCAACGTGACCTAAATGTTCTTCAAACGTCGATGAGTGTATTAGGATATCGTCTATATAGTTCACTGAAAATTCCATCAATCCATGTTTTCTCAATATGTTACTCAGAATTCGTTGAAATATTGCTGGGGACGTCTTTAAGCCAAACGGCAGGCACGTCCATTGAAAGTGACCATTTTGTGTCACAAATCCCGTTTTTCTTCTATCTTCTATCCTCAGTGGTATTGACCAAAAAGCCGAATTTATATCCAGCGTCGTGAAATATTTACAGGTTCTGGCTCTTAATATTATATCATCTATTAAAGGAAATGGTTGTGCTTGAGGTATAATGTTTTTGTTTAAATCTCTGAAGTCTATGCACAGACGTGTCTTTCCTTCATTCTTTTTATATGCTAACGTGACAGGTGCCGAAAAAGAACTATATGATTCTTCGATTAAATTCTTTTCCAGTAATATAGCTATTTGTTTTTCTATTTCCTTTTTATCTTCTATATTACACCTATATGGTCTTTTACTGCAGTATTTCTCCACTATTAGATCGATTCTAGCTTCATACTCATTAACCGTTCCAACATCATACTTGTCCTTCGCAAACACTGACTTGTTGTTATCTATTAATTTTTCTATCTTAATCCTTTTATCTCTATCTAAATGTTCTATTTTAGTATGAAATTCATCTATTTCCACATGTTCATTAAAATTAACTGAACAATTTATGGCTTTATTTTTTTTTTCATTTAATATTATTTCTGATTTTTCTATATCTTCTTCTATCTTCTGTGAAACTTCCAAATTTTCATTCATCTTCAACTTGAACACGGGAATTAAATCTAGTCCTATTATAAAATCTTCAAAATCCTCTCTTTCTACTATGTACACATCTACTTCTTTTTCTATATTGAATATTTTTATCTTCAATCTTACTAATCCATTCGTATGATTCACACCATTGACAGACTTTAGGAATATTTTGTTTTTATCCTTTCCATTACCTTTTATCTTAATCCACTTTGAATTTATTAAAGAGACTTGAGAACCCGGATCATATGTTCCCATCATTTCTATCTTATTCCCAATTATCATCCCAAGCCTGATCAATGGTGTTACTATTCGTTTTTTGTTTCTGTATTTAAACTTACTTCTATAACTGAATTGCTCCCAATAGCTTTTGGTCTCTTCACTAGTTTAAACCAGCACTTCTCTTCTGGGTGGTACCTTACACCTTTTCCCATATCCTCACATGTCTTGCATGGTTTTTTTTCTTCAATTCTTGCTTTATATTCTGACCCACCTTCTCTTTTAGACATTTTCCTTTTATCTGACATTCCATCAAGCTTTTGTAATACATTAACTAACATTTTTGTATTTTCTATTTCATCCCTGTCAATTTTCTCTCTGATAAATTCTGGTAGACCAAATGCAATCCTATCTATCATTGTATCAGCGTCCATGTCTTTATTTATTTCCAATAATAGTCGTTCTTTCGTTATTGCATATTGTACTAGTGAACCCTCTTTGTACTTAAAGTAGTGGGCATATGCTCTGCTACTCCATCCCTTACTTGAAAAGGTTTCTATTAATGCCTGTTTCCATCCATCCCAATCATTTTCGTGTTCTTCTTTAATCGCTGTAGAGGTGTACCAGTCTTGGCCAGTTCTATCTAAAAATGCCCTCAATAGTTCGATTTTGGTTCTGTCTTTATTTATTGAAAACCTTCCACATTCTTGCTCAAATGTGTTGAGCCATTGTTTAACATTAGATGTTTTGTAATTAAATTTTTCTATCACAAATTTATCCGCTATGTGTTTCAAGTTTTTCTCCTCTTCTTTTTTTTTTTTGATTTTTCAACTAATTTTTCCAATATCCCTGCTAATTCTGACTGTTCTTTAGTATTGTTTTGAAATGTTTGCTTTAAATATTTTCCTCCAAACTGAATATTTCCATCTTCATCCAAGTATATCTTTTTCAGTTCTTCTGACAACCTTATCCATACCATTAATTTATCATTTCTTTTTATTAAAGATTCTTGTACTTTTTTGAATGCAGAGGTCTTTCTTAATTTGTCATGAAAATCCGCATAAGTGTGTTCCTCGGGTATATCATACCTTTCACCTTCTTCAGTCATAACTGAGGTTATGGCTACCACTGTAGTTTTATTATCCTTTGGGGAAGTTACAGCTTTAAACTCAAACTTCAACTTCATTTTGTACGGAAATTGTCGTTTTATAATGTGTTATTTCTTTTATAATAATAAGCTAAATTTGTTTCTCTATAAAATAAAGTTTTTATTAGAATTATAATAATTAAGTATAATAATTAATAATTACCTATAAAATAAAGAAACGACAATTAAAGCTAATTCTTCTGTACAATATTATTTTTAGATAAATTCTACTATTAATATATTATTTGATTAATTATTTTAACAACTACGATTACTATGGTTACCTAAATCTACCAAAATTAAAGAGAATATGTTCTCTTTACATATATATATATATATATATATATATATATATATATATATATATATATATATATAGTAAAAGAAGTATTGTAATCGGGTCGAATTTTCAAATTCAAGCTTTCACGAACATTCGAATAAAGACGGTTCTTGGGTGAAGATTGGGAATTCATATATGTTATATGTACATATAGGTTGTATATATATATATATATATATGCATATAGTTCTTTTTATATGTATGGTTATAAAATCCTTATATTTCTTTGAACCAACAGCGAGTTTCATAAATAAAAGTAAAATAAAGTACTAAGACGCCTCGCATAAGATATTTTCTATTATCTTGAAGTTGCAATATTTTATTAAAAATCAATAAAAATAGTCTATCCATGATTTTTTAAGCTACCCATTTTTAATATATTTGCTGATTTACTAAATTCATGATAAAATATGTTTCATTTTTGATCAACTCGGTGAAGGTTGATGTAGGTTCGGATCTTCTACTATATCGAGAGTTCACTGGATTTGAAATTCAATTATAAAACAGTACAACTTGTAATTTAACTTTAATGTTAATTTTTAGTACTCCTTAGCTAATAAAAATAGCAATAATTAGTAGTTATATGTTTTAATAATTTATTTTTCTTTTATACAACGTTTCGTCGGTAATATTCCGACTTCATCAGGTATCTAACAAATAATAACAATAGACAATTTATAAAATTAAATTTAAACTTTTTACAATAATAAAACATAAATAAAGACTATGAAAAAGTTTCACCTGATAATTTCGTTATAATATGTTAAAATATTAAGACCTAGTAGTAATATTGTATCTGGAATTCCTTGTTGCTATGAAAACATAAAACAACAGATCTGACGTCACACTTTTTGTTAAGATTATATTATAATTGTTTTTAAGTATTTTCCGTTGCTAATTATTTATGTTTCTTGCCGTTTAAACCTTCCCTGAATTTCCACAAATATTTCAAGACCAAAATTAGCAAGATCGGCCCGGCCATTATCAAGTTTTAGCGAGACTAACAAACAGCAATTGATTTTTATTTGTATAAAGATAGATAAAATCTTAGTTATTGAGCTGTGATACCAAAAAAACTGTCCGAAAAAAAGTCAAATGGCTTGATAAATCTTTGGTTTTCATTTTGAGTGCATGTTAAAAATAACAGTAGTTACTAATCAGAATTCAGCTTTATTGTGTGCTTAGAAATCCTCAATACTTCATAATAATAACTTGCTTAAAATTTATTATTTGGATATTTTAAATATGACTTCATTAAGAATTCTTTTTTAAGACTAAAAACAATTTCGTAAGACAATCATTCAGAGTTTGTTAGCTGTATGAATGTAGATGTGAGTATTTTCGATTAACACGAATCGTAAGTTTAAGTATGCAAACACTAAGAATGCGAATTGCCACCGTTTTTCTGTTTAATAAAACTAACAAGGTCCGGTTGAATGTTATCTTGGTCGTAATGCGAGCGTTAAGTTTTAACGAGACGTTAAGTAATAATTACAAAAGTGCAAAAATGAAGAAACCGTTAAGGCTTTCAGTCTGAAACAATTTTGTTTTTGTACAATTGCACATGAAGCGAGCTTAATTGGACCTGGGAGGATGTGGCAACGAGAACTTGTTCACGCTGCTCAGCCTGCGAGCGTTCAAAGCTCTGTTTATTAAATTCAGAAAAATGTTAATGACCCACTAGGACGATGCTCGTAATCACATATTATTATGAGATGTTGCACATTTGCTGTGCTCGATTAAACGCCTGCTATTTCATACAAAAGGAAAATGGAGCAAACCGGCCATCCTAATGCCATTTATTTTGTGCTTAAAAGCTCGCCATGCATCCATGGATAATTTTTTTCTCTCTCTTTTGTTCGTGAAGCTTTTCAACGCAAATTTTATAGTTTTCCTATATATATATTTAGTAATAAATATTACAAATTTTTACATTGAAAAGCTTAAATAAAACCAAGTTACTTATATATATATATATATATATATATATATATATATATATATATATATATATATATATTATAAGAAAACTCCCAACAAGACCTAAAAAAAATCTCATTTGAATAACGGTAAGCAATCAGTCAGGAAAATACCTAGTTTAAAAAAAATAAATAAAAACTAAGAAAAATTGCAAAGTTTTCTGTTGCGGTCGGTGAAAATAACAGCCAATTTATCGACAGTCAAGTAGAAATTACTAACCCATACATCATTTTTTTTGTTCTAGTCTATAACAGTTATGAATAATTACTCGTATTTGTCTTGAGATCGAGTTGCAATGAAATTAAAAGGGTAAATGTTACGTAAAATGAACCCAACGATTGCAACAGTAGCCACGTTTTTGTTGCAAAAACTGATTTGATTAACGCTTAATTTTTGTGTCAACGAATTAATTTGTAAATGAGGCTCTCTTACGAATAAATCTTTGCTATTTGCCTATCTAATATGATTCAATTTGTTTTTGATTTCCATTTGTCTTTTAAATAAATCTTATGATTCCTACTTTCAAATCCCTAAAGATCACAAAAAAAGGTCTAGTCAACGCATTCATCTCTCCGACAATAGATTACAAATTGCGTCACTTTCTCTAGCTTTTTAAATAAATTGAATTGAAAAATGAAATGAATCGGACTCGAATATAGGATTTAAATATTTCATAGCTACAAATTTTTATCTTGTTTTAAAGACAATGATTTAAGTGTAGCAAAGTAAAAAGAAAACAAATTAAAGTACAGATAAAATCTTAATTTCCAACCCCATTGAGAGTCGTTTTATTTTTCCGGTTACATTAATAGCTATTTTAGTTCTATTTCTATAAATCCAGTGAAATCCCGTTCTGATAAAGAAAATCGTTTGTATATGCTCACAATAAAACCACAAAATTTACTGAGAAACTTAACTGAAATTAGTCATTAATCTCTCGATTCAGGTCAATATTTGATTTATTTTTTAAATTGTTATCAGTCCCTTAACCATTTAAGATAAATCTTTGGTACCGGGTGCTATTTAGTATTTACACATTACATTATACAATTGAGTGGTAAAATATTACTTTGATACTTTTATAAGTCGATTTAATATTTATTCTATCTACATTTTTTATAAAAATCAAATATTTAAGAATATTGAGTCTCTCCATTTTTATAGTAGCTACAAAAAATTAGAACCCATTGACTTTTAATTATTCGTCCCTTTTGTAAGACGATTCTGTCAAGTGAGACGACGATTTAAACTTTATAAAAAATGAAAAACATGAAAAATTTAGCCTAATAGTCAAAAAGAATAGAACAACATAAAAGGGTCTAGACAAATAAGCATATCTCAGCGAGCCCAGGGTGTTTTTTAACCTGACGTTTATTTTGTTCTCCTCCACATATACCTCTAGGTAGTAAGTATAATCAATATTAAAGGTTACAACCCTTAACTTAATTTTTTTTTCTCCGAAACTAATAAAAATAACGGAACAAGTTTTTCAAAATAACATTTAAATAAATAAATTCAATATTCTGTTTTTTTTTTGTGCTGACATCAAAATATTTAGTTAGTAAAAAAAATAGTAAAATATTTAAGGGGTTGTTTTTCTACCTCCTTCTTAGTTGACACCTATCAAAAAAATATATTTTATGCAACTATCAAGTACCAGCTTACAAAAAAAATTTCGAGAAAATAGATTTGGTGGAACATACTTTTAAAAAATATACACCGCACTAATGTTTGGATAGTGATTAGTGGCCATTAGTTCTATTTTAAAAAAACCCTATTTAACACCCGATGTAATTAAAAAGTAAATTGTTCAAAATATATGAATTTTTTCATTGTTAATTATCGAGGATATTAATTAGAAATAAACGTATTAAAATAATAAACTAAAGATTTCAAAATTTAACAATTACTTAACGGAACGAATTTTAATGAAGTTTTGCTAAAGATCCTGTAAGATAGCTACTAATTTATTTTTTTAAGGGAACATCCATTAATTACGTGAGGCATTCAGGGGCCGATGGGGTTGAGCCAAATCTCATCTAATCTTACTTTGGGGAAAGGGAAGGTCTCGCAAATATCACGGATTTTTTTGTTTTGAAAAATATCACATTAGATTGCAGATTGGGGGAATGATATATGCAAAATCTCATGACATCTTACCAAAGCTGATGTGAGACAGCTAATATCTATTTCTTGAAAAGTAGTTTTACAAATTTTTATGAAGTTTCTATGGATCTAAAGTTTGAAAGTATCTATAATTTTTTTCTATCCAAATAGATTAAATTTTATATTTCGCTATGAACGTAGGGAATCTTTTAATCAATCAGTTAAATTTAGATACACTCAGCAAAGCGAGCGGGTATCAGCTAGTTTTATATATATGTAACAATAACATTATATCAAATATATTAGTTAGCACTTCTATAATTTTCTAACAATTTTCTACATTTTGCATTTAAGAAGTTATCAGTTTGAGTTGTAATAATCTAGTAATACAGATTTTAACAGATAAAAAATCAAAAAATAAATTTTAAAAAGTGCAACTTTTTTTTGAATCTTAAATCCAGTAAACTCTTGATAAGTTGAATTCCTAGAAACCATTAAACCATAGTTAATTTTTTGGTAGTTATCCTATCTATTGTTCGGCTCAGTAAATGTCAGTAAATGATTTATTTATCCATTGTTCGATTCATTTAGCGTAAAAATTGAAGTAATCAGGAAATCCTCTGCAGTGAATATGATTACATTTTTAACAAAAAATATTCAAGTTCGAAGTGATCCCGATTAGGAGAAGTTTGATTTAGAAAGTTGAAGCCTTAAAGAGTCGATTCATAGGGGGTAACACAGCGTTACATAAGGATGTATGGAGAAAAAAAAACAAAAAAAAAATAATACACCCAACCTATAGGCCATAAGTATTTTAAAGTATGTCAAACGTAAATGACGAGTAATAATTCATTGAAAGATTATTGAATTGCAAATAGTGAGATTTCTAGGCAGGTAAAAATACGAAAGATATTTATCACTCTGAAAAATTTACGATTCCTGAGGAATAACTTTCTATAACAATATAGCTAAACTTTCTTTTACATATTTTCCTATGAAGGCTTTTATTAATCAAGTAGTTTAATTTAGCTATGTCCAGCGAAGCGGGCAGGGATCAGCTAGTTTTTCTATAAATACTTACAGTTTACATTTTTAAAAACATGAAAAACAACAACAAGAAAACATTTTTGTCCTGTAGCATTTTTCTAGTCGTATAAATACAATAATCGAACCGAAGAAGCGACATGGAAAGTTAAGCATCGTTGCATTGACGTTAATATGCAGCCACTTCGCCCCTTAACAAAACATACGCTTTAAATTTCGCGTGTGTACAATACCAATTCGAAAACAGGACAACCTTCCACCAAGAAAGAGATTTGCTTTTCAATATCGTTTGTTTCACAAAACTCACTAACATACGTTCACTGTTTTGTTCCAATAAATGCACGACGACATTATTTGAAAAACTTCTGGTACAATATCCTAGAAAAATAGACGCCAAAGCGCATCAATGCACAAGTCTTCATTGCAATTCTGTTCAAATGTTTAAACGACAGAAATTTTACATTGTTAATTAAAACATAAAACCTGTTACAAGGATAATGAAAATGAGGTAAATTTGAATGGGAAGAAAAAATGGGTGCATGCTTTAATGTCCACGATCGTAATGTAATAAAGACCAGCATCGATTTATTGCGTCCCAAAGTGATAATTAAATATAGATGAGCGTCATTTTGAAATACGATTCGCTACGTGAATTCACTCGCAGTTTAATTCTGTATTTTGCATTTTTTTTTGCCTTTGATATCGCAGGAGTTGGGACATATTTATGTGAGAAACAAAGCTTTTGTTGTATTCACTCGATTCAACGTAACAATCGTGCTGAAAACAGTTTGGAAAATAATGTAATAATTACAACTTTTATGTGAAAACTAACAAAACTACTCGGTGATTTACACGATAAAAGTTTTTAAATTATACTTAATTAATAGGTGTTACTGAAATAGCTCATTTCAATGGAAAAAATTGTTTATAAAAATTCAGTACATTAAATCATTTAAATCATAAAAAATGTAGTTAAATAATTCGTTTAGTCGAGCTTTTAGATCAGTATCATTAATTTATCGTCTTTAATCTTAATCTAACGAAGTGTTGCAAACAAGTAGTGGAAAAGGTCTGGTAATTTTAGTTTTAATAATAGGTCTTGGATCATTAAGTTATTTTATTATACTAGTTGAAACCCGCTCGCTTTGCTGAGAATATCTAAATTTAATTGATTGATTAATGGATTCCCTACCTTCACAACGAAATTTAAAAATTAATCTATTTTGAAAGAAAAATACAATAGCAACTTTCAGGCTTTCAGATCCAAAGTAAGTTCATCAAAATCCTTAAAACTACTCTTCTATAAAGAGATATTAGCTATCTTACAGGTTCATTACAATTTTAAATATAAAATGTTTCTTTAGACTTGAAAATTTTTTAATTTAAATATCATTTATAATCGTTCAGCTGTTTTAGTAAAATAGATTCGTAGCAATCCTACAGAAAGCGTGCCTTTTTTAGGATAAGTGGTATTTAATAGGTTAAGATCTGAGGTATCTTTAACAACAATTCGTTAATATTAGTTCCGTTAAGTAATTTATAATTATTTAAAAAATTAGTATAATACTAGCACGCGTTGCTGTGGCTAAGTTAATGTTAAATGATGTTTAAACTATTCAATACAGAGAAATTATTATTTAGGAATATATAATTATTTAGGAAAACATTATATGTAGCCGGTGTAAAAATGATTGTGATTTGAACTTATGGTCAAAATTTGAAAACGATTGATAAACTTGATATTCGCTCGCTTTGCTGCGAGTATCTAAATTTAATTGATTGATTTATAGATTACCTACTTTCATAGCGAAATATAAAAATTAATCTATAAAATTTGGCAGAAAAATATGATACTTTCAGACTTAAAATCCTAAGTAAGTTCATCCAAATCCTTAAAACGATAATACTTTTCTAAGAAGAGATATTAGTAAGCTATCTAAAAGGTTTTTAAGTTCAGCTGTTTTAGTAGAAAAGATTAGTAGCTATCCAACAGAAACCATCCTTTTTTTAGAATAAATGTTATTCAGTAATATGTTTAGATCTGAATTCTGAGGAATCTTTAACAAAACTTCATTAAAATTCGTTCCGTTCAGTAATTTTAATTATTTAAAAATTAAGTGTGTATATTATTTTAATACGTTAACCTATTTCTAAATAATTTCGTCGAAAATAAGCAATAAAGAAATTCAAATATTTAAAAAAAATTTATTATTAATTCTATCGGGTGTTAAATTGATATTCATATTTTATTTTTTTCATTAAAATTATGTCAATTGTTTAATTCAAACTTTGTAGAGAATTTCTTTCGCTACTGTGTAAAATTGGTCACTTTAACGAAACTTTTTTAAATACATGGTTCCTGTAGGATAGAATTGTTATGCTATCCTATGGGATTCACGTGTTTTTTACTATATATTACTAACGCAAAATATATATAAAAACCATTTTGGAACCCGATTGTATATTGTTTCAAAACTATATATATCAAATAAAGAACAACATAACATTTTTATATAATATAGAAGAAGAAAACAGTAAAACAAGCAATACGTACGTCGCACAATAGCGCTATGTCGACATAATTTTTTGTCATTTTTTAAAAAGATAAAAATGGTTCCTGTGGGTTATCCTTAGGAGATAGATATATCCTGTCGCGGACTTTTTTATCAACCTTTTTAAGACACACAATCACGTTGATGTTTCATTTATGACTGCTCACATTGTCGATTAATTTATCGCTCACGTTGACGATTTATCTATCACTTAGGTTGACGATTTATTTATGACTGCTCACATTGTCGATTTAATTATCACTCACGTTGGAGATTTATTTATGACTGCTCTCATTGTCGATTTATTTATCACTCACGTTGGCGATTTATTTATGACAGCTCACATTGTCGATTTATTTATAACTTACGTTGACGATTTATTTATGACTGATCACATTGTCAATTTATTTATCACTCACGTTGGCGATTTATTTATGACTTCTCTCTTTGTCGATTTATTTTTCTCACGATATATTTATTTATTGTTACAAATATGAAATAATCAGTAGGCAGTGGAAGGAAAAACATATTCTCTCCAGCCCATGCGCATTAGATCGATTGCCCCACTTTATCAAAGCTACGAAAAATCCACCGCTTAACGGGTTTTGCTTGTGAAAATGGAATTTTTTAAAACTTTAATTACTTTGCTTTTAAGGAAGATAATATCGTGATCATTTTTTTTTTTTGAAAAGAACCAAGTATCTAAGAAGTAAAAGAAAAAAAAAATGATCGAAATCTACCCAGTAGTTTTCGAATTAAATGCGAACATTGGAAATCAGCTATCATTTTATTAATATAAATATAGATTATAAAACGTTTATTTCTAATTAATATCCTAGAACATGAACAATAAATAAATTCAAATATTTTAAAAAAATTTCATTATTAATTTTATCGGGTGTTAATTGAAAGTCACATTTATTTTCCAGTAAACTTTGTCAATTTTTTAATTTAAACTTTGTAGACATTTCTTTCGTTACTGTGTAAAATTGGTCGGGTCTTCTTGAGAAAAATGTGTTAAAATGCTGTTTCACGAAATTTAACAAAACTTGCCGAAAATACTACGAAAATACACGGTTCCTGTAGGATTCAACTGTTATGCTATCCTATTTAGGGTGATCAACCGTTCTCTTTTATGAGTAGGTACATGTACCTTACATACCTAATTGGTGTAGATTTTTTTTTCGAGTTTTTGTCCTAAATAAGGACCAAAATAACATTTTTGAATTTATAAGAAAAATATAGCAGTTAAACTACGTACGACGTGAAATATCCAGTCGCTCTACCAACGTTTTTTTTTTAAAGTGATATCATTTAAGATATTCATTTTTATGATATGATGTAAAGGACAATTTTGATCTACATGAAATGCACAACGTATCTCAGGTATTTAATTGGATAAGGAATAATACTGTATTGTTTAAAATAGCTTGGCAAATAACCAATAATTTTTTTGTAATGTGTAAAAGATAAAAATGGTTCCAGTGGGTTATCCTTACGAGATAGGCATATACCGTCGCGGACTTTTTTATCAATCTTTTTAAGATACACAATTTCGCCGCATACTAGTTTGTTCTATCTCGTAAGATTTAGCCAGCGTTTGCAATGTAAGTGCACAAAAATATGTTGATTATGACCTCACATTATAAATCTCTTGAATTTTCCGACTTTTCTCTACTATAAAATTCATATATTATACCTGCAAACCTTCCGCTTGAATCACTTTATCAATTGCTGAAAACTGCATTAAAATCCATTGGGTAGTTTAGAAGATCTAAGGGAACAGACAGCGGGAGCGACTTTGTTTGATACTAAGTAAAGATACTGAAATCTATGTTATTATTATTATTATAAGTAGGTACTTTCGATTGAAAAATTAGCTTATTTTTAATCACAAAAAAACTCTTGGAAATATGTTTCACCACAAGTTCTTGCTATTTCTTTTTGTGTTAACCGCTTCGATTTTTATCTATTCAAGTTTAAAGCCAAAAAGCTTTATGAAAAACTACCAACTGGCGTCATTAATCATAAAAGCACAAACGTAATTCATTCCACTTACACGAAGACAAAAAAATTTAAAAGTTTCCAACATACTTGTTCATAAAAACCCTCTCATGTTTTCCACAACTGACAGAGCTTTTGCACCGAAATTCTGAGCGTATGATATATAAAAAGATAAAATCAAAAAAGTTTTCCCAATGCTTTGTCCTTTGAAACGATATGTCGGTCGTAAGTCTGACGAAAAGTTTGTTACAATGAGCTTTATTTAGATTTGAAATTATCTTTTTTAGTTTAGTTTCAGTTTGATTATGTAATAAAATAATCAACGCCAGACGTTGTATATACACGAACTTCTTTTTTTGAAACAAACTTTTTTCATGTTTAAACAACTCGTTATTAGTGTTTTTCTTCGCGAAAATTTAAATACCACTTAAGCATTTTCAACACAAAGTTTGTCGTTTATGGGTTCAAAATTATCTCGTATTACAATCGTATTACAAGCGAGATTTTACGAAAATTGCTTGGTTTTGAAATCATACAAGTAGTATAACTAATTTATTTCCTTGAATTGGAAAAGCTTCATATTATAACCAATCAAATCAATGAAAACAACTTTTCATCTCATGCAGTATTATTTGTTTTTGAATATTTGTTGTTTTTTAATATCATATAACTTTACTAGCTGGTCTCCGCCCGCTTCTCTGAGCGTACCTAAATTATACTGATTGAATAATAGAAACTTTCATCCCATCAACCAAAAAAGACAGATGGATATTTCTAGATCTTTGATTCATAGAAAGTTCATGAAAATCCGATAAACTACTTTTCCAGGAAGATATTCCAAATAGCTATCTAGAAAAACTATCTTATAGGTTCTATACGTTTTTATGGATATTATAAAATACCTATAAATACTTATGTTCCTTAAGTAGCAATACAATTCGAAAATGTTGAATGTATTATATATTTAACTGAGTTTTTCACCAAGTTCAAAATTTTCAATAGTTGAAAAAGTTGAGAAGGTGGAGTAATTGTTGACTGTTTGAATATAATTTAACACGCGTATTTCTAAACATTATAGACATTCAGAAATTAACAATGAAAGAAGTTTCAATATATCAAAAATTTTCATTATTTATTTATCAATGTTATCGGTGGTTAAATTAAAAAAAATCATATTTTGCAGTAAAAATTGTGATTTTTATTTCAATTTTTTTAGAGTAATTGTGTTAAAATGCTATTTCACGAACTTTAGGAGAAGCTTTTTTAAAAACACGATTCTTACAAGATAAGTACAATTCTTATGCTATCTTTTGAGAACCGTGCATTATTCTAACATACGAATTAATAATCTATATTTTTCTCTGGCCTTTCAACTACCCTATTGCAAAAAATCATGTCAATCTTTTGCTCTTTGAAAAACAAAAACATATCTATCCAACGGGAGTAGTGCATTTTTCCTAGATAAAAAAGAGATCAGGCCTTCTTGAGGATAATGCGCTAGAATTCTATTTCACGTTCTTTAACGAAACTTCTATTAAATACACGGTTCCTGTAAGATACAATTGTCTTGTTATCCCACGGGAAAGTACAATTATGTCGATTTTTTGCTCTATGAAAAATAAAAACGTATCAATCCTACGGGCTCGTACATTTTTCCTGAACTTTTCCATGAACTTTTACGAAACTCTTTTTAAATACTCAGTTCCTGAAGGATACAATTCCTATCCTATCCCGCGGGAACCGTGCTATATTCTGACATAAAAGGTAGCCTATATTTATTCTCTGGCTCTTAATTAACCACCACATTGTAATAAATTATGGTAATCTTTTGCTCTGTAAAAAATAAAAACATATCTATCCTAAGGGAACCGCACATTTTTCCTGGATAAAAATAAGACTGTAGGATAAGAAAATTATTTTTTGCTTTAAGGATATAACGAGTTATTACTATTAATACATTATAATCAGCTAACAACATTTAGTTTCAGCATGATTTTTCTTTAAACCAGTTTTTCTATTTTCCCGTTGAAATGAGAAATTTTTCCGAAATAAAACGTATTATAGATAATGATTCACATCATACTTAAATATCACCAATATTCATTTTCAACTTAAAAATGTATAGTTTATGCATAATTTTTGTTACAACCCGTTTTTAAACTTCCCGGATAAATGAGACATTTTCCCGTAGTAAAAAGTATACTTTTTAATGACTCAGATTGTCATTTATCATCATACCAAATTTCATTAAAAACGTTATTTATTTGGGTAAGAATTAATAATATGTTTCTAAAAACAATTTTGCAATTATTTTTGAAACAAACTTAATAATCATTAAAAAGGTTATAGCGGGCTAACCTTAAAAGATAGACATATGTCGTCACGGACTTTTTTTTAGAATTTTTTAAGAGGAACAATTTTGCTGCACATGATTTTTGCGTAACTTTTACCATTTACACGGGGCAGGCAACAAACGCTCTCAAAAGGAAAAAAATTTCCTGGTTTTTCCAACATTTTCTATTGATGTTCTGCTGCTATTGGTCGTAGCGTGATGTTGTATAGCCTAAAGCCTTCGTCGATAATTAGGCTATCCAACACAAAAATAATTTTTCAATTCGAACCAAACAAAACAAACTCTTCAATTTTATATATTAGTATAGATAAGTACTTATATAATTGCTTAAATGAATAGCATTTTTAAGTCATTACTGTAAAAAGTCGAAATTTTTCATGATATATTTCGATGTTATTCTAAGATAATTAACTTTGAACTAAGTTGTTTGAGGAGAAAATATCATCTTCAAAATGCAATTTGTGAAATGGTACGAATTGGTAATCGAATAATTACATTTTTATAAGTTTGATAAAAGTTTTGAACGTAAATGTAAAAGAAAGCAGGTGTTCGCTAAACGTGGAAACATCTAGTTGTCTAAGCAGATGGTGAAAACTGAGACGAGATGAGCCAAAAAATTTTCCTTGAAAACTTTTCAAAGTAAGGTTTTATTTTAAAATTGAAACATTTTCGAACATGTTTATCTCAAATCAAACATTTACGAACTTAAAAGTATATGATATCTAAAACATGTCTTTATTAATAATTCTAAATATAATATATATAAGTTAAACAACGAAATGCTCTTATATATACAAAATGACGACACCAATGATTATTTTTCACGTTGAAATTTTTATTCGACCATTGCGAGCGCTCACTTCGTTTCTAATACAATTTCGTTTGTGTATAAAGATAAAGGGGACGCAATATAATAACGTTGGATGTTCGAAATGTTCAAAGAAAATGGAAAATTTAACAATCTTAGTGTGATGTTGCTTTAATAATAACAAACGTCAACAGGAACTTGTATATAGAGAAAACGTGCGCGGAATTTTTATCTGACACGTTTAAATATTTTCAATTTAATTAGTTTCATTTTCGTTTAGCTGATAACGGTGGTGAATAACTGTGCTTGATTGGAGAATCTAACAAAAATATCAACTGCAAGGGAATTTCTTTAAGTTCGTAGATTTGAGTGATTAAATTAAATTTTAATTTTATCAGTTTAGGTCTCAAAACGTTTGTAGATTGCAGGTCTATAGATAAAGTCTTAGGAGCCCGAGGGTTTGGGCTCACGATTGTGTGGTCTGAGGCCGCCCTTCTTGAATCGTTTTGAGATCTTTTATCTTAATTCTCGCTGAGTACCCTAACGAAACATAAAAGGTTGATAAAGAAGGGGCGTAGTCGTTTAACGAAGAAACGCCTGGAACATTTCAAAAAGATTATGTCTTTCAGACCACCTGTCGATTACTTGGTAGATGATTAAGAGGAAAACTTCTAGAAAGTTCTCCGTGGAATTCTTGATGGACGGGAAAAGACAATCGAATCGATTGTTCTAGTAATCGAATAAGTGGGGTTGGAAAGATCGAGAGTAATGTCCAAATTCCTATATAATCAAAGCTGTAGACGTAAGAGTTCAGTGATAAATAGTTCGTCAGTACTACAATAAATAAATCGACAACATAAATGCTAAATAAACCGTAAATCGTGAGCGTTACATAAATAGTGAATCGTGAGTGTTAAATAAATCGTGAACAGTACAGTACTAAATAAATAGTGAAATATAAACAGTGAGTAATTAAGAAAAGTGACTTTAACAGTGGACTAAATTATTGTTTACGTGTACATCGTGTAAAATATATAAATAAGCATTTGTAAATAAATAAATTATCATTTAGACACAAATCCAAGAAGCCGTTAAAATAAACTAACAAAAACGTTACAGTAGCCAAACGTTATAAGTAATCTACTGGACGAGAGCGCATAAAGTCTAGAAGCTGGGCGCTTATAATTTTAAAAAAAAAATGTCCCTTACTATTCTAACGTTTTAGAGGGGTTCTTGGATTTGTGTTTGAATGACGACAATTTATTTTTAACATTGTTTATATATTTACACTTTAACAGTGATTACGTTCACTGTTACAATAGTACACAGTCACTAATTGTCACTCACTGTTTAGAGGTTGGTTCCAGACGTTTAAGCAAAACACGTCCACGTTAGACAAAGAGCAAGGCATATTGACCAAGAGACAAGAGTGAGTGAAGAAACGCCCCAGCCCTCAGCCGTTTAGCCGCACTACGCCGAGAACCGATCTATGAACGTACATTTTTTTGACTATAGCTCGCCCGGGTACTGTTTTGGAGGTGTTTCAACAATTTGCAAATTTGCAGTGTTTGAAACACCGCAAAACCAGTTTTAAATTAGGGTGAAGCCCTTGCTTCATGATTTTCACTCACATTTGTCTCTTGGTTAATGAGTCTTACTCTTTGTCATTCGATGGACGTGTTTCAACATCATCAAATGTACAAGTGGAACAAACCTTATATTTCACAATATGCACAACGCTGTTCACAATTTGTTTAAAACTCGCGATTTGCTGTTTATTCAACACTCACAATTCACGATTTATGTATAACTCACGTTGACGATTTATTTATCAACAATTCGTTTTATTGTTTCTACTCTGTCTCTTTTTACTCGTTAGGAACCTAGGTCTAGAATATTCAACAAGTTCTTTCCCATCCTACAACCACGTCGCTCCCCATTGGCTAGTTGATTGGCTGGGCTCATCCACGATGAGGTACAACAGGCTGAGGCAGTTTAAAAAGCAGGCGCCGCCCTCAAACTTACAAAATGGCGACACTATCCGTCCTTTAAATCTTTTTTTTGCTCCTTAGACTGTGACAATATGATAAATTTTGGAAATATTAATATTTACAAGAAAATTTTAGGACTTAAACGATAACATTTTAAAGTTTATTGTTAACAATTGTTTGTATGGACTTCTGAACAACTTTAAGTCGTTGTTTAATATCTGAATAATCCTTTTTTAGTTGAAATAGATGAGGATAATTGAAATGGATAGCATTGATCGATTAGCAGCTTAAGCTACTTGAAAAGTTTGAATTGCGCGCTTATAATCCTCATCTTCAAACATTACCCATTGATATTTGCATTGATTATCAATAAAACTATCGAGGTAATTCTAAATTTTCAGGTAAAATAAAGATTTGACAAATTCATTTTTAATGCTTGATCAACCACCTGTGAACTGGCAAACACCTTTAGTTATAAAAATGATAAGATATAACTGAATATTTCAACCGTCATGTTTCGAAGAAGTTTCAAGATGTTGGCAATTGCGATTGAAGATATGTAATCTCGAATCACTACAATTGAGAGTTTAACGAGAATTTTACTTGAACATTGATGATATTTATAGATGACATTATCTTTGAGTGCATCATAAAAGAATCTTAAATACATTTTCAATATTAATGAACAGCGATTAAACAGTTTAAGTTTTACTTTTAAATGGTTATGAATTTTCCAAACAATAATTCGTTTAGGTTCATATAAGGTCTGGAAATTTGCACTTTATAATTTGACTAGCTGATACCCGCGACGTCGTCTGAGTAGGTTATTAATTATTATGTTAAGAACAAATTTAATTTACTAAGGAAAAACATTTAAAAAAATGAAAGCAAAAATATAATAAAATAACCGGAAAGAAATTAGCATTGATCATTTTTAACCAAAAAATTGCTCCTAAATTGCTTCTTTAGAATCCGCTATAGATCCTAGTGTAAAGTTATTAATTAATCAATAATTAATTTTTCGAAAATTTGTAAATCCAAAATAAAAATTGCTATATAATCCAAAATAATCACTGTTTTTATTTTTTTTTTTAATTTGTTTCTTAAATACTTTTTCCGAATCCGCAATTGCTCCAGATTTGTAGATAATTAGTAATTCAATTTTTAAACTATTCATGTTTATAAGATCCAACGGCACTTGATGACGTCATATTACATAAATAAACTTGTATAAATAGTTAAAAATAGTTAATTATTAAAAATATTGCAAAAATTTGATCAATTATTTGCGTAATGAAAAGAGCACATTGAGAACTTAAGAAAAGAACAACAAAAATTTCAATTGAAAATTATATTGGGTTTTATAGCGCTGTAAATTCAATAGTTTAAAATTTTTTTAAAAATTTAATTATTAATTAACTATTAACTATACACCTGGAGTAATTGCAAATCCGGAAAGAGCATTTAAGAAGCAATTTTAAAAAAAGTGATTTTTTTTTGTATTTTACAGCAATTTTAATTGTTAATTTGCAAATTACTGAAAAATTAATTGTTAATCAATTAATAACTATCCATACATTTGGAGAAATTGCGTATTCTGATGGAGCAATTTTTTGGCATATAGTATAATTAAAAAACAAAATGTTTCTCGCTAACTTAACTCTTTCTGGTTAAAAAAAAATATATGCAACAATAAAAGGGAGTGTTGAAATGTAATTTGATTATTGTAACGGTTGTAACTTAAAAATGTATTTTGAATTTGTATTTACAGCAAAATATAAAAAATGCTAAAAGAGAATTTGAAAGAAAAGCTACAACAAATATTTTAAAAACAGAAAATAATAGAATTCAAAAAATCTTTATTAATCTAATATCTCGCTGAGCTGCATTAGGTCTACGCTCAAAGTTGAAATAATCAGTAGGCAGTGGAAGGAGAAACATATTCTCTCCAGTCTATGCGCATTAGTTCGTTTGTCCCACTCTATCAGAGCGACGCACAATCCACCGCTTAATGCGTTTTGCTTGTACAAATCGCATTTTTTTTAAACTTTATATACATTGCTTTTAATGAAGATATTGTGATAATTCTTTTTTTAAATAAGAACCAAGTATATAAGAAGTAAAACAAACAAAAATTGGTCGAAATCTATCCAGTAGTTTTTGAGTTAAAAGCAAACATTGAAAAACAGCTATCATTTTATTTATATAGATTAAAGTTCACAGCAAGTATAATTTGTTAACAATAATTTAATTTAAAGTTTTACATTGAAAAGATGCTTTAAAAAGATTTTATTAATTTGAAATTTTTTTTTTATATTTGTTAAAGTGGAATATTCAAACTAACCCGATTCACTAAGTGTTAATTTTGAACTGAAACTCGGTTAACTTGTTAACTTGTTTAAGAACAGATTCTTTTAATAGTGTCCTGGCATAATTTTTTTCTTAAATCTATTTAAATGTCATTCCACTTAAGAAAAGAAACGTATTTGAATTCCGCATTCCGTCTACTAATCAAAACTTAATTTATATTAATTTAATTTTGCGAGTGATAAAAACATTTTCAAAGTTAAATGAATATGAAAAATAATGCATGCTGTAATTAGCATTTACACAACCCGGTCATATTTTCATGAGGGTTCATGATGCAAAAGGAGAAACAAAAAAACATTTTAATTATCGAGAAATTCGCATAATATTAAAGCGAGGCGTACTTGACGTGTTATTCCCAATACAACCGAGGCTGGACGATTGGAGTTTAGAAGAGATAAAATATTGAAAATATTACGTGGTTTTCGCCATACAACTGTTCCACGAGAATGTGTTTGTTCCGTTTGAAAATCTCACGGGTATAATTAGTAGTGAATTTTTCTTCAACATTTGTTCGTCAATTTAAACGAAGAACAATGTTTTTTTTTTTGTAATTTCCATAACAATGCATTGCTCTCAATTCGAATTTATAAGTATTCAAATCAATTAGCGACGATTTAATTGAATTTAAAGTATTCGAAAAAATTTGAATATAGGTGTATTCACAAAGAAAAATAAGACAAAATTAATTCGCAGACACAAGTTTTGTAGACTTGACAGTGACAATCTCTTGAAATAAATTGAAATATTTTTTTTCCAATAAATGATAAAATTGGCATTACTCAGTTGAGATTTGGCAGAAATTCTCTTGAGTATCTTAGCATGAAATAGCATGAAATCTTGCTGTTGAATCCTTAATCCAGATTACACAGCCCAAGAGATTTTCAATTCGAGAAAATGGTTCGTTAAATACTAAAAGGTTAAGTCCATTTTGAAAAAAAAATATCCAAAGATTAATCACATACAAAAAATTTACAAAATACTTTTCCAATGATGAATTATAAATTACTAGCTGGTCCCCGCCCGCTTCGCTGAGCGTATCTAAATTATACTGATTGAATAATGGAAACTTTCATCCCATCAACAAAAAAAGACAGATAAATATTTTTAGATCTTTGATTCATAGAAAGTTCATGAAAATCAGATAAACTACTTTTCAAGGAAGATATTCCATATAGGTATCTAGAAGAGCTATCTTATTGGTTCAATACGTTTTATGAATATTATAAAATACCTATACTTATGTTCCTTAAGTAGCAATACAACTCCAAAATGTTGAATGATTTATAATATATTTAACTGAATTTTTCACCAAGTTCAAATTTTTCAATAGTAATTTAACACGTTTATTTCTAAAAATTATAGACATTCAAAAATTAACAATGAAAGAAGTTTCAATGTTTCAAAAATTTTCATTATTAATTTACCGATGTTATCGGAAGTTAAATTAAAAATCATATTTTGCTGTAGAAATTGTATTTTTTATTTAAAATTTTTTGGAATGATTGTGTTAAAACGTTATTTCACAAACTTTAAGGAAAGTTTTTAAAAAAACACGATTCCTGCAGGATAAGTACAATTTTTATGCTATCTTTTAAGAATCGTGCCTTATTTTAACATACGAATTAATAATCTATATTTTTCTCTAGCCTTTCAACTACCCTATTGCAAAAAATCATGTCAATCTTTTGCTCTATGACAAACAAAAACATATCTATCCCACGGGAGAAGTACATTTTTCCTGGATAAAAAAGAGATCAAGCCTTCTTGAGGATAATGCGCTATAACTCTATTTCACGTACTTTAACGAAACTTTTTTTAAATACACAGTTCCTGTAAGATACAATTGTCTTGTTATCCCACAGGAAGAGTACAATTATGTCGATTTTTTGCTCTATGAAAAATAAAAACGTACCTAGCCCACGGGCGTGTACATTTTTCCTGGATAAAAGGAAGACCAATCTTTCTTGAGGAAAATTTCTTAAAACGCTTATCCAAGAACTTTTACGAAACTTCTTTTAAATACTCAGTTCCTGAAGGATACCATTCTTATCCTATCCTACGGGAACCGTGCTATATTCTGACATAAAAGGTAGCCTTTATTTATTCTCTGACTCTCAATTAACCACCTCATTGTAAGAAATGATGGTAATCTTTTGCTCTGTGAAAAATAAAAACATATCTATTCTACGGGAACCGCACATTTTTCCTGCATAAAAATAAGACTGTAGGATAAGAAAATTATTTTTTGTCTTGAGGACATTATAAGTTATAACTATTAATATACTCTATTATAATCAGGTGAAAACGTTTAGTTTCAGCATGATTTTTCTTTAAACCAGTTTTTCTATTTTCCCGTTGGAATGATAAATTTTTCCGAAATAAAGCGTATTGTAGATAATGATTCACATATTTAGCTATCATCATACTTAAATATCACCAATATTCATTTTCTACTTAAAAATGTATAGTTTATGCATAATTTTTGTTCCAACCCTTTTTTCAATTTCCCCGGATAAATGAGGCATTTTCCCGTAATAAAAAGTAGTCTTTTTAGTGACTCAGATTGTCATTTACCATCATACCAAATGTCATTAAAAACCGTATTTATTTGGGTAAGAATTAATAATATGTTTCTAAAAACAATTTCGCTAATAATGAATTATTTTTGAAACAACTTTAATAACTATTAAAAAGGTTATAGCGGGCCAACCTTAAAAGGTAGACATATGTCGTCGCGGACTTTTTTTTAGAACTTTTTAAGAGGAACAATTTTGCTGCACATGATTTTTGCGTTACTTTAACCATTTACACAGGGCAGGCAACAAACGCTCTCAGAAGGAAAAAATTTTCCTGGTTTTTGCAACATTTTCCATTGATGCTCTGCTGCTATTGGTCGTAGAGTGATGTTATATAGCCTAAAGCCTTTGTCGATAATAAAGCTATCCAACACAAAAAGAATTTTTTTAATTCGAACCAGTAATTTCTGAGATTAGCGCGTTTAACCAAACAATCAAACAAACAAACTCTTCAATTTTATATATAAGTATAGATATGCTGCTAGTCACAGTACTTTTATTCTCATTTATGATACTCGCTGTTGGTTAAAAGCAATATGAGCACGTTATAGCAGTTATAAGTTATAGCATACTTAATTAATTAAAAGTTTCACTTATGGTTCATGATTGCATTCGTGTTTTTTTTTTTATAAGTTTTTACATGAACTAAAAACTAAGAGTACCAGAATTCAACTCCTCAATACTGCATACAACCCATATCTTCTTCTTTACATAGTATAAAACAAAGTCGTTCCCGCAGTCTGTTCCCTTAGATCTTTTAAATTACAAAACAGATTTTGATGCAGTTTCAACATTTGATAGACTGGTTCAAGAGGAAGGTTTTTAGGTAGTAGAGGAAAGTCTTAAAAAATCAAAGATTTGTAATGTGATGTCATAACAAACATTTTTTGTGCACTTACATTGCAAACGCTGGCTAAACCTTACGAAATAGATCAGACTAATATGCGGCAAAATTGTGTATCTTAAAAAGATTGATAAAAAAGTCCTCTATAGTATATGTCAATCTCTTAAGGAGAACCCACAAGAACCATTCTTATCTTTTACATATTGCAAAAAAAATTTGGCTCTTTACCAAGCTATTTTAAAAAATAAAGTTTTCTTCTTTATTGCATTAAATGCATTAGAAACGTTGTGCAATTCATGTAGATAAAAATTGCCCTTTACAACATATTTCATAAAAATGAATATCTTAAAAGACATCACAGATTGAAAAAGAAAAATGCTGCAGAGCGACTGACTAGAAAATAAAAGAAAGTACTGTGGCGACTAAAATGTAGAAATTTCTATACAAAATTGCTATCTAAATCATCGAAATCATTTGTAATTGAATGAGTAGCTTTCTCATTAATATCATTTTTATCTAAATTTTTGAAGTTATACTTCTTTAGGCGCGTTATGAATATATGATGGGAGTGAAATGTTATAGATGGGCGGCCATCGTGAGACAAAAGTTAACAAAACCAAGTTGGCCGCAAAAACACTCGGTTTCTTGTTGTGCGTAATTTGAATTTTTGTTTTATTTATTTAGTTATTTACTTATTTTTATATTTAAATTAAAAATAATTATATGTACAAATGACAAATATTATTAAAAAATAGTTATTACTTTTCTCAAATGTTGCAGTAGCTGTTATATCATTTTTCTAGTTTAGTGAGGAAAATGACAAATGCATTCTATGCATATTCTTGGTTATCACAAAATCGGGCATTCTGAAATGATTCAACCATCTTAGAATAATAATTTAGTAAAACAAGATAAGAATAAGATTAAAACATTTACTTTGAAAAGTAGCTACTTACTTTATTTCGCAATTTCTATGGAGATTCGCTTTCATGGCAAGCATGAATTCTTAACCAGAAAAATGATCCTGACAAATTTTATAAACGTCTTGCAGCTTTCTTTGGATTTTATTTTCATTGTAATTGTAATTTTTTCACAGTATTTCAGCCAATAAATAGTCATAAAAATACAAATTTACAACACATACTCGGAAAAAAACGTTTTTAATGTAATATTACTTTTAGGCTATTTAGTAGCGTTCTATTTTATCGTCACAAGTTAACAAGATTAAGTTGGCCGCAAAAAACACTCGGTTTCTTTTAACTTGGCGCGCGTAATTTGAATTTTTGTTTTATTTATTTATTTATTTTTATATTTAAATTAAAAATAATTAATTCTTTAAATATATTTTTTATATTTTATTTAGAAAATATTTATATACACAAATGACACATGTTATTAAAAAATAAGTTATTACTTTTCTCGAATTTTGCAGTAGCTGTGATGAAAATGACGTCTGCATTTCATGCATATTCTTAGTAATCACGAACTCTGGGATTCTGAAATGATTTAACCATCTTAGAATAATAATTTAGTAACACAAGATATGAATAAGATTAAGACATTTACTTTGAAAAGTAACTACGTACTTTATTTCGCAATTTCTATGAAGCTCGTTTTCATGACATGCATAAATTGTTAACCAAAAAAATGATCCTGACAAATTTTATAAACGTCTGGCAGCTTTTTTTGGATATTATTTATTGATACAAATTAAAATATTATTCTCTTAATTTTATTTTTAATAATGATATCTTTAAATATAAATACATACATTATTATTATTATTATTATTATTATTATTATTATTATTATTATTATTATTATTATTATTATTATTAAATATTAATTTACAATTTTTTAAAATTGATTATTTGACTGCAATTAATAAAAACTAATAGTAATTATGCCAAAGAAGTATATATACTTCTCACGCTCGTACATAAGTACACGCAACCACTTTTTTTAACTGAATTAGTGATCCAAAGTTTGTAAATATTTTATAACTATCGTGACGTTTTCTCAGTTTATTTAATAAACTATCTTAAATAGCGTAATAAACGTAATAACTATCTACTAAACTAAACAAGAGACTAATACACCACTACAAGACATAAATAAAAATGTAGCTGATATTATAAACACATGTTCAGGTTGGCGATTAAATATGTATCAAATACATTTTTTGACATATATTTCGTCGAATTTATCGATGTTGATATGATTTTCGTAGAAAGGTAATTATATTATATGAATAACCCTCACCCGTCGCCCACCATAGAGTGCTTCCGATAGATGTAGCTTTTCAGCCTTTACTTAAATCCGCCTCAGGGTTCATCCATTAGTATTAGGTTTATAATATTTTAAATCGATTTACAAAATATAAGGGTAAAGAAACCTTAATGTGTTGGTAGTTGTCTACTATAGAGGTAAATATTTCTTAATTCAAAAGATCTACTATTTTATTCCACAGGTGCCACTGTAAAAACAGTGGCACTAATCTTTCCTTTAGTACTTACGTACGTTTGTATTTTTTTAGATTAAATATATGTCACTTTTTTGGAATGACAACTTGACATAATTTATTTTGTGTTTAAAAGAAAAAAAAAACAAATTCAACGGAAAAATATTTGGATAAATGTAAAAATATTTTTTTTTCGACAGTTCATTTGTAGCATTTTAAGTTTCAAATTATTTGAATAAGTAAATTTTGCGATAATCTTTTATTACTCTCTCTATATTAACTTTACTGTTGTATGTATAGTTTGTTATGTGTATGTATGTGCAAATCTGGCGACGGCAAACTAACCCATTTTCTGTGATCGGATCGAACTGAAATTAAGCAGATAGATTCGTTGTCAATAACAATGCATTCTATTAAAATTTCAGCTCTAGGAAATGAACTTCAATTACTTTTTTGACGTGATCACGTCTTATAAATTGATGAACTACGACAACCAGTCTGAAAAAGACCGTCCATTTTGTCACGTTCCATTTCCAGCCTGTGCGTGCAAGCGAGAACGCAATACAAGTGATAGAGAGGCACGGTATTATTGTTGAATACTAAACAACGTGTTTTGTTATATTTCACAAATACTATTCACCTCAATTCACAACACAAATTATAAATTAAAGTAAAAATAAATGTTAAGATCACAAAACGAAAAATCCAAATTGTTAATTTTGTATCTCCAGATACGTATTTCAAACGCCATGCGTTCGTTACCAGTGGATCAAATTGAAGTGTTTTCGAGGATAATTTCTTGCTGATTCATTTATCAATTTATCAATTTATCTTTACTTTAATTTATAATTTGTTTTGTGAATTTTAGTGAACAGTATTTGTGAAATATAATAATTAAATCCAATGTCAGCAAATTTTAATTTTTCAGTAACGTTTTCTTTGTTTTTCTTTTACAAATTACTTAATAAGATTTAATTGATTTTTTCCTTCATAATTTTCAGTCTGATTTCATTTTGAAAAAATTGTTATTTTTCAATTAACTCTTTTGTATTATACAAAATAATGATAATTCAGTGGCAATAATTCAATTAATAAGAGTACGCAATTTTTCATCAACTAGGTGTTCTTTATGACGTTATCACGTAAAACTATCGTCCGTAAACCGACTTTACAGACAACCAATTTTTTTTTAAACATTTTGGTCACCCATTCTCATGGAGAAATGCTGCTTAACCTTTGAAATTTACACTTTTAACTATTTTGTTGAGATAGTTTTTAAAATGGCTTTATTTTCTAAGATATAAATTTTAAATTGTAATAAAAGTTTGTTTTTTGATGCCATAAATTTCTACATATTTCACTTCAAATAAATATTTTCACAATTATTTTATTCATGAAAATCTTCATATAATATAAAATTTATTAACAATATGATAATCGGAGTTGTTTACTAAGAGTGCGTTCCTTTAAAGACTCACAAGATTTGAAATTGTTTTACAGCAATGCCAAAGCAATTTGTGAAAGAGCATGTCAAGGGCTAGTTTAAGAAATAGGCTAGTTTTACCATAGCCTATAAAAAATACAGGCAAGTACCAAATTGTGTCGGAGCTTTTAATTTAAATGAGCTGAAAATATAGCGCAAGTATAACGAACAACTTTTAATAATAAACGGCACAATACTGTCAACATTTCCACAAAATTGGAATACTTTTACCAGAAAAATTGAAATGAGTTAAATTGCATTACCAATTCTAACCCAAATAAACGTCAACTTATAAAAACAAAACGCTTCAAAATTGGTACACTCATTTGGGAGCTTGACAGACACACGAATACACACGTCAAACCTATAGCACCAGTCTTTTTGCGTCGGGGACTAAAAAATCAAATAGAACAATTTTAGCTACGCTTTTGAATTGTCTAAAGCAACAATTTGAACAAATTAAGTGCTTTTAAATAGTTCTTCAATAGTAAATTCTGGTTTTCAAACAATGTTGGCTTGGAATATTTACATATTCTGCATTGTTGTTTGACATATTCAGAAATGATTACAAAGTAAATAAATCGACAGTGAAAACGAGGTGCGAGTAATTAAGCAACAGGTGAAGGTCAAGTTGAAATTATCAAGTAAAGTGGTATTAACATTTTTATTTGTCGAATAAAATATGTGACAAATTTCTTTAGCACGAATTCCGGGTTTCACAAATGAAAAACCTCTCGATCGAAACTATGCCAAGTTATTTTCGTGAGAGACGCTTCGTGCGAATTTCAATTTGATTCGTGCAAAGCTGATTTGGCTATTAATGAAGATGTCGAGAGTCAAAAATAAACCAAATGTAAAATAATCGCGTTGTTCAATTTGCTCTCGTATATAAATGATAGATACCTACACTCGTCAGTTTGTGAGATTGGCGCGTGCAATTTTCAGATCTGATCGAAGCAATTTACGGTTATTGCGAATGAAATTTATTGGAATCAAATAAATGGGTGAACATTTTGGAAACATGTGCGAAGCCTTGACCTTATAAAACATGTGTGAGCAATAGATAATGATTTACAAAGTGGTATCAAAGTGGTGGTCAATTAGAATTTTTTGCGACTGAATAAACATGAGAAAAATTACAAACAAAAATAAAATATAACCCAATAAATTACATTACAAAACGGCAATACAAAAAAAAAAACATTTACTAAAAATACAAATAAAGGTCAACATATATTTGACGTTGCAAATCAAAAAGTTTTTATTTTTGCGTTTAAACAAATCGTATAGGCGTTTTAATTTTTCTATTTTCAATTAAGTTCAGTTGCTTCAAAAATAATTTTTTTTTTGTCAGATGAAATAAATTGTTTGATTTTATGAGTTGGATGATTTATCAAATGTTGTGCTATAATTGGTTTCATTATGAGAATCTTGAAGGTTGAAATGAACATTATTAACATTGTTGATATAACATCAAAAATCATTATTAACGTTTTCTACCAATCAAATTTTTCATACAAAATACAACTTTTTAAACTTTTCCGGATATCTTTAAGATATTTTTGATCGTCAAATTTACTCATACTGTCGAGTATTTGTCACGTGAAGGTCTTTTAAAACATTTGAAATCACATATCGAAGCAAATATGAGTCAAAATTTAAAAAATAGAAAGAAAAAGAATTATTCTCAAAATTACCCTCATAGCTGGGGAGCCCAAGCGGGGATTTTGGGATTTACTAAAGGGCGGCAGATTAATATACAGGGTGATACCTTGTACCCAGTTAAGTACTTCCACCAAATATTAGCCCCATATATATGGCCGCCCGTCAAGGATAAAGGATCAGATTAGTAAAAAAAAAATTGAACATCTGAAATTCTCGAGCGCGTCAGATTAGATAGGGTGAGTTAGTGTATATTCCACTAATCTGACAATTTGAGAGTGACGTAAAGAAGGGGGAGGGGTAGAAAGTTGTAAAAAAAAACTTCACCTCGACATTCTCGAGCGTGGCTACATTTTTTTTTTATTTTGGAGGGAATAAATGAAGGATTACAAAAAATATATAATCTGACGATTTCCACAAGTCGAAGTAACAAAAAATCATTGATTAAGTTTAATGCGTGCAGCTGCGTGATGCATATATTCGAATTTTCCCAGGAAAAAGTTTCAAATAAAAGTTGTAGTCATTAATGAGTCTAAGAACCACAGTAAGTTTAAAGAGAATCGTTGGAGCCGTTTTCGAAAAAAATTAAAAAAGCTCAAAAACTCCTAGAATATAGTAGAGCTTTTGGTTAACCAATTTCGGCCAAAAGCTTCGCGGCACATCTAGGTATAATATGGAGGCTGAATGCCAAGTTTGGTAAAATTCGGTACGAAATTCGGCTTTCGCTACGATATGGCTGTCACACACTCACACAGAGACAGCCATATCGTATCGAAAGCTCTATCCAAATTTCATTAAACTTGAAATTTGATTTCAATATTATAACTAGTTTTGCCGCGAAGCTTTTGGTTGAAATCGGTGAAACTATAGTTTTTAGACTCATTAATAGCTACAACTTTTATTTGAAACTTTTTCCTGGGAAATTTTGAATATAGGCTGTATGTATATATACAAAAAAAATATTTTAAATTATTTTCAGATTAGGTGAATACCCTTAGAAAATCTGACGCGCTCGATTAAATTTTTTTTTCTTCATTTTCAACCCTTACGTACGACCACCCCCATCATGAAAACAATCAGATTAACATATGTACATTTTTAAAAATACGTAGAACATGGATGCTATCAATATCTGACGCGCTCGAGTATGTCCATGTAACAGTTTTTTTTTACATTTTTGAAAATCTATAGCCGCTCCCCGCACCGCTGAAAAGGTATATATTATATGAATTTTTTTCTTTTTACCATCTAAGCTTCGCAACCCAATAGGTCTGGATAACGCTCGAGTAAATCCCGATTAAGCATCGTGGGCTCCCCTACTATAAACTAACCAGAGATTGAAGACACAAGGTTTAGGCACAAGATCAATTTCAGCAGTACTTTTTTTGACCATCTTTTTTCTGGCAGCCGCATTACATGTCCCAGCCATCTAACTCGTTGTGCTCTTATTTTTTAGGTTATTTTGGGCCTGTTGAATAGTTCCATCACCTCTCTGTTTGTCCGCCTGCGCCACAACTCCTCTGTCATTTTCACCCCTCCAAAAATCCTTCGCAACACCTTTCTTTCCCATATCTCCAGTTTGGTTTCATCTTCTTTTCTCACAGTCCAGGTCTCGCACGCATACAGAACTGCTGGCCTTATGACGGTCTCGTATAGTCTTATTTTTGCCGCTCTTGTTAAATTTTTTGACCTCAGTACTGTTGTAAGTGTCCCCACTGCTCCGCTTGCCTTCAGAATCCTCTTCTCTATGTAGTCGTTTTCACTTTCTCCATTTTTCAAATTTGTTCGCTTTCTCGACCTTGTATACCTTTCCTTCTGCTCGGAACTCCACGAACTTATTCTCCTTTGCCACATCCATTCCCATTTTCTTATACTTTGTTTTGTTTTTTTCATTTATATGTAAGCCGTACTTTTGCGCTTCCATCTGGAATCCTCTGAATACCCTCTGCAGTTCTTTCCTTGACCTTGTTAGCAAGACTACATCATCGGCATATACTATACTTTGGTTTTTGTGTTGTAGGATCAGTCCTGTCCTCTGGATTCCGCTTTTCCTCATGATTATTTCCAGGACCGAACGATTGAACGAGAATATTTGAACATTTTCAACTATTTTTAACTACGCTGAAAACCAACATAAGCAGGTGCTACCAGGCTGAAACTGGATTTATTCCCCTACATCTTAAAATCCATTTCAACCTGTCATGCCCTGACTTCAGGTTATCTAGGTTGAAATGGATTTTAAGATGTAGAGAAATAAACCCTGTTTCAGCCTGGGAGCACCTAGTTACGTTCGTTTTCTTACGTTTACTTACGTGGTTATAAATAGAAGCAGCAAATGACCACATCAAAAGAATCAAGCTCAATAAGGCTCAATTGGGGTTTTAAAATTTTGACTCAGGATAGAACTTTTAGACCAGGGTAAATAATTTTTGAACAGAAAAGAAATTATAGTAGAACGAAACCTATACGAAAAGGAATAAAATATAAGAAAAATGAAAGGAAAAAATTTACGGTCGTTTTGAGGTGGGGAAGTGGAAATGAGGGGGGTAAGGATAGAAACAGTTTATCTCGGTTTCCGACAAAACTACAAGTCCAATAGAAAAAAGATAAATAGCAAAGTTGTAGATAATAAGTAGATCTACACTTTTTCTGCTAACACCTTTTTCACATAACCTAAAAATTTATATGAAAAATTCAAATTACCAGGTTTTTGGTTTTTAATTTTTATTTTTTACAAAAAAAAAAAAAATACACGTAATTTAGTGAAAACTTACCGTTTACTGTCTCAAATAGGTACACTATACTTTTTTTTGTTTAGAAAAAATTAATTTTTTCATCTTATAATGACTTAATATCGAAAAAGCATCCTAATTTTCAATCCAAAATTCTCACGTCAAAACAACTGATTTTTTTTAAAAGTCGGTGATGAATTAATATTTTAAATAAAAAATACAGTATATTTGGAACATTAAAAGGTAAGTTTTCACTAAATTTCGGGTGAAAAAATTTTTTTTGTAAAAGATAATAATAAAAACCAAAAACTTGGTAGTTTGAATTTTTAAGATAAATTTGGGTTTATGTGAAAAAAGTGTAAGCACAAAAGTTGTAGATCTAATTATCTACAACTTTGCCATTTAACTTTTTTTCCCATAGGACTTATAGTTTTGGCGGAAATCGAGATAAACCGTTTTTACCCTTAATCCCCCCCCCTTTCCTCTTCCCCACCTCAGATCGACCGTAATTTATTTTTCCTTTTATTTTTGTTATATTCTCTTCCTGTCCAATGGGTTTCAACATACTATAAATTTTTTCACTTTTTACCATTTTCAAAGGCTAAAAGCACTGGTCTATTTACAGAAAACTAAACTGTAAAATAAAAAAATGGAATAATGCCTTTTAAAAAGCATCAAAAGATGGAAACCTTAACCAAGTAATGCGTCAATCTGACTAGAAGCCAGCGTTATTGTAATATCAGCCAAACTGCAGTACTAACGAGTTGAAAATTGTAACTTACATTTGAAAAAAAAATTATTGACTTTTCAACTATATATATAAAATTTGCCTTGCCTTAATGAAATATAATAAATTTTATTTTGACATATAACAAGGGCAAAAAAGTTATAATTCCAACATGGCAAAAACAATAATTTATCAAAGAGAAAAATTCATCGATAAGCGATAAATTCCAAGAGTCGGTTGCAAGAGAAAACAAATATGTGAAAACTTTACTTTTTTTTCGTCTACTCCTTACATTCATATTCTAATATTTTCAACATTTTATCAGCTCATTTAAATGATAATAAGATTTATTCTTTTAGCTCTCAAAAAAAAAAAAAAAAAAAAAAAAAACAATGCTTAAGACTCAGATTGTTAATAGTTTTGATTTATATTCATAACCACGAATGTATTTAATTCATTAGAACTTATCATATTTTGTTTGAATAAATTTAGAGTAGTTAACACTGTAACGACAACGGTTACATTTTGTAACTACAACTAATTAAATTCGTATGAATATATTATTTCTTGTTCTTGCTCTTATGAATTTGATTTAGTTTGAAGAAAGTTTTTTTGGTAAATTATCTAAGAAAACCAAACTCATTCCACTATATTTCCGAGATGAGATTTTGAATAAATCTTGCTCATTGAAGATTTATTCTGTAAAGCTCTTTCTCTAATGGAAGCGTATAGTTAAATGAATCAAAAAACATATTAAAGTACGAGTAAAATATTCTTACTACTAAAAATAAATTTTGAAATTTTCCAAGCTGATTAAAAAAAAAACAGAGAATATTATTTTAAAATGCATCGACTCTAATTTTTGTATTACAAACGTTCATCACGTTCATATAAGATAAAAGGAAATTAAACTAAAAAGAAATTGAAACATTCGCTGAAAGCGTGAGCACGAGTACGTGATTATATAGTTTTTGTTTTAAATATGAGAAGGAAAAAAATGCGAGCTTTGAACGTGGTTAAGAGCAAAACTGGCGTATATTTCAATGATTGGTCGATCGTAAATGAATACAAAACGAATATTGAACGGTGAAAATTGGATTATGACTCCAATTGATTTAATCAAATGTATTGAAAATTGATTTTTCTCGATTTCTAACTACAAAGTAAAAAACTTTGATTAGGGCGATTAGAATTTTTTTAATAAGTAGGATGATTTTGTTCAAAATGCAATTTTAATCAATATGTTAACTTCAACTACCTACATTTAAACAATCGTTTTTTATTATATAGCGACTTCTTATTTTCTTTCACTACTATTTAGCAAATTAAGTATTGTAATCGGGTCGAATTTTTCGAATTCGAGCTTTCACTGGAAATACATGTTTTGAGGTCCCCTGAGTCCAAGAAAATGGATTTTGGAAACATTTTTCTGTGCGTGACAGCTATATCGTGGCGAAAGCTTTATTCAAATTCTACCAAATTTGGAATTTAGACTACATCTACATCCAACGATTTTCTTGCTTCTTGTGATCAACTTGCTACAGTTCTTAGACGCATTAACGCCTATAACTTATTTGAATTTTTTTTTTGTTTTTTTTTTTGGGAAAATTCAAATAAGGAGGGTTCAGGTTTTAAGGGCGGGAGTTCGTTTATACTGTCACATTCTAAGGAGCAAAGAAACTATTTTAAAGATGGGGAGTGTCACCATTTTGTAAGTTTGGGAGTGGTGCTTGTTCTCTAAACCGTTTCAGCCGTGCGTGGGCCAAGCCAATCAACCAGACAATGGGAAGCAACGTGGTTGTAGAATGGGAAAGACCTTGCAAAGTTCTTAGTCTTAGTTTAGTTCTTAATCTTTCTGGAAGTTTCTACACGTAATCCTTTACGGATTAAAAAAAGAATAAAGAATAGAAAGTTCTGACAACAAATAATGGGAAAGGATGTTCTCGAAAATGGCCAAAACGATATAAAAAGAGGGTTTTTTGAACGAAGAGTCAGTCATGAATTAATTGTCGACCGAGTTAATAAACTTCATAAGGAATTCTCGATTATTATTGATAAATACCAATATAGTCGTATTTCCTTGGCTGTCACCAACTCCAAAAATAACAATAGTTGTACATTATATCATCCTTATAAGTTGTAAGTTGTATAGACACTGCAAGGATATGCACTTATTTACTTACTTTTTAGTGCATTTTTTGTTTAAGTTTTTTGAAATTCGGTGTTTCATTTTGTTATAATTTTTATTTATTTCTCGATTTTTAGTGATCTGAAGTTTGATAAATGATTTTATTTCTTTGAATATGGGTAAACCTACTAAACGCGCTGCTCATATGAGACAGCGCCGTTAAATTTTAAAAGTTACTACTTCATCCCTCTTTATTCTCAAGGGTTGGCATTTTTTGCTTTAAAATGTAATGAAAGAACTAAGTGGAATACTCTTTCCAATAGAAAAAGAAAATCATGAGAACTCGATGATTCAGTTAAACGTCACTATTTCATTCCCTATTTTCATCCTTAGAGGGTGATTTTTTTTTCTTAAAATTGAATTGTGAACAATTTTAAGGCACGATGTACGTAATAGAAAAAACATAATAGAAATTGGGTAAGCCAAGAAAAATTTATAATTTCATCCTTAGTTTTTAACCCCATATGAGTGAAGTTTTTATAAAAATGGAAATGAGGTTTATTTAAAATTATATTCTTCCAAAATAAAGAGAATTATCAAAATCGAGCTATCCAATAAAAAGTTAATATATCATCCCTTAGTTTTCAACCCCTTAGAAGTAAACCATTTTTTTTTCAAATTAAAATGGAACCATACGAATATCACCAGCTTTCTATGTAAAAAAGAAGCATTAAAATCGGTTCACCTAGTGAAAAGTTCTGAGGTAACAAACAAAAAAAAAACAGTCAATTCGAGAATTTCCTCCTTTTTTTCTAGTCGGTTAAAAATAGATCTAGAACCATAGATCATTTTGAGAATAAGTAGGATTTAATACTTAAGTTGACCTTCAAACTTCTTGTCTTAAAATAATTGATTAATTAATTACAAGCATTATAAGTTATTTATTTAAATATTAAAATTTAAAGCAACGTTTATTTAAAAAAATGTCCAATTAGTTAGATAACTTAAAGAATTACTAAGAACAATATCAATTCATCGAAACCGTTAACGTTAAAAATTTCATTTTTTAATCTGAGTTAAAATTATATTTTCTCATCAAAACGAAATTGAACAAATTCAACATTTAAAATATACAATTAAAGTTCACTACATGGTTTTCGAAGAGAACGTTTACGGAATTTATAAGATTAATTAAAGCCAAGTTGCATTTTTTTGCTTGAAAAAAATTTACTCGACATAGTTTTGCCAAAAAATGACTCCTGCCAAAAAAATGAAGAAGTTTCTTTTTAAAAATGTAATCTTAGTAAACGATTTACTAGTCAAATTTGCCTCACAACTACCTAGTGTCAATTTCGTATTAAATTTTAGAAAATTTGATTCAAATGATGATTCAATACTCGTTGCATTTGATTTGATATGCTTGAAGTTTAATTGATTTTTTTAATATCAATTATAATCAATAGTTTTTTTAAGCTATTGGATAGAGAAAAAGAAGGAGCCAAATGATAAATTGATTCAATCATTCACTTAAAACCATAATTAAATAATTCAAATTTTTCTTGAAATCATTCAAAAAAAATTTTAAAATATTTTTCATCAAATGGTTCTTTTAAAAGATTGATAGAAAATCATTATTTTGCTTATTTCCTCAGAACATTAGTAGAAACAAGTTGTCAGAATGAAAATCATTTCCTATCGATTTATTCAAGTTTAAATATCAACGTATATATCGTTTGATAAAAAACTTTCCTCTTTCCTCCTGTCAATATTCAATATTGTTATTCAAACGTTCAATGTTTTCTTTTCCACTAAATTGGATTCTCATATTCCTACTGTATAGAACTATTTCTTTATTTTCTATCATTCGCGAGTAACAATACGAAAAGTTTTTAGAACCATTATTATTTGTTTGGGATAGAAAAAGTAATAACTATAATATATTATAGTTATATTAAATCGATTGACTCATATCAGCACTATGAATAGCGACTTTTGAGGTTTGCTGAACAAGTAACAAACTAAGAGAACAAAAAAAATCGATTGAATTAATTTAAACTCATCAATCCTTAATTTTTAGATAAGTCTATAAATAATAAACTGTGTTTTAATTTGATAGAAAATGCAAATTTATGGCTGAATTATATGGAACTTTCTTCTCTATTGTAATCTATATATGAATTGATATATTAATAGAATACGAAAATCAATGCTATTTGAGCAAGATTAGTAATCAGCTTAATAATTCAATGTTATTATATCTAGTAAAGCAATATAGTGGTAGAACAAAGGCGAACTTTGTTAATCAGTTCCTTTTGTTGATTAATGAAAATCGACAAAGGAGATATGATTACATTTTAGAAAATTTATGTTTGTGAAAGATAGGCTTCCTATTTATTGAGACCTAATCAATTGAATCCCACTTAATACATCATTTTTCCTATAATATAAACAATGATAAGTTTCATGATTTAGGTTAAACGGGAGTTTCTTAAGTGGTTCTTTATCACAAAGAAAATTTTATGCAATCCTAAAATTATCAAATTGGTTGTTTGTTAAAATTTTATCTAAATAAATAAAATGATAGCTGCTTTCTAATGTTCGCTTTTAACTCAAAAACTACGGGAAAGATTTCGACCAATTTTTTTTTTTTTTTGTTTTACTTCTTATACACTTGGTCCTTATCTAAAAAAAGAATTATCACGATATCTTCATTAAAAACAAAGTAATTAAAGTTTTAAAAATTGCGATTTTTCTAAGCAGACTGCGTATGCTTTACTTTTGCTTTATGCGTTCTTCTTTCGTTGCTTTGATAGTGGGGGCAAACGGCTTATTGCGCATGGGCTACGGAGACAATGTTTCTCCTTCCACTATTTACTAATTATTTCGTATTTGAGGCTCTCAGTGAACACATCGATTAACTCCGTAATGCAAAAAGTTGAGTAAATTGAAAAAATAGACTTTTGAAATACATTGTCTCTTTTTCCATAAGAGAAGCAAGAAAAGCAAATTGTCATTTAGAGCTGTTATTACTTATTGTTAGAAAAATTTATTTCGGATATATAAAGTTCGGAGTCAACCAAGTGTTATGACATAAAAATTTGTAAAAGTTGAAAAAGTGGAGTTGTACAATGTATTGCACTGACCGGTTCATTTGAGCGTAGACTTAATAGTTAATGCGGTTCAGCGAGATATTAGATTAATATAGCATTTTTTTTATATTCTCTTTTAGCATTTTTATTTATATTTTACTGTCAATAGAAATTCAAAATACATTTTTAAGTTACAACCGTTACAATAATCAAATTTTATTTCAACACTCCCTTTTTTTATTGCATATATAATTTTTAACCAGAACGAGTTAAGTTGGCGAGATTAAAGTTTTGTTTTTAAAATTTGCTCCTTTAATGTTCTTTCCGGATTCGAAATTCCTCCAGGTGTAAAGTTAATATAGTTAATTAATAGTTAAACTTTAAAAAATTTTCAATCTCAAAAATAAAAATCGCTATAAAACCCAAAATAATTATTAATTGGATTTTTTTTGAAGCTCTCTATCTGCTCTTTTCAATACGCAAATAATTGATCAAATTTTTGCAATATTTTTAATAATTTATTATTTGTAACTATTTATACATGTATTGTTGTATTATGACGTCATCAACTACCGTTGGATCTTATAAACATGAATAGTTTAAAAAATGAATTACTAATTAGCTATACAGCTGTAGCAATTCGGATTTCGGAAGGTACAATTTTTTGGTTGCGTGTACTTATGTACGCGTGTGAGAAGTTATACTTCTTTGGTATCATTAAAAATTAGTTTTTATTAATTTTATTCAAATAATAAATTTTGAAAAATTGTAATTTAATATTTAATAATAATAATATATATATTTAAAAATATAGTTTTTTAAAATAAAATTAAGAGAAAAATATTTTAATTTGTATCAATAAATAATATCCAAAGAAAGCTGCAAGACGTTTATAAAATTTGTCAGGATCATTTTTTTGGTTAACAATTCATGCATGTCATGAAAACGAGCTTCATAAAAATTGCAAAATAAAGTATGTAGCTACTTGTCAAACTAAATGTCTTAATCTTATTCATATCTTGGGTTACTAAATTATTATTCTAAGATGGTTGAATCATTTCAGAATCCCAGATTTCGTGGTTACTAAGAATATGCATGAAATGCAGACGTCATTTTCATCATTAAATTTCAAATAGTATAACAGCTACTGCAAAATTTGAGAAAAGTAATAACTATTTTTTAATAATACGTGTCATTTGTATATACAATTATTTTTAATTTAAATATAAAAATTTAATAAATTAATAAATATTAAATAAATACAACAAAAATTCAAATTACGCGCGTGAGTTACAAAAAAACGAGCCGTTTTGCGGGCAATTTCATCTTGTTAATTTGTGATGATAAAATAGAACGCTACTAATGCTTATAAAACCGCGCCGCGATGCAGACGTCATTTTCATCATTAAACTTCAAAAAGTACCTATAACAGCTACTGCAAAATTCGAGAAAAGTAATAACTTATTTATTAAAAATATGTGTCTTTTGAATATATAATTATTTTTAATTTAAATATAAACATAAATAAATTAGAAAATAAATACAACAAAAATTCAAATTACGCGCGCTAGGAAACCCAGTGGTTTTGCGACTAACTTCAGTTTGTTAATTTTGTCTCAAGATGCGCGCGCATCTTCAAATTTCACTCTCATCATTTTTTCATAACGCACCTAAAGAAGTATAACTTCAAAAAAAGTGATTATTTTCGATTATATAGCAGTTTTTATTTTTGAATTTACAAATTTTTGAAAAATTAATTATTAATTAACTAATAACAATACACTTGGAGCAATAGCGGATTCTGTAGGAGGAATTTTTTGGCATATCGCTACCTCAGTGCAACAGTGAGACAAGTTCAAAAATACCAATTTTAGGATATACCACTTTTACGACCACCAAAAACAGAAGAATTGAGTGCAACATTAGGTTTTTTTCTGAATTAAACAGCTGCATGCGTCCAAAGGATATATCTCACTGTTTGATTTGATTGATTTTACCGTATTTTAGGATATATTAATTTTACTATAGCTCCATATAAAAAAAAAACTATTCTTTTAGATAATATACTAGACTTATTAAGCTTTCGGAATAATAGAATTTATCTTGACAAATCTAGAAATAGGTACTCTTTTTAAAGATGGAGCAAAAGTTACTTTATGCATTATCTCAAAACTAGACTTTTTGAGATATCTCACTGTTGCACTGAGGTAGAGATATAGTTAAAAATGTTCTACGCTAAATTCTTTCCGGTTATTTTAAATATATTTTTGCTTTCAATTTTTAAATGTTTTTCCTCTGTAAATTAAATATGTTCTTAACATATTAACCTACGCAGACGACGTCGCGGGTATCAGCTATAAAAAACAAAAAACTAATTTAACCATCATGCTTTTTGGCAACCTTATTAATCAGTTTATAGTATAAGGCTAAGTTTGAATTTTTAGTGAAATCCCACAGAAATTTTCTCATACACTAAATAACGGGTTTTATATTTCAACTCATAAAAATCAACTTACGTATTAATTAAACATAACAAAAAAGAACAATAAAGAAAGGTATTTGGTATCCTTATGGGATAATGATTAATTAATATATTTTGACAAATCTTCAAGGCTCAATGTTAAATGTCTTTTGCTGACTGAAATTGTTTGCTTCACTTTTATTTGTTTTAAATGTACATAAAGGTTCATTAAACTGACGTTGGCATTTTTAAATTGATGTGAAAAGAACGGCTACGACATGATTATAACGAAGAATTGGCCGTTGGCTTTTTGAAATAAAAATAATTAAGATGATATTCAAATTTGCTTCGACAACGCGTATTATAAAAAAATTTAATTTTTCCACCCGACTAATCTTATCTGTGTGTATGGCCATCAGATATTTTCATTAGCAAATACTTGAGCTAGTACTCTAGCTTATTTATTGTGGCAATGACATTGTCGAATTTGAGTTCATGTTTTGGGTGATCGGAGAAATTAGTAGCCGGGAGTGTGGCGTGTTCAATTATGAACACAGTTTAGTAAAGCGTACGACATGATTTATTCATTCAGGTTTAAGCTTAATTTACATTCAAATTAAACATTTTTATTGTTTTATCTTCTGAATCCAACAAAAAAAAATTTCAGATTCTAAAAAAAAGCTTATTAATCAGAATATTTCTATAGTTACTTTCGGTTTTCCTTGGAATTCATTAGTTTCATTCTATGTTTTTTTTCCAATTATTTTTATCTTCTTTTATAAGTACTTAGTTAAGGAAGTATTGTTGGTAATTGGGTCGAATTTTCAATTTCGAGCTTTCACTGGACATACACGTTTTGAGGTCCTTAGTACGAAAACATGGTTTTAGAAAAAAATGTCTGTGTGTGTGTGTGTGTGTGTGTGTGTGTATGTGAGCAAAAATCGTATCGAAAGCTTTTTAGCTAAAATTCACCAAACTGGAATTTTGTTTCCATTTATCTCCATGCCCATACTTTCAATTTCATTCAAAAAACCGTTTAATATTTGTATTAAATGTTTACTGAAAATAAACTTGCTGCAACTTTTCTGATCTACAGCTTTTTAATTGACGCAAACTGTCCGTCAAAGCACAGTTAATGGGATCAAACAATATAAAAGTTTTGTGAGCTTAAAGCTTAAATAACTTGACACGTCAATAAATATTTAGTAAAACTTTTGAATAAAATTAAAAATTGCTAATTAAAAGATATTTTAAATTACCTCATCGGGTTGGATTAACTCAATAAATGAATTTTTTTTATTTAAAAATTAATTTCAGAAAGCTCCAGTAGGATTCTTTTGAATGTGTCTTATAAACGGCATTGTTTAAATATTTGGGGGTTAAACATTTATTATTATAGTACAATTTGTTTTTTAACCGACTTCAAAAAAAGGAGGAGGTTTTCAATTCGACTGTATTTTTTTTAAATGTTTGTTACCTCAACATTTCCGACTTGGTGAAACGATTTTGGTGATTCTTTTTTTATTTGAAAGCTGGTGCTTTCCGAATGGTCCCATTTTAATTTGAAGGAAATTGTTCAGTTCTAAGGGGTTGAAATCTAAGGGATGAAATACTAACTTCTTATTGGATAGCTCGATTTCGATAATTTTTTTTTTATTTGAAAGCTAGTGCTTCTCGTGTGGTCCCATTTTAATTTTAGGAAAATATTTCACTTTTAAATGGTTGAAAACTAAAGGATGAAATATTCACTTCTTATTGGATAGCTCGATTTCGATAATTCTTTTTTTATTTGAAAGCCAGTGCTTTTCGTGTGGTTCCATTTTAATTTGAAGGAAATCGTTCACCTCTAAGAGGTTGAAAACTAAGGGATGAAATACTAACTTCTTATTGGATAGCTCGATTTCAATAATTCTTTTTTTATTTGAAAGCTAGTGCTTTTCGTGTGGTTCCATTTTAATTTGAGGAAAATCTTTTACTTCTAAAGGGTTGAAAACTAAGGGATTAAATATTAACTTCTATTTGGATAGCTCGATTTTGATAGTTCTTTTTTTATTTGTAGAACACAATTTTAAATAAATCCCCTATCCATTAAAAAAAAAACTCCACTTATAAAGGGTTAAAAATTAGAGATGAAATAATATTATAATTTTTTTCTGGCTAACTCGATTTTGATAATTTTGTTTCTATTACGTTCAACGTACCTTTAAATTGTTCACATTTCAATTTGAAGAAAAAAATCCACCCCTTAAGAATGAAAATAGGGGATGAAATAGTGATATTTAACCGAATTTTGATAATATTTTTTTTCTGTTGAAAAGAGTAATCCACTTAGTTTTGTTATTACATTTAAAAGCAAAAAATTTCAACCCTGAAGGGCAAAAAAAAGGGATGATGTAGTAACTTTTAATATTAAACGGCGCTGCCTCATATGAGCAGCGCGTTTAGAAGGTTTAACCATTTTCAAGAAAATAAAATCAGTTATCAAACTTCAGATCACTAAAACGCGAGAAATAAATAAATATTATAAAAAAAATGAAAAACCGACTTCAAAATATATAAAAATTCTAAAACAAAAAATGCACTAAAAAGTAACAAAATGGCGTATCCTTGCAGTATCTACAACTTACAAATTATTAGGATAATACAACGTACAACTATTGTTATTTTTGGAGTTGGTGTCACTCAAGAAAATAAATATTATTGGTAATTTGTAAAGAAGTTTAGTTGGTTATTGGTATTTTGTAGTTTAAAGGTCGCTAGATATTGTTACAGTTCGAGTATATTGTTTAAAAGTTCATTTGAAAAATAATTTTCATAAGGTATTTTCGTTTTTTGCTAAGTACCAATATAGTCGTATTTCCTTGGCTGACACCAACTCCAAAAATAACAATAGTTGTACGTTGTATTATCCTAATAATTTGTAAGTTGTAGATACTGCAAGGATACGCCATTTTGTTACTTTTTAGTGCATTTCTTGTTTAAGAATTTTTATATATTTTGAAGTCGGTTTTTCATTTTTTTATAATATTTATTTATACTTTAAACACAACTTTTTTATTTCAAATAGAACCCTTTTTAATTCAAATACCTGACACTTTTGTGTAAAATATTTTAAACTGTATTTAAAACCGTATTTTTTCCGCATCTACTAATTGAAATTGAAATTCAAAACACCCCCTTCCCCTACTCTTATGCACATGTAAACTTTATACACATACGACTGTAGCCGTTAGTTTTCCCCGAAATTCCTGAATTCCGACTTCAATTACCTAGTATATGTACATGGTAAATACACGGTTTTCAAGCTTTTCAAAACATTTCACACATTTTCCAATTAAAAATGTAATGTTAATTAATGTTGATTAAAACTTTTATTTGAAATGAAAAGATCGTATTTAAAGTTAAAGAAAAAATTCGATTTGAACAATTTCTTTATGCTTTCGACTCGATTCTAATTCTAATCTAAAAATATCTAGTACGAAGCGTCACAGTACTTTCTTTTACTTTCATTTATGAAACTCGCTGTTGGTTAAAATAAATATAATCACTTTACAAGTATACATATATAAACAGAACTATACAACTACACGCATACAACTTAAATGCATATATATATATATATATAAGAATTCCCAACCTTCACCCCAGAACCATCTGTATTCAAATTTCTTCAGAGAACTATAGAAAGTTTAAAGAAAATCGTTGGTGCCGTTTTCGAAAAAATTTGAAATAGCTCAAAAACTCCTAGGATAATATGAAGGCAAAATTCCAAAGTTTGGTGAAATTCGGATAAAGCTTTCGACACGATATGGCTGTCACACACACACATACAGACATTTTTTTAAAAACCCTTTAGTCGGACTTAGGAGACCTAAAAATATATATTTCCGGTGAAAGCTCGAATTCGAAAAATCGGCCCGATTAAAATACCTATTTCCTTTACCATAAGTTATAAAAGAAAGTAAAAATAAATCGCCGAAATGTTGTACGCGCATAACCTTAGAACGGCTGAACCGATTTGACTGATCCTTTTTCGTTTTATTCATAATTTTCAGAAAAATGTTTGTGTGAAAGAAAGTTTTTTTGGAAAAACCTTAATGGAAAATGTGACGTCAGATCTGTTGTTTTATATTTTCATAGCAACAACGAGCATTCTACGTTTAATATTAATATTTTGTCAACGACTTATCGGTACTAAAAATTAATCAAATACACAGTATGTCTTTCTCTGACCCACTGAAATTCTTACAAGTTGCACCGTTTTACACGACTTTTGTAGTACATACTCTAAAATCTAAATCATAAAAATTTTAATTTTCAAAATTAAACTTTTAAATGCAGTGAACTCTCGATTAGTTGAATTTTCAGAAACCATAAATCCATAGATAAGTTATAGGTGGTTATTGTATCTATAGTTAGGCTCAGTAAACGTTCGAATTATCGAGAGAGAAGCTTTCTTTATCCATTGTTCGATTCATTAAGAGTAAAATTTGGAGGAATCAGAAAATCCTCTGCAGTAAATATGATTTCATTTTTTAAAATTATTATCCCAGTTCCAAAATGACAACCGTAAGAATAAGTAACTAAAACATATATTTCAACTTAAGTGATCCCGATTAGGAGTTTGACTTAGAGAGATGAAGCCGTTAGGAGTTCGAATCGTAGCGAAGAAAATACACAGAGTTACATAGCGGTAATTTGGGAAAAAAAAATTTAACTTATACACCTAACTTATAGGGAGTTTAAAGTATACCAAAAGTAAATTACGGGTGATAATCCACTGAAAAATTACTGAAATGTAAATAGTGAGATTTCTAGGCAGGTAAAAATACCTAGATATTAGTAACTCTGGAAAATTTAGTTTTTCTAAGAAATAACTTTTTATGCCAACATAGCTAAAATAATTGAATATATTTTGCTATAATGGTTTCTATTTATCAATTAGTTTAATTTAGTTTTGTCTAGCAAAGTGAGCGGGTATCAGCTAGTATTTTATATAATATCTTAAAATTATCACTAAAAATTAATAATTAAAGCTTTCAAGGAAAGAATCAACATTCTCAATTTGAACGTCTAGGCATGAAACCTCCTTTATATACGTTTTTATGAAAACATAGACAAAGATTACCCAATTTGATAAACAATTTTTAAAATCACTTCCGTCCATTTTCAAACTATTTGAGTCTTCCACAAAAACTTCCTTTGTTTTTTCCACCCTATTAGTACCTCGTTCTCAAAATAATTGGCCAATGGCGTAGCTAATTTCAAAGAATAAATTTTTCTAAGACCAGGTATTATACGTCGGTATTTATGAATTTTATTTTGTTTGTTCTGTAGTCCATGTTATTGACCACGTTGTCCCCTCGTCCAAAAATAAAATAATCGTAATATTCCAACACCAATAGGAAAATAAAATAGGTGCCAAATTTTTTTAATTTTCTCATCTTTTTTTTTCATTTTTCGCATGTTTCGGTATTTAAACGAAAACGTGACACTCAATAAAAAGTTTACAAATAAATAAACACTACTTGCAAAACGATGTGCAAATAAAATTTATGTGTGTGTGTGTGTGTGTTTTTTTTTTACTAAAAATATGTTTCACTGACAAATTTAGATGTTTTAACATAGAGATTTTTTGTATTTAAATTGTACAAATGTTGGATCATTTGCATTGAATCAAAGCTCTGTAATCGTTAATGTATAACAGCTGGTGTTTAATCCAATTTTCGGATTTTAAAATTTTTCATTAGACACGCAATTCAAGCCGAGATTTTCTCTCTACAATCACCGATTTTTGTTGTTTGAAAAGATTATCAAAACTTGATTAAAAATATCAACTATTGGAAAAAAAAGCTTCAAGTAGGGAATTAATTGTCTTCAGTCTTTACATAGTATTAAAAAAAGCTCCCGCTGTCTATTCCCTTAAATTTTTTAATCTACCCATTGGATTGTAATGAAATTTTCAGAAATTGGTAGAGTGATTCAAGAGGAAGGTTTTTAGGTATAAAACATGTATATTAAAGTAGAGAAAATTCAGGAAATTCAAAGACTTGTAATGTGATGTCATAACAAAGACATTTTTAGAGATTATTTTTATGCACTTACATTGCAAACGCTGGCTAAACCTTACGAGTTAGATCAATATAATATGCGACGAAACTGTGTATCTTAAAAAGATTAATAAAAAAATCCGCGACGGTATATGTCTATAAATTAAAGATAACCCACAGGACCCCTTTTTATTATTTACATATTACAAAAACTTATTGATTATTTACCAAGCTATTTTAAACAACATAATATTATTCGTTATTCAATTAAATACATGGAATACGTTGTGCATTTCATGTAGATCAAAATTGCCCTCATATAATAAAAATGAATATCTTAAAAGATATCAGAAATTTAAAAAGCGTTGGCAGAACGGCTGACTATTTTGTACGGCGAACGTAGTGGCTGTTTTATTGATATCTTCTTCTTATATATGTAGAAATATTTTGTTGGTCCTTTTCTAGGACAAACTCGAAAATTCTGCACTAATTGAGCATTATAACGCATTTTCCTTAAGATAGCCTGACCAATTTTACACAGTAACGAAAGAAATCTCTGCAATGTTTAAATTAAAAAATTGACAATTTTTACTGGAAAATAAATCTGAATTTCAATTTAACACCCGATAAAAGTAATAATAACATTTTTTTTTAATATTTGAATTTTCTTATTGTACATTGTCAAAAATATTAATTAGAAAAAAACGTATTACAATAATATACTAAATTTTTAAATAATCAACAATTACTTAACGGAACTAATTGTAATGAATTTTTGTCAAAGATATCTCAGATCTTAACGTATTAAATACCATTTATCCTAAAAAAAATACGGATCCTGTAGGACAGTTCCTTACATTTTCTACTTAAAAAGCTAAACGGTTTTCAATGACATTTGGTATGAAAGATTTTCAAATTTTCTTAAAGAAACTTATTATACTTGAAATCGTATAGAACCTGTGAAATAGCTAAAATTTCTACTTATAAAAGTAGTTTTAAATATTCTGATAAACTTACTTTGGATCTAAAGTCTGGAAGTATCTATCATATCCTTTTCTGTCAAAAAAAATTAATTTTTATACCTTGTTTGATATGAAGGTAGGGAATCTATAAATCAATCAATTAAATTTAGATACTCTCCGCAAGGCGAGCGGGTATCAGCTAGTCTTCTTATAAATATAAAAATGTTAGGTTGGTCCTTATTTAGGACAAAAACTATAAAAATTCTACACCAATTAGGTGTGTAAGGTACATGTACTCTTAAAAGTGTACGGTTGGTCACCCTACATAGGATATTATAACAATTGAATCCTACAGGAACCATGTATTTTCGGTAAATTTTGTTAAAGCTCGTGAAATAGCATTTTAATGCATTTTCCTCAAGAAGGCTTGGCCAATGTTACACAGTAACGAAAGACATCTCTACAAAGTTTAAATTTAAAAATTGACAAAGTTTACTGGAAAATAAATATTATGAATTTTAATTAACACCCCCATAAAATGAACAATTAAATTTTTTACATATACTTATTTAAATTTCTGTATTGTTAATTATCAAAGCTATTAATTAGAATTAAACGTATTAATATATACTAATTTTTTAAATAACTAACATTTACTTAACGGAACTAATATTAATGAATTTTTGTTAAAGATACCCCAGATCTTATCGTGTTGAATACCATTTATCCTAAAAAAAGGCACGGTTCATGTAGGATAACTACGAATCTATTCTACTAAAATAGCAGAACGATTATAAATGGCATTTGAAATGAAAAATTTGCAAGTCTAAAGGAACATTTTATATTTAAAATTGTAATAAAATTATAATATAGCTAATATCTCTTCCTAGAAAAGTAGTTTTAAGGATTTTGATACACTTACTTTGGATCTTTAGTCTGAAAGTACCTACCGTCTATTTCTATTTAAATAGAATAATTTTTAAATTTTGTTGTGGAGGTAGGGAATCAATTACTCAATCAATTAAATTTACATACTCTCAGCAAAGCGAGCGGGTATCAGCTAGTTGTAATAATAAATTAAAGGCTCAACACAGACAAACATTTAGGCATAAAAAGACCTCATTTAACGAAAGCGAGCGGTTCTATGTTATTGCATAATAAATTTATCATGTTCTTTATTTCATTCATGAATTTAATGCTGTTAATGTGCTTATATGTATAAATAACCCGTGCGATACAATAAACAAGTTAACATTTTCCTGTACAAACATGTTATATAACTTAACCCGTAAAATATCTGAAATAATTTCATTAGTACCATTATTAAATTGAATAAATTTCGAAGAGTTTGTGTTTAAATTATTATTATAATCTATAGCAGACGAAACACGCGTTTCTGGCTCGACATTGGAATAGTAATTAGATGTGCGACCTTCAAATTTAATATCATACGATGGAAAATTCATACATGAGGAAGTCTCAGTCGATCAATTTTGCCAATCTTTTATATATCTGGAATATTGAATAGGAAAGAAAATGAAAATGTTACTTTTTACTAAAATCAAAGCCATTCAGGGTGAAATGAATGGGTTGAATAATGAGATAAAAATTGTTTGTTGAACCAAAAAGAAAATAAACCGGCGACTCAAAAGTTAAGGATGTAAAATTTTTATTTTAAAAAGGGAAATGAGGTTATAAAAAAGTCCGAGTGACTGCAAAGCGTGAAAAGGTTCTCCTTTATAATGTGAAAGTGATTTTAAAAATAGAAATTGTTATTTATCTTTGTTTCGACCATTTAATTAAATATCAGCGTAGGATTTAGGCGAGAGAGACCAAAGTTTGTGTCCCATGTGGAAACTATAAAGGACCACAAATGCATTAAAATAGTTTACCACTACGAGTGTTGCCAAGTATCTCATTAATTTTGCCACTATTATCACACTTAAAAAATGTTCTCAACAATTATTATCTTCAACGTTAATCGAAAAATTTAATTATAACTTTTAATAAAACCTCTTATACAACGTCAAGAAAACCTTTGTGAATAATCAAAGTTTACTTCATAAATAAAAAAAACTCGGGATAAAAGTTAGTAACAAGAAAAATTTACATGAATATAATTTAAATTATGCATAAAGTAATTTTTTGAAGTTTCCGTTTAATATGTATTATAAAAAATAGGTATACTTTCATAAATTATCTAATTAGTTCAACTATCTATAAGATGCTTTGCGTAGATATGTGTTCGACAAATTGCCAATAACGGTTTGGTTGATTTTAAAGAAATTTTTTAAATACTTCTGATTTTTGAAATTCATTTATATAAATCACTAGCTGGTCCCCGCCCGCTTCACTGAGCGTATCTAAATTATACTGATTGAATAATGAAAACTTTCATCCCATCAACAAAAAAAGACAGATAGATATTTCTAGATCTTTGATTCATAGAAAGTTCATGAAAATCAGATAAACTACTTTTCCAGGAAGATATTCCATATAGCTATCTAGAAGAGCTATCTTATAGGTTCTATACGTTTTTAATAATATTATAAAATACCTTTACTTGTGTTCCTTATAGCAATACAATTCAAAAATGTTGAATGTATTATATATTTAGTTTTTCACCAAGTTCAAATTTTTCAATTGTAATTTAACACGTTTATTTCTAAACATTATAGACATTCAAAAATTAACAATCAAAGAAGTTTCAATGCTTTAAAAATTTTTATTATTAATTTATTGATGTTATCGGATGTTAAATTAAAAATCATATTTTGCTGTAGAAATTGAAATTTTTATTTAAACTTTTTTGGAATGATTGTCTTAAAACGCTATTTCACAAGCTTTAGGGAAAGCTTTTTTAAAAACACGATTCCTGCTGGATAAGTACAATTGTTATGCTATCTTTTGAGAATTGTGCCTTATTTTAACATACGAATTAATAATCTATATTTTTCTCTAGCCTTTCAACTACCCTAAAGCAAAAAATCATGTCAATCTTTTGCTCTATGACAAACAAACACATATCTATCCCACGGGAGTAGTACATTTTTCCTGGATAAAAAAAAAATCAAGCCTTCTTGAGGATAATGCGCTAGAACTCTATTTCACGTACTTTAACGAAACTTCTTTTAAATACACAGTTCCTGTAAGATACAATTGTCTTGTTATCCCACGGGAAGAGTACAATTATGTCGATTTTTTGCTCTATGAAAAATAAAAACGTACCTAGCCCACGGGCCTGTACAGTTTTCCTGGATAAAAGGTAGACCAATCTTTCTTGAGGAAAATTTCTTAAAACGCTTATCCATGAACTTTTACGAAACTTCTTTTAAATACTCAGTTCCTGAAGGATACCATTCTTATCCTATCCTACGGGAACCGTGCTATATTCTGACATAAAAAGTAGCCTATATTTATTCTCTGACTCTCAATTAACCACCACATTGTAAGAAATTATGATAATCTTTTGCTCTGTGAAAAATAAAAACATATCTATTCTACGGGAACCGCACATTTTTCCTGCATAAATATAAGACTGTAGGATAAGAAAATAATTTTTTACCTTGAGGACATTATGAGTTATAACTTTTAATATACTCTATTATAATCAGCTAAAAACGTTTAGTTTCAGCATAATTTTTCTTCAACCAGTTTTTTTATTTTCCCGTTGAAATGAAAATTTTTTTGATATAAAAAGTATTGTAGATAATGATTCACATATTTAGCTATCATCATACTTAAATATCACCAAAATTCATTTTCAAATAAAAATGTATAGTTCAAGCATAATTTTTGTTCCAACCCGTTTTTAACCGACTTCGAAAAAAGGAGGAGTTTCTAAATTCGTTTTTTTTTTCTTTTTTTTTTATGTTTGTTACTTCAGCATTTCCGACTGGGTGAAGCGATTTTGATGATTCTTTTTTTATTTGAAAGCTGGTGCTTCCCGAATGGTCCCATTTTAGTTTGAAGGAAATCTTTCACTTCTAAAGGGTTGAAAACTAAGGGATGAAATATTAACTTCTTATTGGATAGCTCGATTTTGAAAATTATTTTTTTATTTGAAAGCTGGTGCTTTTCGTGAGGTCCAGTTTTAATTTGAAGGAAATCGTTCACTTTTAAGGGGTGGAAAACTAAGGGATGAAATACTAACTTCTTATTGGAGAGCTCGATTTTGATAATTCTTTTTTTATTTTAAGGCTGGTGCTTTCCGTGGGGTCTAGTTTTAATTTGAGGGAAATCTTCCAGTTCTAAAGGGTTGAAAACTAAGGGATGATTTATTAACTTCTTATTGGATAGCTCGATTTTGATAATTCTTTTTTTATTTGTAGACCACAATTTTAAATTAATCTCCTATATATTTTTTATAAAAAAAAACTCCACTCATAAGGGGTTAAAAATTAGAGATGAAATAATATTATACATTTTTCCTGGCTAACCCGATTTTCATAATGTTGTTTCTATTACGTACAACGTACCTTTAAATTGTTCACATTTCAATTTGAAGAAAAAAATCCACCCCCTAAGGATGAAAATAGGGGATGAAATAGTGACATTTAACTGAATCATCGAATTTTGATATTTTTTTTTTCTGTTGGAAAGATTAATCTACTTAGTTTTGTTATTACATTTAAAAGCAAACAATTTCAACTCTTAAGGGCAAAAAAAAGGGATGATGTAGTAACTTTTAATATTAAACGGCGCTGCCTCATATGAGCAGCGCGTTTAGAAGGTTTAACCATTTTCAAGAAAATAAAATCAGTTATCAAACTTCAGATCACTAAAACGCGAAAAATAAATAAATATTATAAAAAAATGAAAAACCGACTTCAAATTATATAAAAATTCTTAAACAAAAAATGCACTAAAATGTAACAAAATAATGGCGTATCCTTGCAGTATCTACAACTTACAAATTATTAGGATGATACAATGTACAACTATTGTTATTTTTGGAGTTGGTGTCACTCAAGAAAATAAATATTATTGGTAATTTGTAAAGAAGTTTAGTTGGTTATTGGTATTTTGTAGTTTAAAGGTCGCTAGATACTGTTACAGTTCGAGTATATTGTTTAAAAGTTCATTTGAAAAATAATTTTCATAAGGTATTTTCGTTTTTTGCTAAGTACCAATATAGTCGTATTTCCTTGGCTGACACCAACTCCAAAAATAACAATAGTTGTACGTTGTATTATCCTAATAATTTGTAAGTTGTAGATACTGCAAGGATACGCCATTTTGTTACTTTTTAGTGCATTTCTTGTTTAAGAATTTTTATATATTTTGAAGTCGGTTTTTCATTTTTTTATAATATTTTTTTATTCAAATGAACCTTTATACAATGTAGGTACTAATACTGTAACAATATCTAGTGACCTTTAAACTACAAAATACCAATAACTAATTAAACCTACTGACAAATTAACATTAATATTTATTTTCTTGGCTTACACCAACTCCTAAAATAGCAATAGTTGTACATTATATCATTCTAATAATTTGTAAGTTGTAGACACTGCAAGGATACGCATTTTTTTTTTTTTTTACTTTTAAATGCATTTTTTGTTATAATTTTTATTTATTTATCGATTTTTAGTGATCTGAAGTTTAATATTATAAATGATTTTATTTCTTTGAATATGATTAAACCTACTAAGCGAACTGCTTATATGGGACAGCGCCGTTTAAATGGTAAAAGTTACTACTTCATACCCTTTTCCTCTTAAGGGTTGACATTTTTTGCTTTTAAATGTAATAAAAGAAACTTAGAGGAATACTCTTTCCAATAGAAAAAAAAAAATCATCAGAATTCGATGATTCAGTTAAACGTCACTATTTCATCCCCTATTTCCTCCTCCTTTTTTTGAAGTCGGTTAAAAATAATGATTGTGAGATTTGAACAAATCGTGCGAAATATAAAAGAATTAGTTTTATGAGTTTGAAAAATATAATAAAATTTAGATCAACATATTTTTAAAAAATCCAGCTTCTACAACGCCACTTGATATAATTTATGAGCGGTGGTCATAGTCATGACTCTGAGGAAAAACTCAAGTGTGGTAATAAGTGTTCGTCGTTTAAATATTCTATTCATAGAACTCTTTCATTACAAAACAAATACCTCAAATATTCTCAAATGTTTTGACAGTTTGCGAACAATTCATAACATAAGTTGCGTATATACAAAACTTGTAACCATAAAAACTGGAGCTCCCTCAAGTAAATGCTTATTGGATATTTACAGTTTATTAAGCATTTATTTGAGGAAAGATTTTATACACTGTGTTTTAAAGAGTACGTAATAATGAGTAAAGAAAGCCATTGAAAAAAAATTCAACCCTTAAATGAAAGAATTTAGGAACTACAAAAGTAGCGGTTTTTTAGCGTTAAATTTAGAGTTATAAAATTGATAATTAGCGGAGCTAATTTTAATTCTAACATATTTAATTATTACATTTTGAAATTCTCGTGATGTTAAGGTCCTTGATGATATTTTTTGTTTCTTGATAAACAGAAATATTGTTGTAAGTCTGAACTTTGTTTAGTAATTTTTAAATTTTACAAGAACGAAGTCAGGGGTAGCCACTGATAAAAGAATATTTGTTTGATCTTTTTAAATAAATGTTGTAATTTTAGTTAATTTGTAGGATTGAATGGAATATTTATTTAATATTGTTCTATATGAAATATTGTCATGCACAGAATGCAAATTATTGACGGTTAAATTACTTTACTAATCAAAAGCATCAATCATAATTTCACAATTGACGAATTAATTAAGGCCAGCTCTATGCCTAGATAAAAATAAATCAAGCGAGCCAATACATTAAAAATAAAATAATAATAACGAAATTTTTATAACTTTCAATGTAAACTTTTATTGGGTGGATTGAAGACAATGTATTTGAAAGTTATTTGGAAAAACTTTCGTTGAGAATGTAGGAGGCAATTTTCGGGTTAAGTGAATTGAAATTGATTGAAGTGAAAGGGTGTCACTATTGCCATTTGCACTCAATTGGATTTGAAATCGAGGCTTTTGGTAGATAGAAGGTAACGCATTTCCGAAATAAAAGGAAATGTGTGAAGAGCTTTGCAAATAAAATTGCTCGATATCTCAATAAATATTTAAACAATTCAAGTGATGGTTCTTGAAAACGTTTTTAAGCTATTCGAGTCTAGTATAAGAATCGTAAAGTTGCCAGTTTGAGATAATCCCTTAAAATTTAAAGTCGGTTCTTTTAATTATTTGATTAGAAATATTTTTAAGTTTAATTTGTAAGTACTTTGCTTAAAAAAAGTGGTTGCGTGTACTTATGTACGCGCGTGAGAAGTTATACTTCTTTGGCATCATTAATATTATTTTTATTAATTGCAGTCAAAAACTTTTAAAAAATTGTAAATTAATATTTAATAATAATAATAATAATAATAATTAATAATATATATACAATTATTAAAAAAAATTAAGAAAATAATATTTTAATTTATATCAATAAATAATATCCAAAAAAGCTGCCAGGCGTTTATAAAATTTGTCAGGATCATTTTTCTGGTTAACAATTCATGCATGTCATGAAACGAAGCTTCATAGAAATTGCAAAATAAATTAAGTAGCTACTTGTCAAAGTAAATGTCTTAATCTTATTCATATCTTGTGTTACTAAATTATTATTCTAAGATGGTTGAATCATTTCAGAATCCCAGATTTCGTGATTACTAAGAATATGCATGAAATGCAGACGCCATTTTCATCACAGCTACTGCAAAATTCGAGAAAAGTAATAAATAACTTATTTTTTATAATATGTGTCATTTGTGTAAACATTTTCTAAATAAAATATAAAAAATATATTTAAAGAATTAATTATTTTTAATTACATATAAAAATTAATAAATTAAACAAAAATTCAAATTACGCGCTGCAAGTTAAAAGAAACCGTGTGGTTTTGCGACCAACTTCATCTTGTTAATTTGTGATGATAAAATAGAACGCTACTAAATAGCCTAAAAGTAATTGAAAGTAATATTACATTAAACACGTTTTTTTCCGATGTGTTGTAAGTTTGTATTTTATGATTATTTATTAGCTGAAATACTGTGAAAAACTATGGTTCACAATGAAAATAAAATCCAAAGAAAGCTGCAAGATGATTATAAAATTTGTCAGTGACTGCGTGTACTTATGTACGCGTGTGAGAAGTTATACTTTTTTGGTATCATTAAACATTATTTTTTATTAATTTTATTCAAATAATAAATTTTAAAAAACTGTTATTTAATATTTTATAATAATAATATATATATTTAAAGATATAATTATTAAAAATAAAAGTAAGAGAATAATATTTTAATTTGTATCCATAAATAATATCCAAAGAAAGCTGCAAGACGTTTATAAAATTTGTCAGTATCATTTTTCTGGTAAACAATTCATGCATATCATGAAAACGAAGCTTCATAGAAATTGCGAAATAAAGTACGTAGTTACTTTTCAAAGTATATGTCTTAATCTTATTCATATTTTATGTTACTAAATTATTATTCTAAGGTGGTTGAATCATTTCAGAATCCCAGATTTCGTGATAACTATGAATATGCATGAAATGCAGACGTCATTTTCATCATTAAACTTCAAATAGTATAACAGCTACTGCAAAATTCGAGAAAAGTAATAACTATTTTTTAATATTATGTGTCATTTGTATATATAATTATTTTTAATTTAAATATAAAAATAAGTAAATAAATAAAACAAAAATTCAAATTACGCGCGACAAGAAACCGAGTGTTTTTGCGGCCAACTTCGTTTTGTTAATTTTTGTCTGAAGATGGCCACCCATCTAAAAATTTCACTCTCATCATTTTTTCATAACGCGCCTAAAGAAGTATAACTTCCAAAGTCTAAATGATATTCAATTTTCTAATTTGACACAGTAACATATCTTATTTAAATTAACCCCATTTTCATAAAATTGCCTCGTTCAAACTTGTAGTGTAATTTGATACTTAGTTCAAATATGAACTTATAATGAAAATATAAACATTTGACTTTCAGCTTAACTTTAATGAATTGAGCCAATGTTTCAAACTTAAGTTTTCAATGAAAATCCATATTGTTATTTGAAGAATTTAAAGCTTCATTTTTAAAATAAATAGTTTTCAAACTTTTCATTTTCAAGGGCATTGTGTCGATAAGAGTCAATATGCCGTAAGCTTTTTATTGAACCAAAAAAAAAACTTACTTCTCAATTTCCGAGGCGTGTTTCAGAGGCGTCAAAGTGTAAAACTTTTCTCGTGAAATTTGAAGGAAGTGAAATCTATTTATAGGATGGTGACACAAAAATTTTCTTATTTTTAAAACAAACATCGAATGTTTGGACGATATAAACAAGAATTTCACTCAAAAATAAATTCTATTTCGTATTTGTATATACAGTTTGGGATTTGATATTGTACAAATAAATTTAGTCTTTATTTCCTTCGGAAATTGCTCAATTATTGCACTTTTTTTAAAAAAGTTTCATTTGATAAAATTGCCTGATATATTTTGTTTGTTCGTTGACCTCGATTTGGCCTGAGTTCTGATGAATTTTATATCCCATATGTGAACGACAGTTTATTATATGTCATCAATTAAGAAGTAAAATATTTTTATTGATTTTCAATTAATTGGTCGTTTCTTAATTGATATGGTCCAAGCTTTCCAGTTCAATCCAAAACTTTTCTATTCTATTGATTTCGTAATACTTTTCTTTTAGATATGTTATTTTTTTTGGTGATTTAAAAATACTGTTATAGGATGTGTGTAATGATGATACAAGTAAATCGAGTTGAAATCCCTTGGAATGTCGCTATGACCTTAAATGAGCGTCGTTAATTTCAACATGCGAACTTGTCGAATTGGTCTTCGACAAAATTGCATCTGCATTAAAGATACCCACACCGTAAAAGTGAATGTCCCAAAATGCAATATAATATCCATTATTAACTTCCTACTCTGCCAAAACTCGTTTAAAGAAAATAACCCTTTTTAAAAATCATTTCAACCAGTAATTGAACCGTTTTAAAAAAATGAATTCCAATTACAATATTTTAAATTATAAATATATTTTTAACTTTAATTGAGACTAAAAAAACCTCAATCGGCACATAAGCCAGTGTTGGCCAAATTTCGTTCGTTAACACCTGAAAATTCTTCACGCTATACAAAGATATAATACTTGAGAAACGTAGCATATGAAAATTCATCAATTTTCCATTGAAAAAATGTGGAATTAAACTTAAAACAAATTTAAAAAAATTTTCAGCCTTTCGTTTAAATAAAAATAAATTACTTATACTATTTAAAAAATAAAATCAAAATTTTGACTAGAAAATTAAATTTACAAGTTAATTAAAGTGGAATCAGCAATCATATAAATCTTAATAGGTTTTTATTAACATGAAATAAATAATATAATGAAAAATATTTTTTTAATAATTTTTAAGAGATAACCGATAAGAGTTAATTGATATTTCTTCAAATTCTTGTTATTTTGTATTGAGGACTGTAGTTAGAGGGGCAATGGAGCGGGATTTACAATGAACGCAACAAAAATATCAGGTCGCGACGTGTCGCCATACATAAAATCTTCATCAGGCTCTCTCATACATGCTTAGCATGTTATAGGGTTAATACACAGAGCACTTCAGTTGAGCCATGAAGAGTATCATAAAAAGAACAAGAAAAAGTTGCATAACATTCTAAAAATGAATAACTATCCATCGATGTTTATTGGTTATGCCGCGTTCACATGAGTCAACTTTGGTTGACCGATTTTAGTTGAACAACAAAAGTTAAATGCGACGTGAATGAGTTTTGGTTCAACTGAAATCGATCAAATCGTTTCAATTCCTACAATGGTTTTGGGAGTAGCGGCGCGAGAAGTGATGCATACTATAACAGGTATGTTAACAAGAACAACTGCAAACAATTCTAATTAATTCAAATAGTTGTCCTTGTAAAAGGAATTTATTGTATTACTTCTAGAAGCAAGTAGGACATATATTTTGACGCTCTTCAATAAAATATACATTTTCATATTTTAAAACTGTGTAAATATTGAAATAAAACATAAACCGCAATCCAAAATATCCAATAATACCAATCAAGTAGAAAACAAACTGACCGGCCAATTCAGTCTTAAGGGGTCACGCATGTCAATACCTAGTAAAACTCGAATGAGACTCATCACTTGAACGGCAAAAGTTGGACTTGTTCCAACTTTTGTTGATCCACTAAAAATTTAATCAACTTAATTGAAACAGAGGTTCATACAAAGTTTTTCATTCAACTTTTGTCGTTCAACTAAAGTTGACTCGAGTGAATTCGCCGATAGTGCTTCGGGAGATATGAACCAATACATGCCGACAGGCGATAACAATGACAATAATCGACAGAGGCACAACGCTGATGACATTAGAAGATTCAGGTTTCCATTTACACTGGGTCTGTCGAGAATGATGAATAGGTGTTTCATGAGCCAAATTGTAGGCCGGTAAAAATAAAAAAAAAATGCTGAGCATGCATCAGAGAGGCTGATGAAGCTATAACATACGGCGAAACGTCACGACCTGATATTCTTGTTGCATTCATTGCAAATCCCGATTCATTACCCTTCTTACTATAATTGTAAAGATAAGAGTTAATATTAAATGCTGATAAACTAATAATTTTGAAAAATTTTTGGGGATGATAATAAAAATATTATCACATATTTTCACTCTTGTTAAATAATATCAAGAATTCTGACTAGTAATATTTGTTTCAATTTTAGGTTAGACAAATCAAAACTCCTCTTAGTTATAATATAATATAATATAAAAACTCAATAACAGATAGAATAGTAGCAGAAGCAAGTGTAGTTAATCTGAAGGTAAAAAATATTCCACTAAAGCTGCACTAAGTTTTATTTATTTTTTTTTTTCATTAAACGGAACTTTGTTCTAGAATCTAGATAATCAAAATTGGCGGGTTTTGATGTATCGTGTTTTTCATATCTAAAGCTCTTGTTGCAACTTTTCTTCCAGGTATTGCCACTTGAAAACTTCAAACAGTGCCATTGAGCAAAATTGATTAAATTCCTCGTTAAAAAATGTCAAGAAACTCTCAACTCAAAGTTCCCATTTTATAACGTTTTAGGTTTTAAAATGAAAGCAAATTTATACAATATAAGATAGGTACCTATAACATGATTATTTTCAGAGGCGTTATTTTTTTTTTAATTTCAACTAAAAATTTTTTTATGAAACTGGTTAGAATTGGATTAGTAATTAACATAATGGGAATCTGAATCATGGAGTTTTTTGAAAAAATCGATAGAAAATTAAATTTTAAGATGAAAACTCTTTAAGTCTTTGAAAATGTTTCCATTTGACCCACGCTTAATTGGATATTAATTTGAATAAAGTGAAAAATTTCGTACAGAAAGTCCGAGTGTTTGTCGAGAATTATTAAAATATTACTTATTATTAACATTTTAAAAAATTTAAAAACTTTCAATTGTTGTATAGTTAAAAATAATTTGCTCAATAAATTATTCAACAATGAAATGAACTAAGCAAAATTTATTAATATCTCATATATAGTAAGAATATATTTTTAATATTAAACATTGAACCGATCGATAACTCAAGTTAAAATAGGATAAGGCTAATTAAAAAAGGAAAAGAACTACAGGTCGTTTACAACTTCTCTAAGGCGTATAACACCTTATAATTAATGGGTTCAAATCTATAGATAAATTAAAAGATATTTTTTAAATCTATTAAAATTGAATTTAAAAAAAAAATACTCCTAGGAAATTTACACTTCCCTAAGGCTGAACTAAAACATTTATATAAAATAATCTTCTTACTTGTAAAAAAATGTGTGTACAATACTAAAATATTTTGTTGATAAAGTTTATTTATTATTGGTTGTCCAATATTAATTTTGTAAAATGTTTAAAAAAAAATTGTACATAATACAATGTTGAGCTATTTATTAAACTGTACACTTTAATTAATGCATTTTCTGGGAGCATTTAACCGAGTAGTTATTGTAATTGTTTTGTAATTTTTTGCCCCATCAGAAAGTAGAGATATCAATGAGCAAAAAGCCTTCCGACTATTTTAAAAAAGCAAATATTTTGACGTAGGACGCAGATATTTTAAGGGTGCTTTTTCAATATAAAATCATTATAAGGTAAAAAAATAAATATTGTAAATAAAAAAAAATACAATGTATTTAGAACATATAAAGGTAGGTAGTCACCAAATTTCCTGAAAAATTTTTTTTTCTAAATGATATTAATTAAAAACTAAAGACTTAGTAATTTGAATTTTTCACAGAAATTGTTAAAGGTAATATAATTAATAGTAGTTAAAAGTTGTAGATTTTCTTTTTATCTATAACTCAACTCTGCTTTTTAATTTTTTTCCAAAGAACTTGTAGTCTAGTTGTAGTAGGTGCTTAAAAACTCACCCCTTCCCCTTCCTGATACCAGATCGCCCATAACTTATTTTTTCTTTCCTTTTTGTTATATACTCTTCTTTTCCAATGGGTTTCATTCTACTGTTATTTTTAAAAGAACGTCTATTTTGTCACGTTACATTTGAGCCTTTGAATCATAGACAACGTGTTATGTGTTTTTCTTTTACAATTGACTTAATAAGATTTAATTGATTTTTTCCTTCATAATTTTCAGTCTGATTTCATTTTAAAAAAATTTTCAATTAACTCCTTTGTATTATACAAAATAATGATAATTCAGTGATAATAATTAAATTCATAAAAGTACGCAGTTTTTCATCAGTTTGGTGTTCTTTATGACGTTATCACATAAAACTATCGTCCGTAAACCGACTTTACAGACAACCAATTTTTTTTGGTTTTAAAAATTATCGACCTTAGTTAGAAATTAAAACTCAAAAGATTACAAGTTTTTGCTGTCATTTAATGAAAATTTAATTTCCCAACAGTTACTTAGCAGCTGTAAGGTTGGAGTGGTTACCGACATTTATTTAAATTAAGTATACAATTACACTGGCCCCAAACAAATTGAATTGCTTAAGGTATATAACGTCATTTCCACAGGGCAGTTGCGAGAGGTATCACTGCATGTTCGAATTCCATTTCTCGTCGCCACACAACATTAAATTAAAAAACCTCGAAGTAAATTTTCTTTCGAATGTCAAAGATAACATGATTTCGTTTTTCGTGAAAATTTTCAATATTTCTGTGAGCAAAATTTTTTTAAAAATATTTGAGGACTATCATACAATTGTAGGTTTACAATACGCTTACATTTCAAGTGGGTATTAGTCCGTGGATTCACGAGTACTTTGTACTTTCAATAACATTGAGTCAAGTGCTTATTTGAAAGAAGTTTTTCTAAAGCTTTTTCAATACGAATGATAGAAGTTTGAAAGTAAAAATAAGATAAGAATCTAATTAAGTGACGACTTGTCTACTTAGAAATATACAAAGGAAAACTGTGTTTCAAACAATTCAAAGTGACGCTTTTTACGTATGAAAAACACTTTTAAAAAAAGTTTAAAATGTGGCTTCTTGTATAGTTTCTTGCGGTTCAGGTAAGTTTAAGTTTTTCATTACTTTTTACCAAATTTAAACTTTTAATTGACTAACCATAGTTTAGCAGATTCACATTTGTAACTTGTTTGAATAAATTTAAGCTTAGAAATATGGGTAAATTGAAAAATGAATTTGAATAACTTTATTAACCGGGATGTTGAAAGAAAAATGGTAGTGTAACGCGTTTCTAACCGATTTATCATTGAAATGATTGATACAGGAAGCGCCCAGCGCTACGATGACATCAATTCTTTTTGTTGTATTCAAAGTTTTATCATTTGTCAACACAGAAGTTGACAGAGAATTCTGATAAAACTACATTTTCTTCTTTTTGGATTAAAAACGAAGTATTAAATTTTTTTTATAAAAAATGGGAGGGTTCATCCATAAAATCTGTTACGCTACATTAATCGCTGACTTATCCTCTATCTTGTTTGTATGTAATTATGCACGGCCTCTAAAACTTGAAGGACCCGCTAAAAATTTATAGCCTTAAAACAACACGTTGGTGGAAAGTGAGCTTCTTAAATCATTCTTAGTAACTGAAAATTCACATATTTTAAAAATATTAATGGCTAACCGTGAATTTTTTTACGTAAAACTTAACAAAATAAGTAAGCAAAGTCTAGAAAACAAGGTTAAGAAAAAATCGCTAGGAAGAAAGAAATTACAAAATCACCTCACTACCTCTTGCAGATCAAATTCAGAAAATCTTATAAGGTTTGTTCGCGGATCTCATACTGAACAGATAACGAATCAGTCCAAGTGGATTTAGGATAATCGCCAAGCTCATACACGCTTATGAAGTGATTATGGGTTATTTTTCCATAAACGAGTTTAAAAATGTTCGGAAGTAAGACGAGGATTAACGAGAACCTACGAAAAATGTTAATTGAATTTAACATTGATAGCGAAGGATAGAAAAACTAGCCACATTTTATCAAACTGCGCATGAGTAAGAGAATTGAATTTTTCGTCTTAAAAAAACCGAGAATCGCTAGAACCAAAGTCATATTTCGCTATCCTTCTCTATCAACGTTAAATTCAATTAACAATTTTCGTGGGTTCTCGTTAATCCTCGTCTTACTTCCGAATATTTTCAAACTCGTTAACGGAAATATAACCCTTAATCAGATTCGTTATCGGTTCAGTATAAGATCCGCGAACAAACCCATTGCAAATATTAAATAAACTGAAGATGAACACACTAAAAACATAGGATTATTATTTCGACTCTAAAATGAACGAATTAAGAATCATAACGAGTAAAGTTTCTTTACATTTGCATGTAGATTGATAGTCACTATCGCAAAGCTCCAAATAGACTCAAAACGCTCACCTCTCCTCTTGTCAAAGCAGAAAAACTAATATTATAAATAAATATAGTATAAATTAAGTGATCCTGCTCCTATCAAAATAATGGACAAAACAAATAGCCAACTCCCCTCCACCACCCTCCGATTAATAGGTCAAAACTTATCAAAATCATCCTATATGGATATAAAGATTCGGATAGTCTCTTTAGAGACCATCCACTCCATATATCAAAGGTCAGAATTTCTGCTATCTACACAGATATTCATCTCAGGGTCCGGAAAAATTGGTTCTGGTTACTACAACGATATATTTGAAGAATGCGCCGCAGTTGGAGAACCTCTCAGCTGTTTTGATGGAGAAGTAGAGGCAGTTTTACAAACTACATCTAATCTTCACGAAGTTAAGACCTATCATAAAGCTGTTTTCTTTATTGATTCTCAAGCCACGAAAGTAGCACTATCTTCTAACTACCCCATCGATTGCTTTCGTACCAACAAATGTCGAGCTGCCTTGGACATTCTCGCAAAAACAGGTTGGCACCTGTCACTACAATGAATCCCTAGTCATGCTCCTACTGGTATTCCTACAATACTCCAAAAATTGAAACGCAAGAAAAAACTGGGTATCCTTACTGGAATCTCCTATCCCACAACTTTTCCTTCGTTAGGTGTCAGTCGCAGTTTTCCGAACTATCACGGGACATGACTATCTATACGAGATTATGGACCACATAACGAAAACCTCTAGACCCCAATAAATCCTTACTTCCTAAAATCACATAACTTTCTAATTCAACCTTCCTGACGATTGATAATGCCAACAATCCTTTAACGACGTCTTAAACGACATCCAAGATAAATATCGTCACGGCCAAATATAAACCAGATCCTTCAGATTTCACTTGCCCACAATCCTAAATAGCTTCAAAATATTCCAAGAACAATAAATCTATAAATTTTTTATGCTAGATGTCCTTTAGCTCAAATCTGGCTATTCATTCCTAAGTCGCCATGTCTTGAACCCTTATTCTCCCACTACCAACTTCCTTCCTTTAACATCTTAGTATATAAGTTAGAGTTAAGATATTGTAAGTTAGCTTTTATGTTGTAAGGACGAGGTTTACGTTAGTAAAAACCAGCTTAAGTCACTGGTTGTTTTATTTTAAAACATTAAATCTTACTTATATTATAAACGTGAAAGTTTGTGAGTATGGATGTTTGTTGCTCTTTCACTCAAAAAGTACTGAATGGATCTGGATGAAATTTGACATAGATATAGATTATAACCCGGCTTAACATATAGTATACTTTATAACCAAAAAAAATGTATGATTCCCATGGGATAGATTTTTTGTTTTGTTTTTTACAGAGCAAAAGATTAACTTCCTTTTTTGTCATGTGGTAGTTTAGAGGCCAGAAAATGATATAAATAACTTCTCATACCGGAATAATAAACGGATCCCATGAGATAGCAAAACAAGTATGTATTCTATAAGATCCGAGTATTTAAAAGCAGTTTCATTAAAATCCACGAAATAGAGTCTTAACTCATTTTCCTTAAGAAGATTTAATCTACTTTTCACTCGGGAAAGATGTACTATTCCCGTGGTATAGATATGTTTTTTGTTTATCACAGAGATAAAGATTGATATGATTTTTGCAATGTGGTAGTTTGGGGAGAATGATATAGCTTACTTTTAAGGCTAGAATAATGCATGGTTCCTATGGGATGGCAAAACAGTTATATCCTACAGGAACCGTACATTTAAAAAGTTTCAGTCAAGTTCATGAAATAGAATTTGAACGCATTTTTCTCCAATTTTACACGATAACGAAAGAAATCTCTACAAAGTTGAAATTAAAATATTGACAATTTTTACTGGAAAATAAATATAAATTTCAATTTAACACCCGATAAAATTAATAATGAAATTGTTTTAAATATTTAAATTTTTTCATTGTTCATTGTCGAAGATATTAATTAAAAATAAACGTTTTAAAATAATCAACTAAAAATTTCAAAATTTAACAATTACTTAACGGAACGAATTTTAATGAAGTTTTGCTAAAGATCCTGTAGGATAGCTACTAATATATTCTTTTAAGGAAATATCCATTATTATTACGTGAGGCGTTCAGGGGCCGATGAGGTCGAGCCAAATCTCATCTTATCATACTTTAGGAAAAGGGAAGGTCTTGCAAATATCAAGTAATTTTTTGTTGTGAAAAATATCGCATTAGATTGCGGGTTGGGGGAAAGGCTTATGGCAAATCTGATGACATCTTACCAGAGGGGAGGGGATGGAATTTCAAAAATCGTAAAAAACGCCTTGCGCAATCAATGGATGCCCCCTAAAATAACTGTACGGTTTTAAATGACATTTGGTACGAAAGATTTTCAAGTCTTAAAGGAAGGAATACAGGTACTTTTTACTAAAAATCGTATAGAAGCTGATGTGAGACAGCTAACATCTCTTTCTTGAAAATTAGTTTTACGAATTTTGATAAACTTTCTTTGGATCTAAAGTCTGAAAGTATCTATCATTTTTTTCTGTCAAAATAGATTAATTTTTATATTTCGCTATGACCGTAGGGAATCTTTTAATCAATCAATTCAATTTAGATACACTCAACGAAGTGAGAGGGTATCAGCTAGTTATTAAATACTTTACTCAGCTATCCGAGTTAAGCATTTAACTCAGCCACGTGCACTGTATTGGTATCCTACTGACTTCAATCAGCTCCCTCTGCAATGAGGAACCCATGAACGCCATGCATTTTGCCAACTGTCCTGGACTTGCAGACGTCAGGAAGAAATATGAAAACAACCAAAACCAACAAGTCCCTAACCTCTACTAGACGGCGCGGCACCGAATGGCAGAAATGTCAAGCGTGAGCGTTGGATAAGTAGAAGATAATTGCAATAATAAAAGAAAAATTGATATTTAAAGAGAAAACCAAAAAAAAAAAAACACTTACTGGAGCTACTTAGGTGTGAAAAATCTATGAATTAGTTCATTTTTTTGTGTTTTAAGCGACTGTCTAAACACAAAGAATTTCTGTTGGTCAATTGTATCTTGGGTCTAGGATCTTAAGTCTAGAATTCAACGGGGATCGAACCCAGTACCACTTGACGCATGAAATGGAGAGAGTATTGCTTCAACCACTGTGTCAATAGGTGTCGAATTAGTTCCTTCAAGTTGAAATTTGAAATGTTTTTTTTTTGTACATCAAATATCTATTAATGTCTAGCATGTATTTGAGAAATTTAATTGGCTTTATATTCCACACATTTCGACGCACTTCTAAATACTTTTTAATTATGCATGCAAATATGAAAAAGAAACTAAATTCAACAATTAAAGGCTAACCAACTTTCTTAAACTGCTTGGAATTTCAATTAAATAGAGTAATATGTCTTATTATTTTTTAGTGAATCATAAGAATCTTTGAAGCAGTTCCCATTTCAACATTTCCCTTAAAGAACCAAATTAAACTCGTCTAAAAATATTTTCACTCAAATATAATATTTAATTTCTTCTACGCCTCTTAAACAATTTCCCTTTGAAACATGAAAACAAACAAAAAATACAAGGTAATGAAAAATTAATTTTACCTTGTTGCTAAAGTTTGTAACAATTTTCTTATTTGCAATGAAAGAAATCATTTAAGACGAAATGAATTCAAAAAGTAGATTGTATCAGTTGGGTCGTACAAAATGTATTTTTTTTTTGGGGTCAGTAACATACAAAAATGGCAATCTTTTAAATAGGCGTCAATGTGAGGTAACTGACCCACTAACTAAATGTATTATAACCTATAAATCTTCGAACAATGGAATGAGAGATTGAATGTTAAAGATTTCTTATTTAAATATATCACTATTTTCAATTTTGGCTCAGTAGAAAATTTGTTTCATTTACTTATGGACTACTTGTTGACATTATATATGATACAAACATCAACATAAGGATAACAAAGATTTAATTTCAAAGGAATATTTCGCATTTCCTCCAAGTATCCAAGTAAATGTTTGTGCATCTTTCAAATTCTAGTACGTGACCTTTATAGAATTACTTACTCTTGCATCGCAACGAGTTCATTTTTCAAATACGTAACAAATCAAGTGAATTTTTCACGTTAAGCATTACAACGGGCGATCCAACAAATTTTCAATGAGTGAAATTTCTTTTCTCAGTTTGTCCATGTATAAAAACTGCCATTAGAAATATTAAACAGCGTATTTTCTTAATTCAGTTCACACCAATATTGTGAAACTTTTCGTGTAAAAATAACATAATTAAATGAGACAACGTTTAAGTTATTTTTAAAATGGAATTCAGTTCGTTTTAATAAGCATATTATATATGTTATGTATATAATATGTTAATGCAACAATATTAACTGATCGCCAGTCTTTGTTCAATTTTTTCGTTAAAAACAGGTGTTTTTTTTTTAACAATAAAAAGCAAATTTTGTTGATGGAAACTTGAAACTAGAATATCTCATATAAGGAGACTTTATGTTCCGCAAATATCTATTTTGATAGGTTGCTCGATTAAAGGGAATGTGATTTACTAAATGTTTGACAAATTAACTATTATTTAGCATCTATAGACAGATACAACAATTTATTGTTCTTTACCTGTAGTCCTTTTCTTCTTTAGTTTTTTATTACTCAATATATATAATATATTATTAATATTTGATTATTCAAAATTAAATTTATCGAAAATTGAAATTTTAAGAATTGTGTTTATTATGAAAGACTTACGTTTCAATTCATAAGGTACATTGAGGAGAAGATCATGTCTCTAAATGTTTCCTGCAAAAAAAATAATTGATTGTTATTAATTGAGTAATAAATTCAACAAATGTTCACAGCTGCGACAATTAAATGCATTGTACATAATAAACAACTGTCATTTCTACACTTTATTTATTTGCAATTTCGATATAATATATCGCATGCATATTATTAATATCAATTTTCATTAACAACTTCACATATTTATACTGTAGGTAAGTACTATCTATTATGTATTATCAATAATAAATATTGAAAATTCTGTATACATTTTGTTAAATAATTTAATGCGTTCATGTGATGAAACTTTAAACCAATTTGAAATAAACGTTATTAAATATCGTAATGTTGTAATTTATACGAGGTGTTAATGCATTTGTAGCATGTTTCAATAATTTTTTATGCAGTAGATCATATTTATCAACAAAAATATTTGGTACTAGCAGACCCAGGCACGCGTTGTTGTGGCTAAGTTAATTATATTGTAGTAAACAATTCAGTACAGATTATTATAAACTAGCTGATACCCGCTCGCTTCGTTGAGTGTATCTAAATTTAATTGATTGATTAAAAGATTCCCTTCGTTCATAGCAAAATATAAAAATTAATTTTTTTTACAGAACAAGATGATAGATACTTTCAGACTTTAGATCAAAAGAAAGTTCATCAAAATTCGTAAAACTACTTTTCAAGGCAGAGATGTTAGCTGTCTCACATCAGCTTCTATACGATTTTTAGTAAAAAAAGTAACTGTATTCCTTCCTTTAGGACTTGAAAATCTTTCATATCAAATATCAATTAAAACCGTACAGTTATTTAAGGGGGCATCCATTAATTCCGCAAGGCGTTTTTTGCGATTTTTGAAATCCCATCCCCTTCTCTCTGGTAAGATGTCATGATATTTGGCATATATCATTCACCCAACCCGCAATCTAATGTGATATTTTTCAAAACAAAAAAATACGTGATATTTGCGAGACTTTCCCTTTCCCCAAAGGAAGATTAAATGAGATTCGGCTCGACCCCATCGGCTCCTCAACGCCTCAAGTAATAATTAATGGATGTTCCCTTAAAAAAATAGATTATTAGCTATCCTACAGGATCTTTAGCAAAACTTCATTAAAATTTGTTCCGTTAAGTAATTGTTAAATTTTGAAATTTTTAGTTTATTATTTTAATACGTTTATTTCTAATTAACATCTTCGACAATGAACAATGAAAAAATTCAAATATTTTAAACAATTTCATTACTAATTTTATCGGGTGTTAAATTGAATTTCATATTTATTGCCAGTAAAAATTGTCAGTTTTTTAATTTCAACTTTGTGGAGATTTTTTTCGTTATTGTGTAAAATTGGAAGAAAATGCGTTAAAATTCTTTTTCACGAACTTTACCGAAACTTTTTAAATGTACGGTTCCTGTAGGATATAATTGTTTTGCCATCCCATGGGAACCATGCATTATTCTAGCCTTAAAAGTAAGCTATATCATTCTCCCCCAAACTACCACAGTGGAAAAATCATATCAATCTTTAACTCTGTGATAAACAAAAAACATAACTATCCCACGGGAATAGTAGATCTCTCCTGAGTAAAAAGTAGATCAAATCTTCCTAAGGAAAATGAGTTAAGACTCTATTTCGTAGATTTTAATGAAATTGCTTTTAAATACACGGTTCTTATAGAATACATACTTGTTTGGCTATCCCATGGGAACCGTTTAGTATTCCGGTATGAGAATTAATCTATATAATTTTCTGGCCCCTAAACTACCACATTACAAAAAAAAAAGTTAATCTTTATACAAATCTAATCTTCATATGATACAAAAAACATCTACCCCACGGGAACCATACATTTTTTTTGGATATAAAGTATACTATATGTTAAACTGGATTATAATCTATATCTCTGCCAAATTTCATCCAGATCCATTCGGTACTTTTTGAGTGAAAGAGCAACAAACATCCATTCTTACAAACTTTCACGTTTATAATATAAGTAAGAAGTAAGATTTATATGATATTATTTTATATATTATATAACTGTATCAAATTATACTATCTATGTTATTGCTAAGTCGCTAATGAGCATGTTGTTAAAGCTACTATAAATATAATTAAAAAAACATAGCTGAATCATTGCTTTACTCGACTACTTAAGATACTTCGTCTAATTTGAAGATACTTGGACTAAAATTTAGAAGAATTCAAGTCAAACTTAAACTAAAAATTGTTATCAAAATGTCTTAACTGAACCTCATAGAAACTTGATAATTTAGTTCACAGAATCATATCATTGCAGTTACTTAACAAAACCCGAACAAAGTCGGGTACATCCGCTAGTTCCATAATTTTTCTCTAAATTTTTATTGTAATAATAAAAATTATAAGTACATCGTTATACAAGCTACCAATCTTGTTGATACATCCTCTTTAACTTAACTAAAAAAATGTATTTTAACATAAAAAATTAAATACTTAAAGATTAAATTTATAAAAGTACCTAACTGTTTTTTTTTTTATAAAAATGGTGGAAGTAGGAACAGTAACAAATTACAGATGCGAGCTTTTATGAAAAAATAATTTTCGTGAATATTTCGCCAAGCCAAGTCCTATATATATTAAGTGTACGAAATTCCGATTGAAATTGGGCGCATTATTTCCAAGCAATTTCTTCCATTGAATCAATTGAGTGAAAAAATTCTTCATTAGATATACTTAATGTTTTGAGATTTATATATGCCCTTGAAATGTACAAAAATTTTGTTATGTGTGGAAATGAAAGAAAATATGTATAGGCTTAAAATTGTTCTTTTATTTTTATATTTTTATGACATTTCTGCCCTTTTTTTTATTTTTAGCATGAAATTATTTCAAATGACGTTCACAAATGATGTTTTATTTGGATATGGAATGAGGAAAATTTTACATTTTATATTTTCTTTTTTGTGTGATAACAAAATTAATTATTTTTGAGCAGAATTTAGGATTGTGACATTGTTGAAAAAACTATGAATCAATATTTCCCAAGACTCAAATTTCATTTAATAAATATAAAGCTTAATTAAAACATTTTTAAAGTGTATGATTAAAACAGTTTGATTCAAAATCTTATTAAATTTTCATTAAGAAAACACTCAAGAAATTAAAATTTAATGAAACATTTTTTGCAATAATCATATCTGACTAGACAGCTTTATTAGCCTCCTCGATAAAAAAGCTCAAACTTGATCACTAACCTTTTTTACTCACTAAAAAATTATAATTTATATAATTAAACATAGAAAACAATAAAAACATAGAAAAGTTGCCTTTTTTAGTACTTGAGGGCTTCGATGATTAGAAAAAAAAAATTAAAATAAAATATAAATCTAAGACATTTGCGTGATGATAACTTATAGGCAGAGATTACAAAGACTTATAATTATATCTTGCTTACCATTGAAATAAGAAAAAAAAATCTTTTACGTTTTTTTTTTTTATGTTTGTGTAAATATTTTAATGAAGTTTTCAGAAACACAGAAATAAATTGAGTTTGTTGTTTTCTCTTTAAAATTCTAAATCAAAAATGTGAGGTTTGAAATTGTTGAACTGAATATTTTTAACTATGCAATACAAAACAAAAAGTGCATTCAATGTTATATAATTAACAGTGCATCAATTTTTAAAGCTTTTTACAGAAAGTCAGTATTTTACAGCAAATGCATATTTTATAATAGAAATATGTTAGATGCAAAATATATAAGATACATATATACATATATATATATATATATATACATAGAAATATTGGTATTTGGATGGAATTTACAAGTAAAATGATACAAAAACAGTTCGAAGAATTATTACGAGAGAGATTCGAGTTTAACGATCATCAGCTTTGAGATGAGGAAATTAAATGAAGATAACAACGGATTTATTATGCAATTATTTTAATCAGTTGCAACTAATTGATATTTACATTTAATGTACTAATTTTTTCTTTTGAAATGGATTTATAGCAATAAGCTACCAGCCTACTACCCTATAGTGGGTGATGGTCAAGGGATGCTCTCTTTCAAGGTTATTACGGTTATTACCTTGCTCTGACGTCAATGGTTTGCGGTTTCTGACAGAAGCCAGTAGAGGCGTTAGAAGCCATCAGTTATCTGCTATAATTAATTCTTATCGATACTATCGTTCTTATAGCGCAAGGTTCTTATTACGCTCTATAGTTTGAATTTTCATTTTGTTTCATTTTACTCAGTTTAAGTTCAAAATAAAACTTTTTTTATATACTTTATTTTATTTTGAATTTTTTTAGCACTATTGTTTATATTCCTTTTTATTTGTAATCTTCCTAGTTTTATCTAGTTAAAGAAGGTGGGCTTCCTTTCACAAAAAAAAATTAAGTTTCATTATGTTTATAGTTAATTTTTATGAATATAATAAATATCAATTTGATTTTTCTTTATTACTTTATTTGAATTGCATAATGACGATATATCGTATCCAAACACTGGTTTGTTGACTGACGCAAAAATTCAAAATTTATAGCTAAGTAAGGTATAGATTCTAAAAGAAATATATCTTCATTATTCAATTAAAATAAAATAACAAAGAAAAATCAAATTAACATTTATTATGATCATAAAAATTAATTATTGACATATTTAAAGTTTAAATTTGTCGTTAAAGGGATTTAATAACCTAAATAAAAAATATATTTTATTAAATATAGTAGTACCAACCAAATGCAGTCACCAGGTGGAATCCCCCACAAACTAACGATAGCCTTTAACGCCTCTACTGGCTTCTGTCAGAAACAAAAAACCAGTGACATCATTTTTAGAGATCAAAGAAACGCCGTCTAGTCAAGTGAGCATACCTTATGTATCTAATAACCTTGGGTGATGGTAACCAAAACAGTAATTATTATTATTATTATAAACGAATGTCTGTCTGTCCTTTATTCATTCCTAAACTGTTCGCCTAATTTCGATGAAACTTAGGGTAGTTCTTTTTCGAACCCCAGGGAAGGTTTACCATCTTTTAAATTTTCCAGGGGAATTTGGGAGAGAAACTCATTTACATATACGCATTTGTTTGCCTCCCATTACCCCTAATTCATAAATAATGGTAAACTTGACATTACTTTTAAGGCCAATAGCTTTTTTTACTCATCGAGGGTGTCCCAAAAGGGATGAAAAAAATAGAATGTTCAAAATGGGATTAAAAGAATGGGTGGCTAAAAAGGTGTAAAAAATGAGAGTGTTCCAAAAGGATTGAAAAGAGGGTGTCCCAAAAGAAGTGAAAAATATGAAAGTCCTAACAGGGGAAAAAATGGAAGGTGCCACAAAAGGAGTGAAAAATGGGGGTGTCCCAAAAAGGATTAAAAAATATAAAATTCTTCATGTAACGAAAAGGTGATGGATAAACGTTATTTTTCACGTTTATAAGACAATAGTACCAAAAAATCTTGAAATAGTGAATGGTTCTGTGGGGTAAACTATTTTTTGTAGCATAAACTACGGAACGAATTTCAATGAAATATTGTTTAAGATATCTAAGATCTTAAAATAACACATTGCTTATTAATGGTATGGTTTCTATAGAAAAACTATTAAATGCTTACTACTGATAATTTAATGCCTCTCAAGTCTAATTTATATTATAGGAAAGCAAGTGGTTTTTATTCCCAAAAGTATACAGAGCCTATCGGATAGCTGATATTTTTACCGAAGAAATAGTTTAACAGATATTAAGGTCTTGAATTTTTTTTTTTCTTTTTCTGTCCTGAATTTTTATACTTCGATTGAAAGTTTCTATTAATTAATTTTTTTTCCGCTTTGCGAGTCCAGGATATTCCTTCCTTTTATCACTGCGACCAAGGAGGTCTATTGTGATGTGACCCTCTGTGTTTACTAGGAGAACACCAGGCTTTGAAAGAAAGCCAGCACCTGCCTAGGGGCTGTCGTCTTCTTTTGAAAACTGCCTCTTATAAATTAATTAGTTTAATTTAAAATTTTAAAACTTTTCAGCTAGTTCTAAAATAAAAAATCACAACATATTTTATATCTTTACAATTTATCTAATTTACACGTTTAATAGTGATACGTCACTATACATTTTATGATAATTTATAACTTTTTTTTTTACTTCAATCGGTAAGAGGCTTAAAGTCTTATACCCAAAAACCTCCAAATTTTTTGTCCCCATTTGCACTTCTGCGGTGATATTCAATGACACAAAACTTGCATCTAACTTTTCTCGCTTCCATTGTATTTAAATGTAATATAAAATCTTGGTTAAATCTTTGGCTTTCTGGTTTTGCGTTATAATGAAATTATTTGACCTAGATTTAAGTCAGTGCAATGCTCGTTCATTTTCCGTCATTGTTTTGCCAGTTCCCATTTTTCGGTTGCGTATGACATAATCTCTCAAAATCCTCGCAAATCTTCCGATAATTGTATTTGACTAACTCTCGGAATAGTGAATGCAAGTGGGCTGATTAAAATGCATTTTATGCTTGAATTTGCATCGAATTTTACATTGTAAACGACTCGCTTTGAGCAAACATTAATTTCGGGGAAAAACATATAATTTTTTTTTTCGAGATAAGGGTTGTAAAATATTACCGACCAAACGAGTTTAAATGGGGTAGATTAAAACGTTTGTTTCACAACAGCAAAAGGACTCGATTAATATTATCTGAAAGGGTTTAAACACGTAAAGAAGGATTTGTAACAGAGTTTATTAAATTTTCAGATCACTTGTAATAAATTATTAATCGAATTGAAGCTTTCTGAAATATTTTACGTATTTACATATATGTTGTCAATATTAATAATATCTTTTCGGGTGCACATACAATCAAAAGAAATGAATGACAAAAAAATTGCCAGTTTAAATATGTAAATTTGATGGAAAAAATGAGTAAAAAATGTGACAAAAAATGTTGAGAAAATAAGGATTAGTCTAATGAAACGGTGACAAAGGTTTTTTTTAATCATTAACCTGCAGCTCAATTAATTTTTTCAGTGTGTTGTTTAAAGGGGCATTTATTTGTGAAAATGATTTCTAGACTAATTAAAAGGTCTGGGTATGATAAACATTATATAAACTAAGAACTTGTAGAGAAGAGCATTGTGACTTTAAATGACTATAAAAAAAATTATTTGACAAAAAAAGTCTATATGAAAGTAGTAATAAAATTGGAACTAAAAAAGCTTTTGAAGCTTTTAATTTAAAATTTAGTTTTTTAGTATTAAGTCTAATTTTTGATTTTTTTTTATCATTGAATCTTGTTTACCAATTATCAATTGTATTTTTCAATTAGCTCAATGATGTTTGAGTTTAGTTTTTAGAAATTCGGTATTTGTTTACAATTCCACTACTACAAACAATTCTGTTGGTTGTAGGAATATTTGTTAGCTTATAATTGTAAATGAAACATCATAAAATTACTTGAAAAACTAAAACCAACCAAATGTAGCATTTTATTCTTCACGAAACAGATTAAAAAAGTTCAATAAAAAAAGTGGTTGCGTGTACTTATGTACGCGCGTGAGAAGTTATACTTCTTTGGCATTATTAATATTAGTTTTTATTAATTGCAGTCAAATAATCAATTTTAAAAGATTTTAAATTAATATTTAATAATAATAATATACCTATATATATTTAAAGATATAATTATTAAAAATAAAATTAAGAAAATAATATTTTAATTTATATCAATGAATAATATCCAAGAAAAGCTGCCAGACGTTTATAAACTTTGTCAGGATTATTTTTCTGGTTAACAATTCATGCATGCCATGAAAACGAAGCTTCATAGAAAATGGGAAATAAAGTAAGTAGCTACTTGTCACAGTAAATGTCTTAATCTTATTCTCATATCTTGTGTTACTAAATTATTATTTTAAGATGGTTAAATCATTTCAGAATCCCAGATTTCGTGATAACTAAGAATATGCATGAAATGCAGACGTCATTTTCATCACAGCCACTGCAAAATTCGAGAAAAGTAATAACTTATTTTTTAATAATATGTGTCATTTGTATATATAAATATTTTCTAAATAAAATATAAAAAATATATTTACAGAATTAATTATTTGTAATTTAAATATAAAAATAAGTAAATAAATAAAACAAAAATTCAAATTACGCGCGCCTAGTTAAAAACACCGAGCCGTTTTGCGGGAAACTTCATCTTGTTAATTTGTGATGATAAAATAGAACGCTACTAATGCTTCTAAAACCGCGCCGCGATGTATACGTCATTTTCATCGTTAAACTTCAAATAGTACCTATAACAGCTACTGCAAAATTCGAGAAAAGTAATAATTTATTTATTAATAATATGTGTCATTTATATATATAATTATTTTTAATTTAAATATAAAAATAAATAAATAAATAAATAAAACAAAAATTCAAATTACGCGCGCCAAGTTAAAGGAAAGCGAGTGGTTTTGCGGACAACTTCATTTTGTAAATTTTTGTCTCAAGATGACCGCCCATCTAAAAATTTCACTCTCATCATTTTTTCATAACGCGCCTAAAGAAGTATAACTTTAAAAAATGGTTCCATAGAAATGATGTGTACTTTTCTGCTACCAACAACAAAGAAATTGTCTTTGACTTGTGTACAAAAGAACCAAAAGCTCCAAAAATTACCTTGAACAATCAATAAACACTTAGCATGGACTAACCACTTGAAAAATCTCAAAAAGATATGCACCGAGAGAATGAACTTAATAAAAGCTTCAAACCACAAAAACAATGGGGCTGATATGAAAGCTTTCTTTGGATGCCAACGTGTACTTGTAAGGTCGAAAATTATAGATGCATAGCTTATGTCTCAACTTACAATTAGCAAAACATTCTAAACATAAACCAACACAAATAAACCTAGGTTATCTCTTCAGCGTGGATACCATTCAATAAAGGAATATCAGGAAACATCAAAGCAGTCGAGGCTGCAAAAAGTTCTACCACTCATGGCCAAGACCGGGCAAGCGCAAATACCACCTACAGTAACTTCAAAAAAACGGTCCAGAAAGGTGCTCAAAACTGGTGGAACGAGAAATAAAAAATAACACCCACAAGGTTACATAGGGTTCGCGATAGCATTTAGAAGACCGTTCCAATGCTAAACCAACGGTCGGATCAGTGCCTATTGGTCAGGTTAAAGAATAGACACACAGCCTTCATTCACCGAAAAGACAACCTCAAAAAAGTGCCCCATGTGTGAAAGTAAACTAATCAGTTAGTGCTCCTTTTTAAATACACCAATCAACCCCAGTGCAAAAAGGACAATGGATCTCGAGGGCATTAAGAGCTCATTGAGGATCCTGGGTGTTCTGGAGAATATCCAACTCCAAATCTTTCAAAATAAATTTAATTGTTTAAGACCTTTTCCAATTTCCTTAAAACGTATGTCTAAAACTCTGAAAATACCACTGTCAACGGTGGATAGCACAATCGAAAAGAATTTATCGCATTATAAGGACATATTAATTAAGAATTGGTAAAAAAAGTGGGGCTCTGGTAAAGATTTCTATGGTTCTATGGATTTTCGAAAAACAAAGCTGACCAAGTGATGCTAACCAGGCGACAAACTGGTCACACCAGAGCGACGACACATGACTGGCTCCTGGAAGGACACCCCAAATCGTGCGACGTGTACCATAAGGCGATTTCTGTCCAACATCTCTGGGTTGGGTGTAGAGACTTAATCAGACAGCAGGGAGTACTGTATGAGGCAGATTTTATAATTTAATGTTACGTCATTCAGATTTTCAAATAATTAGGTAAAAATTCAAAAAATCAAACTTCCTATTTAAACTTGGAAATGAAATAACATGAAAGTTCAATGCTTGACTTAACTTGGTATTTAAATATTAGATAATTTTTAACTTGAGCTTGGCTTGATTTACAGCTATATTTAAGCCAAGTAGTTTAAAAATCAATTATAGTATTGTCACATTCTAAAGAGCTAGGAAAATATTTTAAGGATGGGGAGTGTCACCATTTTGTGAGTTTGGGGGCGACGCCTATTCTTTAAACTGTCTCAGCCTGTAGTACCCTATCGTCCAACCATCCAATTCTACCATCAAATGGGGAGCGACGTGGTTGTAAGATCGGAAAGACCTTGTAGAAAATTCTAGAACTAAGAAAAGAGGCCGGGTAGAAACAATAAAACGAATTGTTCTAAAAAGACAACGAATTATAGAATCGAATGTTCTGAATGAATGCCGAGTTCTTATATAAGGAGGACAAGCTCAGCCGAGGGCAGTCATAAATAAATCGTCAACGTAGTAATAAATAAATCGTAAACAGTGAATTGCGAGACAGTGCAGTGTATATAGTGAAATATAAAACAACATATATTGTAATGTAATGTAGGGGCCAACGATTTTAAAATACCCGGGTTGCGTTTAATTTCCAGTCCGGGCCTGATTGTCTTTGAATTACAAAAAAAAAATTTCTACAAAACTCCATACAGATTCAAACTGTATTTATTAACAACAAATCAAATAAATAAACGCTTGTACGTAATACACATTTTTAATTCCTAATTATAAGGTAAAAGGTTGCATTGAATAACGTAACATTTTATGCAACCAACCGAAAAACTTTTTATTAATGCTTTACATTTTCCCCAAAGCCCGAGCGAATAAGTAAAGCAATATTACATTACACATAATTTGATTAATTACTTTTAAACTGAATTGCTTTCATTTCTTTTTTTTTTCTCTATACGATTATGAAACATTTTCAAATTGCAGTGTACAAATAATATTTTAATTTAATAGATTCGCTTAGATTTTCTAAGGTGATTGTAGAAAATAACGTAAAAATTATTATCAACCCCATTTTCTGAAAGGTCGTTAGCATTTGTTTCAAATCTTGAAAAAAAAATAGACACCCCATTGGGGCCATAAACTTATTTCATAGCAGAGACTCGATCAATGTTCCTCTTGAGAATAAAATAGTCGTATCGTCTTATACTATTCTTACACATATTTGACGTTCATAACGAATTTCGTATTGATTCAATTCTTACTTAAACAAGAAGTCACCATTCTTCAAATTATTATTAACATTTTGACAAACCGTGTTTTGAACCTTTTTTTTTGTAAGATAATTTTATTTGGAAAGGATAACGACCTAATTATACTATAACTTGGCACTTTGTTCATATTGCACAATCGACCTAAATGTAAAATTATTTTCACCTTTTTGTTGTTCTCGTTGAATTTCTTGGCTTATAATAAGCAATGCCTATTGCAATGAATAATTTTTATATGAAAAAATTTACTTTGAATTCACACAATCAATATTTTATTCAATCTCTACGAAAAGTTTATTTTTCAAGAGTTTCGAACACAAACAGATTTTCAGATTGCGGAATGTCTTTATTAAATTTGATTTATTTTCAAAGTTTTGCCTCGTGAATGCCGCCAAGGTGTCTTTACACGTGTAAATTAAACTCGCTCGGTTTAAATGAATCGAAACAAATTATAAGATTTTGGCTTTCAGTCATAATTTTTTACACTTATACTAATTGGCAAGAGTTTTGAACAGCATTGAGCTTGATAGGGATTTGATCTATCAACAAATGTCAGTTTCGTTAACTGGAATTGAACAATTGAAAAAATCTGCTGATGCATCACAAAACTTTCTTTTACATGAAACTCGCTTTTGTTGAAAGAACATAAATAAAACCCTCGATTGATTAATTTTTTTTTGTAGAACAATGCATAAATATCTATATGAACAGAACTATAAATGTATATATACGAACTATTACCGACCATTCCAGAACACCCTTTAATGGAATTTTCCCAAAAAAAAATTCCAACAAGTCAATCGTAAAAAAGACTTTTTACAGCATCTTAAGTCTTTTAAGCTTCACATCTGTGCATCATCAATAATTTTTTTTTGCTTTTTTTATTACTTATTTTATTAGATCTATTGAAGTCTATATTAAAATCTATAGAATCTATTGAAGTCTATGAAATTTGTGGCGACGACATACATACATAGTCCGCACATGTCACATAGCGATCAGTAAGTGTAGAAAAGGCTTAAGAAAAAGCTCAGAGAACTAACTGGTGGTTTCTGTCAATCGATTTTAACCAAAAGCTTCGTCGCACAATTTGAAGGCATAATTCAAATTTTGATAAAATTCGAATAAAGATTTCGATCCGATATTACTGCCAGGTAAATCAGGTAATTAAAATTGGTTAAAAATGAGAAAATCGATAACCAAAGCTTTAAAAACGTTCAATGATTGTGTATAAACTTAGAACCTTTTGGATCTCTAAGACAAACTTCGAAAAGGCATATTTTGGCAATGAGAGTAAGTACTGAAGCCGAATTATCTCACGCAAATAATTTAATTTTTTTTTACACTGCAGCAATATGATAAAAGTCTAAATAGCAATGAAGCGTTTTTATAGACCAGTGCTTTTAGCCTTTGAAAATAGTAAGAAGAGAAAAAATTAGTAGGATGAAACCCATAAGAAATAGAAGAGAATATAACAAAAATGAAATAAATAGCGGTTGATCTGACGTGGGGAAGTGGAAAAGAGAGACGTTTTTAAGGGTAGAAACGATTTATCTTGATTTCCGAAAAAACTACAAGTCCTATGGAAAAAAGTTAAATTGCATAGTTGTAGGTAATAAGAAAATCTACAACTTTTGTGCTAACACTTTTTTCACATAACCTTAAAATTTATGTAAAAAATTCCAATAACCAAGTTTTGGTTTTTTATTTTTATCTATAAAAATTTTTTTGACACAAAATGTGGTGAAATCTTACCTTTTAATGTCGTCACAAAAACATTGAACATTGTATTGTATATATTATATGTAATATTTATATGTTTATATTTTGCATCATCAGAAAGTAGAGGTTTCAACGAACAAAAAGCTTATCGACTTTTTTAAAAAAAGCATTTTCGATTAAAAATTAGGGTGTTTTTTCGGTATTAAGTTATTATAAAGTGAAAAAAAATTCAGTGTGTTTGGGACATTAAAAAGTAAGTTTTCAACAAATTTCGTGTAAAAAAAATTGTGTTGTAAAAGATAACAATTAAAAACCAAAAATTTAGTAATTTGAATGTTTCACATAAATTTTGAGGTTATGTGAAAAAAGTTGTAGATCTTCTTATTACCTACAACTATGCAGTTTAACATTTTTCCATAGGACTTGTAGTTTTGTCGGAAATTGAGATAAACCGTTTCTACCCTTAACCACACCCCTTTTCCACTTCCCTACCACAGATCGACCGTAATTTATTTTTCCTTTGATTTTTGTTATATTCTCTTCCATTTCTAATGGGTTTCATCCTACTATTATTTTTTTCTGTTCAAAAATTATTTACCCTGGTCTATTAGTATTTGGACATGTGATAGATTCTAGAATCTAGACGAATATATGTAAAAGAGTTTACGTTGCAAAAACACGAAAGATAGAACTTTATAGGAACAAGATTTCTTTATTGGGCTTAGAGTGAAATCGTGGAGACGATAACGTAATGAAAAAGCAACCAAACAATCTTTCCTTTCTTCCTCTTTAATTCTAATTGCTCATTCGTTCTCTTTATATCTCTTCATACTCAATACTTGCTAACAGAGATTGGTAAAGATTGTGCCGAGTGCGAAGAGAAAAATGGAAAAGTAAAGAAAGAGAACTAGGCACTTCTTCTGTTGACTTGACTAAATTATAAAAGTCGTCAAAATCAAAATTCTTTAAATCCAAATTTCTAATTTACATTTAAATACGAAATTCTTTAAATATTTTTACAAAGAAAACTTCTAAACTCTTCTAAAATAAAGATGCGTTTATGTTGAAAAAAATTACGTAAAGAACTTCGGTTTTTTGAAATCCTAACTTGAAATAGAGTCAACTCTAATTACCAATTGATATTTATGCGTCAAATCAAATCGAACATGAATTTTACAACTTGTTTCAAGTATCAACTATGTAAGGTAAGTACCAAAATCAAACACTTTTCGATAAAAAAAGATCTACTACTTGACTTGATGAATCTTTAGGTAGAAAATTCCAGAATATTTACAATTTTTTTAATTTGGAAATATAAGGGGCAACAAATGCATCATTGATGCCGGATGGCAGAAATTCACACTGCCACTGTCAATAGTAGTAGTGAAAGAAAGAGGTGAGTGCATTGGAACTGGGGATTGCCCGCGCTAGACTAGATTTCAAACTGTTTCACCTAAATTAGCATCAAATCAAACTTAAGTCCATTGTTAATATTTAAATATCGATATTATGTTAAGCAACTTAACAACTTACTTAATTTCAATAAGATTAACCTCAAGTTATTGCAAACCACTGACTTGATTGATTCCTTAATTAAAGCCTACGCCTAAAAAGTGAAATTTCTTTCGGTTCTAAATCATTTTTTGGCATTGTACGTATTAATATTGTCACAAGTCTAAGAATGTTCCGCTATGTGTATAAGGGATTGCCGCCATTTTATGACTCTGGAGGATGGTGTCACCTGCTCTAAGTCGTGGGTGGGCCGAACCAATCACCAGCCAAAAGAGAGGCACCGTTATTACAGGATGGGGAGAAATCTTATGAAATTCCAGGAATTCTAGAATATTCTCTCTCTCTAAGAGTTTCGTCTTTTAGACCACCGGGCACGAAGGATTAAACAAAAGAATGAAAATTTCTACCAAGGAATAATAGGACCAAATATTCGAGAAACCTTTCGAAATCTTATATAAGCCTTGGAGAATCATAAGTGAGTCAGTGTTGAAATAAATAGTGAAAGTGATCAGTGCTTAAATAAACAGTGAAAGTGAACTGTGTTAAATAAATTGTGAGCATTGTGAAATAAAGTGAAACAGTGCAATAGTGAGTGACAATAATTAGTGAATTAGTGACTGTGAAAACTGAATAGTTAAACTCATTGTTAACGTGTAGTTTATAAGTGACTAAAGTACAAGATAAACTTAACATTTGTTAAAAATAAATTTTTTGTCATTAAACACAAACTTTAGAAACCGTATAAACGTTACAATATGATGTAGTAACATACTTTGTTAAATAGAAAATTTTCACTTTACTAAATTAGTTAATACCTGCAAAAATTCGAATCTTTTAAGGTTCAATATAACAATTTAAAAAATGGTTAAGCTCATGTTGTGAAATAAATTTGCGTAGTAATTAAAAGCTGAATACACGAAAGAAAATTAATTAAGGGCTGTAGGTGCGTTTCGCTTGCCGAAATTGAAATAGTACCGTGCGTAAATTACAATGTTCTTTACCGCGTGTAATACCTACATAATTTACAAAAAATTGCATTAACCCAGACGAAAATCTCGTTGGAATTTCTCCGGTGTGAGCTACATAATTGCGTGTTCATATTTACGCTTACAATTTCCACCCTTAGGTAAATAAATGGGGTTGTCACCCCATTGCATTGGTTGCATCGAACCTGTTTCGTTACTAAATAAATACCTTTTGTTTTTCATGAATAATCACAATAAAAAGTGTGTTAGTTACAAGCTTTCAAGATGCGGAAAATCAAATAAAAATTTATCTGTTTGTTGTAGTGAAATTAACGTACTACTGTGTTATATTATACACAATTACTTTGAAATATACAATATATATTTAGAGTGGAAGTGACAAGTGAATTAATTGGTAATTAATAAGCTTCACGTTCAGGCTTAGATCAAGAAAAGAATTGACGATTCGTTTTACAAATTATCTACTTATAATGAAAGATTATACTTCATTTTATAGTCATAAAATTTCACAATTTTTCAATTCAAACAAAAATCAAAAATTCCTACTATCATTTCCTTAGTATTTTGAGACTATTTATATCAAGATAAAATCTAATAAGAAGAAGCTTATTGAAAAAAAGCATAGTAAAAAGTTCAACGTAATATTCCTTCCGGTTTATCTTTCAAGTCTTTTAAATGCAAATAAAAAACAAAACTTGGCTTCTTCTTCTTCTTAAAGGTTGCTTTCCATTTACACCAAAAGCGACCGCTGTGTAACGCAGTGTTCGACTATGCGCTTTCCATTTAAGACAATGTCGAACACGGTTGTACGCTGCGCGACACTCGAAAAAGCCGTGTTTCACCGTGTTTTGCCCAGGATTACCAACACAAAAGAGAAGAATTCTCTTCTCTGCCGTCTCTGCCTATGATTCCCTATGCTTATTAATTATTTAGGTTCTTCAGGTTGGTATTAAAAAACCCAAAAATGCAGTCTAGTATTTGCTCTAGTCGCTCTAGTATTATTTTGAGATAACTCTGTTTCATTTGGCAGTGTTTCGCCGTGTTTCGCAATGTAACGCAGAGTCGCTCTGTGTTAATAAATGGAAAGCAACCAAAGTAGGCTTTATGCCTGTTTTTCAATGTTCCTGGGAAGTGGAGGTCCAACTACCCCTCCATCTCTTGGGTGGTCTTCCGATGTGTCGTGTGGTATTCAATTTGGCGTCCCTAACCATTTTCGGTAGCCTGTCTGCCGTCATTCGCTGGACATGGTCATTCCAGCCTCTTCTACGTTGGCGTGCCCATCTTAATACATTTTATACCTCACTTTTTTGTCGAATTAGTTCGCTTCGAATGCTGATGCCTGTAATGCATCGCAGAATACGCATCTCTGTTGTTCGCAACATGCATTTGGTTCTTCTGCTGTCTGATCTTGTCTCGGTAGCGTACGTCATAATGAGCCGAACACAGGTCTTATATATTTTTACTTTTGATTTAATATTCATGTGCCGGTTACACCAGATGATATTGCGGAGGCAACCCGAAACAACAGCAGCCTTTGTTGTTTGTTTCCTTACCTCTTTCGCAGTTTGCCTATCACTTGTAATTTCCACTCCAAGGTAATTGAACTCAAGGACTTGTTCTATTATTTGATTATCAACGACGAGTTTGCAGCGCGTTGGTTCTTTGGAAATTACAAGACTGTTTGTTTTGGCTACTGAGACTTTCATGTTGTATTTATGGGCTGTGAGGCTGAACGTATGGTGTCCGACCAGTTTTTCGAATCACAATTCTTCAAAACACAATTTTTCAAAACACAATTTTTTGAATGCACAATTTTTCGAAAGAACAATTTTTCGAAATAATGCAGTCTAAATCAACTTCTACAGGTAGAGTTGGTGTTTTTGAACAAAAATCAGTGTAAATCAACCTCGACGGGTAGGGTAAATGAAATAGGTACATACATGTGTCAGTACATATAACTTTTTTTTTTAACTTTTTACAATTTCTGTATCTCTTTTTGTTCTGGAAATAGCGATAATGTAGTACTTAAAATGAAGGGGAGAGTAAGGTTAGCGTGGCACCATGAATTGACGACGGTTTCTGATAAAACAAGTCAAAAGAAAACGAAAATGAAGAGTGCTAATTTGCGAGTTTTCGCTTCGTTTTCGATAATAACCGGATTTCAAGACGCATTTTTCTTATGGGAAATGATTTTGATAAATCTGTCAATTAAGACGTAACTATGGGAACTGCCATTTATTTTAAGTTAATTCATATAAATTCATTCAACAATTTCCTACTACAAATGCCAAAGGGGTCCATGGGGGCCCTCTGCCGGGGGTTTGGCGGAGCCCCCAACAAAAGAAATTGTAGCTATCCTAATTTCATTATTTGACTGAATGTGCACTTCCTGACACCACGAAGTTTTACACAAAATGAAATGTTTTAACATAAAAATTATGTTGCAAATATCTTTGAGTTTTCAGAATTCATTGAAAATCTTTATGAATACAGATCCTGCATTATTAGAGCATTTTAAATTTATAGAAAATTTTTAAAATCTATAGTCATCTTTAAAATACGTGGTATCTAAGGATTGTTTATTTTGCCTATTGTATTTTCTATATTAGTTGAGTTCAAACTCGTTAGGATTTCATTAATTTTATGGTGTTTTCTGTGTTTTATTCCTGAAATTTTGTGTTATTTGTGATGTTTATAAAATATGTGTCCTTTGAATTGCAAAAAAATGAAAATTATAATCACTCAATGGAAGTTTATTATTGAAAACGTGTTCGGAAATAAAAAATATTGAGTGTTCAAATTGGACCATCTAAGTTCCCATAGTTACTCATACCTTAAATTTTGCAAATGGCTTGCTTAAGCCTCATGCTGACGTCAAAATGTATCGATTTCTATGGTACACAAAAGCATAACGTTGGGCGATTTCAAATTCTCTAAGCGCCACGCTAATCTTACCAAAAATAAACAATCTGTAAACTATAACTTATAGGTACCTATTTACAAAGGTAAATTACATGGTTTTTTTGTTTAGTAAATATATTTTAAAAGGTCCAAAAAATTATTAAATTTTATTTACTAAATAAAAGTTTTTTTTTTCAATTACATTTGTTTTGTGTAAACTGGCAAATAAAACTAAATTTATTCTAATTATTTCGGTCCCTAAAATTATTTATTATTAATTTTTCGAAAAATTGTTCTTTCGAAAAATTGTGCATTCGAAAAATTGTGTTTCAAAGCATTGTGATTCGAAAAATTTTGTTTCGAGGAATTGTGATTCGAAAAATTGTGTTTCGAAGAATTGTGATTCGAAAAACTGACACCTAACCGTTATATCCTCTACCGACTGTCTTCACTTTCTTGATAGTTTTGTCCATCACTAAATTAAATAGGAATGTGAGTCGCCTTGTCGGATTCCACTTGGCGTTGGTATTGGGTTTGATAGTTTTCCCTTAGCTCTTATTTTTGTGGTGGTGCCGGTATTGGGTTCTTTTACTATCTCTATTAGTGTTCGGGGGATATCATTTTCAATCAAAGCATCAATAACATCGTTAAGTTGGACTCGGTCGAAAGCTTGCGTAAGGTCGATAAAGCACATAAAAAGGGGTTTATTAAATTCTGTTGACTTTTCAATTAGTTGACGAATTTTAAAAATGGCATCAGTTGTTGATCGGTTCTTGCGAAATCCCTGTTGCTCTTCTGTAATATGTGTTAATTCAGATATTATTTCTCTTAGGAGGCTCGTGAATAATTTCATTGCCGAATTAAGTAATGTAACACCCCTGTAGTTTTTCGGGTCTTTTTTTCTCCTTTCTTGAATATCGGGATATTGATGCTGATTTTCCATTTTTCTGGGATGCGTCCTATATCAATGGTCTGTTGATAGAGATTCAGAAGTTCTTCTTGCAAATCGTCATTACCGTATTATAGAAATTCGTTTGTGATGTTATCAGGGCTTGGTACTTTTCGATTTTTAAGCTTTGCGATAGCAGTAGTTAAATCTCTATTGCGTAACGTCACTGGAGGATAGTCGTGAGTAGGGATTGGGGTTTTATCAACGTTTATATCCGCATACAGCCCCCAAAAGTAATTTTCCCAGACTTTTATGTCTAACGTGGTGGTGAGTACTTCCTCGTTCATGTCCTGTCGACTCCGTTTTATTAACTTCCAGACCTTTTTCTAAGCTCCATACAGGTCATGTTCCATGTCCTTCGTGAACCGTCTCCAAAACTCTCTTTTGATTTCCCTTATTTTAGCGTTTGTCCTGTTACGCGTGATGGTATAGCTACACCTACAAAACTTTACGTTTATTAAAATTTGAACCACACTGATAAAAATAATGATTTTTTACCAAATACGCTATGTATTTGGGCAATACACGTTTGAGCCAAATTAAATTTGATTGTGTTAAGTATTTGGCACAACTACATTGAAAACGTTAAGTTAAGGCTAGTACGATATTCAGCTTAGCACAGAAATATTGCCGTCAAAAACTCATGTAATTGAAAGAAAGAAATCTGCCTTTCGTTGAAACTATGGAGTGTCTAGTCCAAAATATTCTTTATTTTTCCATTTACAACCTCATCCCCTCGATAGCTTGTACAAGTTTGGACACGTGCAAAAGCATGTCTCTTTGTCATCTTTATTTACATTGCAGTGACAACATCCTTTTTTACTTTCGTAAATGCTAAAACCAATCAAAAATCTAAAATCATCCCTTCTCGACACCATAACTTAGAGCCGTTTAGTTTATTGTTAGTCTTATGTAAATATTACGCACATCGCTCTTTTCTTGATAAATTCCACACGGAGAGGGTAATTCAGAGCGAGTTTTTTTGAACAAATTAAATAATATTTAAGTCAATTTAAGTGTTATAACTTCGTAACATTGTGATTGATTCAACATTTTCGAGATGGCAGACGAACAGATGATTAAATATTTTAATACAATGAATTTGATAAATTTAGTAGAATTATTTAAAAGTAAGTATTGGTATCTTTATTTAATGTTGTCCAAAAGAACCTTTCTTTTATTTTAAGTTCACTTTTACCCATTCAGAAACTTCTCAAAACTATTTTTACAGGAAATTAAGTCAATAACTGATAATGAGGAGAATATATCGCTCAATAATAAGCGTAAGCGTGGCAATGACTCCAATGAATGTGAATATAGAAAGATTTTGAAGAGAAATAATAATACTAAGGAAGTTGAAATCTTTTGGATAATGCTAATTTTGGCAGTGGTATGAAGCAAAGCAAAACTTACCCTGATTTAAACATAATAATTTTTTTTTCAGAGAAACTGCCTCTCTATTGAATTAATACGTCGCATACTCGATTTGAAAAATTACAACAATCGAGAGTGTATCTGAATATTCAAAACAATATCCATTGTTAAGAGATCCTCCGAATGGATATAAGTTAATTTATATTGATTTCAAGTCACTGTGTGAAACAAATGAGACTAATTTCTACAACAATTGGTCTGATAATTTTCAAAAGTTGATAAAACTGGCCAAAAAAAAATCTATCAATCTACCAAGCCATAACTGATTTCAAAAGTATTCTTGGGAAAGAAACGGTTAGTGTGATTATCACCTGCATATTATTATGTTAGAATTGGTTGAATGAAAATAATTTATTACAATGTTTTATTTTACAGATGCCAAAGTGTTTGCGAAAATATTGTTCTTAGTTCATCTTATTCCACCGAAATATTCAATTTATATAAAATAAAAAAAACAAACCGAGGAAGAGGACATTGCAATTCGCAATACTTGTTAAGGTAAACAAATGATATTTAAAATCAAATTATCTAATTAGGTACTTAAAATTTTTGAAACCTACCTATTTATAATTTTTTTTACTTTTTCAGGAAGCTGGTGATATTAGAGAATATACATAAGTATTTATTATGCATAGTACAATGTTAAGCACGATATGTCTGATGAGCACTAATATTCACTTTTTTCTAATTTTTATATATATTTGAAAAATAATGTTTTTTTTAAGGATTAATAAAATCATAATAATTATAATATATCATAAAAATGGTATCAATAAATTGAAGATTGAATAAATGACAATATTTTATTTTTAATTAATTTTAAACCCAATCACTTCCGATGTAGCAAAATATTTTATTAAAAATAAATAATAACTAATTAATATAATATCCTATGTTTTCTAAATGAATTGAATTGTTATTGTAAGAAAAAAATAATTTAGTCAGACAAATTCTTATTAAATTCAATCAATCATATATATTTTTGACTTAGTTGCATAAAATGTCTCGTCAAATCCGTCATGTTGTTGAGTCAAAAATTCCCCTCAAATACATGCTGTAGTAAAGCCTAAGTCGTACTGTGTTTCGCCGTATCCAATTACATGGCGTATTTGACTCAATGCAAACCAAGTTGGCACGATGATTTCTTTTTATCAGTGTAAGTACTTAGCAATCTTTCGTAATACTGCTTCAAAATCATATTTGCAATCGATTGATTTGACAAACATCAAATGAATTTTTCTCTCAGCGACGCGAAACTTTTCTTTGGACGTCGCTCTTTCCGAGCAAAAGCGATAACAAAAAGACTAATTGTACTATGGTTGGCTCTTCCCAAGAGCATTTTCTTTATGTGACATTATGGTTAAGTTAATTAAAAAAAGGATCAGAAAAACGTAGAGAAAAGACGAACGAAAAATGGCACGTTCATTTGAATGGTGAAGTTATTCAAAGAGTCAAATTACATGCTATTGAAAAAGACAGTAAAAGGTGGATAATACAAATTAATTCGATATTAATACGGCCGGCATTCTATCAAAGACAAGTTGAATTATAAGGGTTGTGTGTTCCGCATAATATAATTTATTTCATTATCACGTTTTAATTATATATACACATATCCTTTCAACTCGAGGAAAGTTTCCCTAATCGACTGTGAAAGTCGCTCGTGAAAAAAATCATTTTAAGTCTTTAAGGGTTTTATTCAAGTTATTTATCGAAAATTCTTAAAATTTTCTTTTGATAACTGAAATTCAATATTAAAATTAACTCCTTTCACGGTTGGACGTTCTTTGGTTATGGGATGGTTTGTTCTTTTGTTTAGTTTGTGTTTTTCAGATCCACTTACTTTTAAAAGGATCCTTTATAGTTTACGCCATATTAAAATCGTGAGTAGCGTGAGTAGTGGATAAAGGTGCGGCGTAGTCGGCTAACAAAGAAACATCTAGAACGTTCTCAAGAGGTCGGACCCCCATAACGCGAAGGATTTGACCAATCAAGGACTACTCGGGTATGAGAAAGAGGACAATATTCTGGAAATTTCTCCTTTTAATTCTTAATGGATGGGAAAAGGACAAAATATTGTAAAATCGAAAATTCCAGTAACTGAATAAGTGGAGTAGGAATGTATGGAGAGATAGCCGGATTCCTATATAAGCCCCGGAAAAGCATAGACAGGACAGTCATAAATAAATCAAGTCAACGTGAGTTATAAATAAATCGAGAATCGCGAGTGCTAAATAAATTATGAACAGTGCAGTGCAAAATTAATAGTGCATAAATAGTAAAATATAAACAGTAAGTATAAACATAAATAAACATTAATTAAAAATAAATTTGTCGTCATTCAAATACAAATCCAAGTACCGTAAACCCATAAAAACCTTGCGGTATCATATCTGCCAACAATATGGGCACACGAAAATTATTTATTTTCATCATTAAACTTCAAATAGTACTATAACAGCTACTGCAAAATTTGAGAAAAGTAATAACTTACTTATTAAAAATATGTGTCATTTGTATATATAATTATTTTTAATTAAATATAAAAATTAATAAATAAATACAACAAAAATTCAAATTACGCGCGCCTAGTTAAAAATACCGAGCCGTTTTGCGGGCAACTTCATCTTGTTAATTTGTGATGATAAAAGAGAACGCTACTAATGCTTCTGAAACCGCGCCGCGATGCAGACGTCATTTTCATCATTAAACTTCAAAAAGTACCTATAACAACTACTGCAAAATTCGAGAAAAGTAATAACTTATTTATTAATAATATGTGTCATTTGTATATATTATTATTTTTAATTTAAATAAAAAAATACATAAATTATAAAATAAATACAACAAAAATTCAAATTACGCGCGCCAGAAGACCCAGTGGTTTTGCGACTAACTTCATGTTGTTAATAGTTATCTTAAAATGCGCGTGCATCTTAAAAATTCACTCTCATCATTTTTTCATAACGCGCCTAAAGAAGTATAACTTCAAAAATTTTTTGAATAATTTTCAGATTAGGTGAATCCCTCCTGATAATCGTCAGATTATGAGACAGCATGTCTAAGGCATAAAGATGAACCATATATATCTTAATCTGACGCGCTTGAGTATTTCAAAATGGTGATTTTTTTGGCATATTCTAATAATGGCAGCGCGCTTGCGTCACATTCAAATCGTCAGAGGTTTGTCTTAGGTTCACTTAACATCCCATTAGAAAATCTGACGCGCTCGATTAAATTTTTTTTTCTTCATTTTCAACCCTTACGTACGACCATCATGGAAACAATCAGATTAACATATGTACATTTTTAAAAATACGTAGGACCATGTAACAGTATTTTTTTACATTTTTGAAAATCTATAGCCGTTCCCCGCACCGCTGAAAAGGTATATATTATATGACATTTTTTTCTTTTTATCATCTAAGCTTTGCAACCCAATAGGTCTCGAGAACGCTCGAGGAAATCTCGATTTAGCACCGTGGGTTCCCCTAATAAAAGTAAAGGAAGTATTGTAATCGGGTCGAATTTTTGAATTCGAGCTTTCACCGAAAATACATGTATTAGGTCTCCTGACCCATACAAAGTTTGGCGACAGGGCCATTAATGACCCATTGCTTAGCCAGAGATACTAGTTGTTGGCCCAACATCGGCAACTGTTAACGGCCCAAGTACGGTTGCCGGCTGGATGATAACCCCGGGCCGCTAATGACAGTCGACTATCGGCCGACTGCAGTAAAAGTTACCGGGCCGTTAATGGCAATTAACAATCGGCCGACTGAAGCAAAGGTTACAGGGCCGTTAATAGAAACCAACAATCGGCCGACTGCAGTAAAAATTACTGGACCGTTAATGGCAAATATTATAAATTAATAAAACTACTTAAATACTGAAAAAAATGATATAAAATCAGCTCAACGATTATTATGATACAATCATTTATTCACTTTATAATACATACAATCTTAGTAAAAAATCAGACAAAATCAATAATTAATACAAAAGTAGAATTTTAAACCTGGCGTACCTACATAACACGCACTTTAAAATTAAAAGAGAATTTTTGGTGGTTTATAATGAAGATCCTCTTTCTTATCGCCCATTCTCACGGTCCACCCAACCAGAAAGCCATCGGGCTAATTTACCAGTGAAATTTTTAGATTCCTCTGCATCCTCAAACTTCTCAGTTACAACATCTAGAATATGCAAAATCAATTATAAATAAAATTGTTTTTAAGGCACAATATTTGTGAGTGAAGGAGTTAGAACTAAAATAGTATAAGAGGTGAAAAAAAGAGATTTATTTTCATAAGGGTATGAAAAAAACTTTTATCTGTAAAACTATTCTTAGGATGAGAAAAAATTCTCTAGAAAAATAACTAAATGACTCACCTGCATAATAGAGAATTTCTACTAGATATTTATCCCAATTTTCATTTGCATCGCTTAAGTCTGCAGCAAACTTATCAACTTTAGGATACTCATCAGCCGGTGGATATTTACAAAGTAAAATGCCATTTTCTTCTATAAGAATCCACTTGGATGGAATTAGATCAATGGTTTTTGTATCGTCAACATTTTCTAAAAAATCAACGACTGCGTAGAGTTTCTACCATAAAATCCTTCCATCTGTAACATTAAATTTAACTATTAATATTTTTTTATTTGATTATTTCACACTATGAGAAAACTATTAGATTATCAGATAAATAAATATAAATTATCTATAGTTTAATTTGAGAGAATATATTATTATTCAATTATTAAATAGAACTACTTACTTTAGTCAGAGACTTTAATATGCTGGTTATCAACAGGCGATATAGTAATAGACGAACTATTCTGAAATACAATAATACCCTTTAAACACTACCATGCGACTGTATTGTGTTAACGACAATTTCTGTGTTAACGAAACGAATCCTCTTGCCCCTGTTCACCCGTTAAAAGTATAATAATTTACCGCCAGATAGCACTTAAAAGAAGAATATATTCATACTTTGCGTTCATTGGTTAATTTTGTAACACATTTGGAAAGTATTTATATGGTGCAAATATTTGAAAATAATTGACGCAATTGCAGAGAGAAAAAAAATGCATTTGAAATTTATGTTTCAAATAGATTTATTTTGTTCATATCCATTATTAATTTATAATTTAAATGTTCATGGTATTGTGAATGAATATAGCATATTAGTTAATGTTCAATGATTTTTATTAAATCGTCATATTACGTTTCGTCCCTTTCAGCACATTATTTAAAAAAAAAACGCTTGATCCATTATCAATTATTTTTCTTTTTACACAACTTATTTTATATAATATTAAAACATATTACACCCTAAACATAAGTCAAATATAATAGACTCAAAGTGACGTATAACTCAGGGTGACTTAGGGCCCCCTCAGGGTACTTAGGGTTTATAGTAAGGCATCTAACTTTTAATTATTTGCGCATGAGCAAAAAATTATTTAGCCAGGCTTCGGCCTATTGTTGGCCGACGAACGAATATTGAATGATGATCGAATAGACGGCGACCGGCAATTAACCAGATATGGCCCATTAACAAATTCCTATTAATAGGCCGAGCGTTGATAGCCAGACATCGGCCGAGAAACGGGGCTTTTGTCATTAACGGCGACTTTGTATGGGGAATCCAAAAAAGTGGTTTTTAAAAGCAATGTTATGTGTGTGTCTGTGTGTGACAGCTATATCGTATCGAAAACTTTGAATTCCACCAAACTTGGAATTTCGTCTTCATATTATAACTAGTTGTGCCGCGACGTTTTTGGATGAAATCAGTTAACCGAAAGTTCCACTTTATTCTAGGAGTTTTAGAGCTTTTCTAAATTATTTCTAAAACGGCTCCAACGATTTTGTTTAAACTTTCTATAGTTCTTAGACTCATTGATGCTTATAACTTTTTTTTGAAACTTTTCCTGGGAAAATTCGAATAAGGACGGTTCTGGGCTGAAGGTTGGAAATTCGTATATATTTCTACGTATAGGTAGGTAGTATGCATAATATTCTGTTTATATGTACCTATAGTTATAAAGTGCTTATATTTCTTATAATCAACAGCGAGTTTCATAAATGAAGGTAAAAGAAAGTACTGTGACACCTCGCAGCAGATATTTTGTATTAAAATTATTATTTGATAACAGTTAACTTTGTTATTAATCGAAACGAAATATCTTTTATCAATATGTAAAAGGGGTAATAAAGAAATAAACCGGGTTCAAACGACTTTCTTTAAAAGACAGCAAATTTCTTTTGAATTAATAAGTTTTGTGTACGAAAATTCATTAAAACTTTTATAACGAGAACGTTTTTTAATGAATACGAAAAACGATGAGTTCAATAATGGATTTCATCAGTTAATTTTCTTATGAAATTTGTTAATGGCTTATTAATATTTAATATATATATAAATTATATATTCAGCTCAATATTTTTTATTTTGAAACTGAAAATCTTTAGTTACATGAAATAGAAATGCACTGACTTGTTCTTAAAATATTTTGGCCTTTTTCCATTTGTAATTAATATCTATTATTATACAACCGCATGATATTGGTCAAAGCTTGATTCGTTTGATTCACAAAAATAAAATTGAAATTTTCTATTTCAACGCGACAAAATTTTGTCTCAATTGAATCTTATTTTCCGCTCTCTCTTTCATATTTTTTTCATACTCCGAAAGAGAAAATATCACGCATCACTTTGTATGTGTGTGTTTTTAATTCAAGAACCGGTATAAGTTCTCATCCTTAGCTCGAGTTTCGTATGAAAATTGAAAAGTATTTTTAACATAATATATGTATACGTGGACGATTCATATTTTCTTTTTAACCTTTCTCGTTCATTGATGAATACATCATCCTTTTTTTATAAGGCTTTTTAAAGGATTTGTTGACACAGCGACCAGCTTTTGTGTCGTTGTGGGCGGTGGCTGCGATGATATCAATGCAATATTGGCCAGATTGCCAAAACTCATTAACCATGAACCATCTTCGCTTAGCATTAATAATATAACGGACATAGAGATCGAACCATCCTGAAACAGTCTCAGTTCTATACCAATAATAATATTGAAGATTTCTGCTTTTTGAATACCTAAATAATGAAAACGTAACGTGTCACCTGCGCGAAGGAACATAAACGGAATTATTTTTCTCAGCTGAGATTTTTATCTAATCTAAAAATGTAAGGTGTTTTGTTGAAGACTCTTTATTACCTACATTTTCATATGTTTATACTAACAAATAATTGCCATTTTCATTGCACTTTTACCCAAAAAAACATTGTTTGTTCAGGGTGAACTTGAAAACGGCTGGTCCGATTTGTACGAGATTTTCACTACAAGTAGTAAATATTACAACAAGTGCTATAAAATACTTTGTATTTCGAAAAAATGTTGATTTTCTGAGCAAAAATTAAAAACTATAAAAACTGCGCAACGAAAAACATACATCGGCAGGCAGCTGTGATACAATGTACATAATATACATATCATATCGCAGAGACGACATGATTTGAAACTAATTTTTATTCTTATAAATTCATATTCGCAAATTTAAAAATTATAACAATGATAGAAGTATAGTGATAGGTGAAATTTCTATAGATAAATATCAATAGATCAGCTGAGTAAACGTTCGAATTATCGATACAGGATAAGGAAATCCTTCGCAGTAAATATGATTTCATTCAATATCTTAGTTCCAAAATGACACCCGTAAAAATAAATAACCAAAATAGACAGTTCGACTTAAGTGATCCCGATTAGGAGTTTCACTAAGAGAGGTGAAACCATTAGGAAGAGCCCCTAAAACAAAAAGAAATCCAGCCCAACTTACTTTTCAAGAGAAGATTCTTAATTTTCAATCTATTTTAGCAAGATCTATATGAATCCATTGTCTAATCTTGGAGTCCGAGAAATAGCAGACTTGTCGATAAGACATAAAGAACTTAAAATAATACTTAGTATATATCCTAGAATAGTGAACCTAAGGCAACCAAACTTAATACCTCAGATCTTAAGATAAAACATAAAATATTTTTCATCCTAACAAAGGTACGCTTCCTAAACGATAGCTACTAATCCATTCTACTAAAATTAATAAATGATTTCATATGACATTTGGTGTGAAAGGTTCTCAAGTCTTAAAGGAACACAAGTATAGGTATTATACAATATTCAAAAAATAACGTACAGAACCTACCTATAAGATAGCTCATATCTATTCCTGGAAAAAGAGTTTAACAGAATTTCTTAAGCTTTCTATGAAACAAGAGTCTAAAAATATCTAATTATCTTTTTTTTTTTGTTAAAATATCTGAATTTCTAATTTTGGGTCAAGTTTTCTATTATTCAGATTAATTTAGATACACTCAGCGAAGCGGGCGGGTATCAGCTAGTGTTCCATAACAACAAACAAAATTCAATTAGATGACATCAACGAGACATGTGGTATGCTTTAAAACACGAGCTTTGAGTGTATATAAGGAAAAAACCAGGAAACATTAATTTTATTTTTCACTTTAGTGATTATAACAAAAGGTTATTAAAATGGTTTTGGGGCGATTTGTGAATTAAAAGTTGTTGATTTGAAGCGATTGTGAGTTTTCTTGAATAGAAGATCGCAACGTGTGGAACTCATAAATATTTATAAATAAATATTGAAGCATTGAATTACAAAACCTTTAATGTCTTTCAGTTAAATATCACCAAATTTCAAAGTCGAATAAAATTTCAACATTTATCTCATTCATAAAAATGTTTCTTGGTTTTTCGTTTTTTACGTTGTATAATTATGATAATAGTATGAAAAATTTAAAATTTCAATTTAAAAGTTATTCGAATTAATTTTTATAATAACCAGCAGATATAGCACGTGTTTAACTGTCTCCTTAAAACGTTTTATCGTGATTTAGTTGTAAAACTTTTTTTAATTATTAAAATTCCCAATTTTCTGTTTTAACACTTAAAGACCAAAAGAATGATAATTTAAACAGAAACTGTAAGGAAATGTAAAATTTATGACACAGTTTGACTCAATTTGAGCCTTAAAGTGTTAAAGATTTTCTTGTTTGAAGCCACTATTTGGTAATAATTTATTTTCAATTTATAATGAAAATTTCAATTCCTCCAGGCAAAGTGTTATATATAAGATATATTATAATGTTCTTTCCTTTATTTGTGATTTAAGTTTTTCGTGAACATATAAATTAAATGAAAATTTGCGGGGGCAAATTTTATGTTGAGAAAAGGATTAATTAATTACAACTTCATTGTGAACTTTATGACCTGAAAAGTTCAGTTTCATAAATGCCCCGGTCGTTTTATTTGATGCATTTTTATTATCGTTTCATCTAATGTATGCTAATGGACATTTGAACAATAAAAATTCATTCATGTACAAATGCACATGTATGTGAAGTAGAATGAACAATTTATGTTTCAATTTGAAAGAACAATATTATTATAATGTATTTTTGCTTTTAATTGTTGAATAAATTATCTCAACTGTATAATGTTTCGGTAGAAAATTTTGCCACTAACATGTATTGATGAACTTTTTGTTGGAATACGACAAGAAAATTCTGGTTATAGCTATTTCTAATTGCCACATAGCCGACATAGCCTATTACCAGATGATAATCAAGACGCTTGTGTATACCCCATTTACCCCAATGTCCACACCAATACCCCATTTGTCAAAATGTGATAAGCTGTTGAGAACAGCGATTCTCATACAATAGTTAGGCAGACCGGTACCGGGGAGGAGATTGGTTCATTAGGAGTCAAGAATTAACGACGGTTTCTGATAAAATCAGCTAAAAGAAAACGAGAATGAAGGGTGACAATTTGCCAATTTTTGCTTCGTTTCCAATAAAAACCAGATTTAAAGACTAAATTTTGCAACGATTTTTTCTTTAAAAAATATTTTTGATTAAGTTATCATTTTTAAAATTAATTATGGCAACTATCATTAATTTCAAGTTAGTTAAATCGTTTTTGTCTTAAAAGCGAAAACTTTCCTCATTTTATAGGAAACTCGAATTTTGGCATTTACGTAACCATAATCGAGAATTCCAAAGTACTATTGGAGATTACAAGCACATCAGAAAGTTGAATTTATTTGAAAACTTATAAATTAATTTCCATCACCAATTTTAGGGCTACCAAATAACCATTGAATAGGAATTCCTTATCTGTACTTCTAATAAATTCGAAAAAAGACAAGGAGGACTATAATTCCCCCCTGGTGGGGTTTCGGGACGGAGCCACCAACACAAAAAACTTTCATCCTCACTGTTTTATCTCCCATTATTACGATTCAATTGTATGTGCACTTACTGAGACCGCAAAGTTTTGTAGAAAACTGATTGCTTAGCTTTAGAATTATCCTTCAATTTTTAATATAATTTTTGACTACGGAATTTTGTTAAGACTAGTTAAGAGATATACATACTAACGGGGGTGTGCTTAAAAACAGTGGGCTTAAGAAAAAACATTTTCAAAATAAAATTAAAGGAAATTAAGTGAAACTTTTTATACATGGTCTCAAATTTTTTGGCCTGTCTTTAGCATGTCGCTAAATGTAACACATTCTCGGCAGAGAATCCGCAAGTGTTCGGCAGAGCTCGTATACACATTGTTAGCTATATATTATGCCGTTTTCCCAGGCCTGTTGCGCGAGCTATTACTGATTGTAATGAGCTATTTTCCTCTCCATGACAACGTTTTATTATATTTTAAGTTGTCATTAATTGTCAATCATATTTGAAATTGGTATTTGTATTTTGATCAGTGTATTGATATAAATGTTATTGTTCACTTGATCGCGATAAAGAAAGATACAGCTAGTGAGAATAGTGCAAAAATATCCGACGGTGATGTTACAATAGATAACAACAGGCAGATGATTGATTTAATTATAATCAACAAATTCGATCATGAAAATAACATTCGAGTATTAACATCAATAATGGAAATTCAAAATTAGTTAAAACGGCGCGCGTCAAGTCAGACAGCGAATTCGTGCCACATCCCTTTCTTTCTATTCTATTTTCATACCCTAAATCGAATAATTTTCCAAAAATTTTCAGTTACTTAAGTGCCTAAAATCCGAAAAAAAGTTTCACTTGTATAGTGGTTTCGTAAAACCACACAATATTTTTTTTTATTTTTTCTCTATATCCTATAGTTTCTGAGATTTGTTATATGCCCGTTAAAGTTTCACATTCTGAGAAAATAAATTTACCGTAAATTTATATCTATAGCCCTTCAGTCTTTCATTTTACAGTAACGTCTTCAGAAAAAAACTTTTAAAAATTGCATTTTCTTTAAAATGATGTCAATTTTATTTTCAACTTCAATACAACTGTTTGTTTTTATAACTTAAGAATACATGAACGAGATGATTTGCTTTGGGGGGGGGTATTTTTAGGGAATATTTTATTGGGCCTTTGGGTATAAAAAAGACTATTTTTTTTTCCTGGAAAAATGCACAATTCTTATGGGATGGTTGTTTCTGAATTCTAATAAAGTTGCTCAATCAATTCTAATGAAATTTGGGATAAACGTATCGTAGTTCTATAAAATTATTGTGCGGTTTAACCACGATGCAAGTGAAACTTTTTATCAGTTTTTAGCATTTAAGTAGGTAACTGAAAATTATTCGATTTATGGTATGGAAATAAACGATATAATTGATTTTCTAATTTTTGTATCAAACTCTATTTGCTACGCCTTCGGCACAATTTTTCTACTACTTGCAACTAATTTTGAATTTTCATTGTTAATGTTAATACTCAAATGTTATTTTCATTTTTTTTTTTTTTTTTTTTTTTTTTTGGTGTTTTAAGTCGTTTTAACAGCTAAGGTCATATCACGACTGTCTAAACACAGAAACTTTTGGCCAATTATATCTAAGGTCTAGAATCTTAAGTCTAGGATTCAACGGGGATCGAACCCAGAACCACTTGACGCATGAAGTGAAGAGAACTACTGGTCTAGCCACTGCGCCAATAGGTGGCCCTATTTTCATTATTGAATTTGATCATCTGCCTGTTATTATCCGTTGTAAAGTTACTTCAAGAATACCTATCATGTTCAATCATTGTTAAACAAAGTTTGTTTTGGCGAAAAATTGTTATGGACGAAAGGGCTACACACAAACACAAGCATCATACTAAACAACCTATCGCTCCGACATACATAAACATATGAACAAGCAGAAAGTTCTAATGACTTTAATAAATTCACTATAAAAATTAAATCAACTCATCAGGAGCCTTTTTCCTGTCTCCATAAGCACGAACTCTGTCGGCAGTCTTTCTCTTATGGCGTAAAATTAATTCACCTTCGGATATTTTCGCACTATTCTCACTAGCTGTATCTTTGTCTATCATGATAAGTGAACAACAATATTTATATCAATATACTGATCAAAACACAAAAATACCAAAACAAATATGATTGACAATTAATGACAACTTATAATATACTAAAACGTTGTGTAATGATGGAGAGGAAAATAGCCATTCATGTAATAATAACTCGCGCTACAACCCTGGTAAAACGACATGGTATATATACGAGCTCTGCCGAACACTTGCCGATTCCCTGCCGAGAATGTGTTACATTTAGCGACATGCTAAAGACAGGCCAAAAAATTTGAGACGCTGTGTAAAAAGTTTCACTTTAATAAAATACAAGAAAATTGTTGGTCGGTAGTTTATCTCGAGCAGATATTGTTGAGTACTATGTTTAAAAAAATCTAAAACGAATCTAACAAGGAGACACCAGCAACCCGCAATTGAGTTAAGCGATGGGACTTAGAAGGGTGTAGGGGGGACTGGTACTAAGTAAACTTTAAAGCCCTTAGGGTAGATACGCAGCCCTTCCTGAGATATTAAGGGTGAAAATTTGAAAAAGTGGTGCCACCGTTTATATTCTTGAAAGTGTATAACTCATGTATTAAATGTCGTGGCGCAGTGGTAAATGCGTTAGCTTGCCAATCTATGCGTCCTCGGTTCGAGTCTCGGTATGAACTTTTTTTTTCTCCCCACAATTTACACTAAATTTATCAAAAATGTTAATTTATTAATTTAATTTTTTTATCCTAATTTACAAACTTACAATCGGCATTTTTTGTACATGTCCTACTTTTAAATCGAATAAAATGGATTTTATGAACCTGAGAGGGACCTGAGGGCCTTGTAGAAGGATAACATCTCAAATAGACAGACTTGTTCTGTATTCGACGTAGGTATATGCGTAATTCTCGTAAGTTAATTTCTAATAAAAGTACAAAATCGGCATGGTCATGAAAATGAAAATATCGAGGAACATTTTCTACCTGTGATGAGTTGTTTTCGGCAAAATTCGTAAGTCTACTACAACCGTTAGTATTTAATTATTTTATTGCTACCTCCAGCCCCTGAGGGTGAAATCCTTGTTATACCTGCAAAGGGTTCAAACTGGCGAGAGTAACGCTCTTTTTTTTCTCGCCACAATTTACACAAAATTTATTTAAAATTGTTTACCCAAATTTACAAGCTTGCAATCGACATTTTTTGCACATATCCTACTTTACGTACTACCTTACTACCTACTTACATATAGACTTTTGTATAGAATAAAATGAATTTTATTAATTTTTAATACTCGCACTTGGACCATTTTACATAAGTTTTTTCTATACTGGTACGCGAGTACAATCTTTGGGATGGTAGATAGATAGATTTAAAAGTAGGATATGTACAAAAAATGTCGATTGTAAGTTTGTAAATTAGGGTAAAAAAATTAAATTAATAAATTAAAAATTTTGATAAATTTAGTGTAAATTGTGGCCAGAAAAAAAAAGTACATACCAAGACTCGAACCGAGGGCGCATAGAATGGTAAGCTAAAGCATTTACCACTGCGTCACGCTATTTGATACATGAGTAATACACTTTCAAGAATATAAACGGTGGCACCACTTTTTCAAATTTTTCACCCTTAATATCTCAGGAAGGGCTGCGTATCTACCCTAAGGTCTTTAAAGTTTACTTAGTACCAGTCTCCCCTACAACCCTACTAAGTCCCATCGCTTAACTCGATTGCGGGTCGCTGGTGTCTCCTTGTAAGGGTCGAAAAACATGTATAACTATATACATATCATTCATTGATAATGGATTATGGACAACGTGTTCATAATTAAAAAATTACTTAGTTGTTAAGTTGTTTAGTAATTTTAAAAACAGTTTGCTCAAATTGGAAAATTCGACGCGATTACAATACTTCTTTTACTATATTGTAGTAAAAGAAAGTAGGTACCTATAATTACGAATATGCAACAACATTTCTTAATTTGAAAAGAAAGAACTTCTTTTTAGTAGTCAGAAAGAAGATATTTTAAAATTGCATATAAACTATTTTCATAAAATGATTCAGACTTATTTCTACCATTAAATCTCATCTAAATTTCTACTCATTTCAAATGACTTAAGTAAGCTCCTGTCTTAAGTTATATTTTTTTAAGAAAATTTTACTTATGACCGTTGAACGAACTGAAAATTAAACTATAAGATTTGCATGTTGTTCCTCTTAATTGTAAACAAAAATATTTATTTTTTGTCATCTTAATATTTGGCTAATTTATTAAAGTCAAGCGAGATAATTAGTGTGTTATGAGTCTATAAATAGCCTCCACAATACACAAGACCTTCTAAATTGTCTTCGACTAATTGGAGTGACGCGCGTCTTTCGATCCCGAACCAAATTTTCACTCTAATTCTCTACCATATTTCAGTGATATTTTTAAATTGAACAATATACTCACTATATGTATACGACACATTCGTGGGTGTCATTACATGAATGGTCGAAAGGACAAAAATGTTAAGTTAGCGATTCTTAGGATAGATGAAATTTTGAGGTTTTACAAGAAACGTGCAACAAATTATTCTAATATTTTCACAGAGAAAAGAGGTGCAGATGAGAGACGAGAGGAGTTTGGGTTTTTTGGCAGATGAATGCGTTAGTATGTTGCAAGTTGTTAGACGCCTGCGAGTTTTCGTCGACAAAACGAATTTTGTTGCGCTAAAATCTATAGAAGACTGATAAAAGGCGAAAAAGTATGAATTTTGGCAAATTAAATTTAGGATACGATGGAATTATATAATCAGAATTCAACGCGATTTATCAATAAAGTTTTAAACTTAATTTGTTTGTTAGCTATTGTCATTGCATTATAACAAATTTCATAATCATAAATTTCATTATTTAAATGATAGACTGAGTACACTTCTCGTTTTAACAAGCAATTTTTCAGAGATATATCCACTTATATAAACAATATTAAGATCAATTATTTTCAAAATCTTTCAACATTTTCAGGTGTTATCGGTAAGTACAAAAAAGGTTTTCCGAAATTCTCCCGTCGCTTGAATAAAACTTGTTAACCAAATAAAGTAAGAAAACATTTTGTAAACTTAAAATATTTTCAGATATCTCTAAAGAAACGCTTGAGAGAAAAGCTCATCAAGTTTATGATTTCAATAGCTCATATTATTCTATAGCTCCTAGTATTTTACTTTCTTATATCATAATCATAAAGATTGACTTGAGTTATTTGCTTAGGATAATATAAAAGATGTATAGATCATACTGTCAAAAATATAGAAAGAAAATCACTCGAGACTTTTCTCATTTAAGACTTAATGAAATTTACTACGACTACAAATTACGTACAAGTGGACTTGTTAGGGGCATAATCAGTGTAGTTGTACGTAGGAGGTAATCGGATTTCAAATTTATTTTAAAAGTCAAAAATTAAATCATTTCAAGACCCCTATTTGGTTTAGATAAATTGGTTAAAACTTCTATTAAAAGCTCTATTAGCCTGAAGGGATATGTTTTTAGGCGTAGGTATATTAAAATATAATTTTGATCAAATTAAATAGATCAATAAGTAATTAAAATGTTCAATGAGTAAAAAAAAATGTGACACACCATGTGGTCACGCTTTCGATGTTAAAAATTTAAAAAAAATTATGATATTGGCTGATACATATTCGCTTACCTAAATTAAAATGATTTGGTCATACAAAAATATTTAAAAAACTCCCTTTTAGCGGTTTTGACAAAAACATATCTAGGTATCGTACATGTAAAGTAATTAGGTTTGTTCGCGGATATGATACTGAACCGATAACGAATCAATCCAAGTGGATAGGATAATCACTAAACGCATATACATTTATGAACTGATTAAGGGTTATTTTCCCGTGAACGAGTTTGAAAATGTTCAGAAGTAAGACGAGGATTAACGAGAACCCACGAAAATTGTTAATTGAATTGAACGTAGACAGACGTTGATGCCTCGTTCACATGAGCCAACTTTAGTTGACCGATTTTAGTTGATTGATCAAAAGTTGAATGAAAAACCTAGTTCAAACTTTTTTTGATCCACTAAAAAGTTGATCACGGTTCTCACACGAGTTTCTTCATTCAACTTTTTTTGATTAAGGGGATATTCTAGTCTAGAGGCCCGAATTGCAAGCGTTTTTTTGGCAATTGATAAAAAAAAGTATTTGATATTTTTAATATACATTTTTTTATCATTTGTTTATTTATATTCAGAGAGTACACAAAATTAATTTCAAAAAAAAATTTTTTTTTCATTGAGTTATGCGTCCTTGAAGTAGAGTGGAAAAAAAAAGCCCGTGTCTTCGTCGCCATGATTTCTACTCTTGTGGTTATTTGAAAAATAAAACAATGGTGGATTCTTGATAAGTACGAATGTCGCTATCGCATGAACCTCCAAAACTGAAAAACAGTTTCATTATAATCCTTTCAGTAGTTTTTGCGTGAAAGAGGAACAACAAACAAAAAGAGAAAAATCTTCTACGGTTTTATATATACATATTACCTGAAACCAATATAGATAGAGGCTTTCATCAAAATATCGATAAAAACTTTTTCTCGGTTTTTTTATAATTAGAATATAACATACATAATTTGGGTGAATGGAAAAGAGGCTTTGTCCTTAACATGAGTAACAGACTCTTGAGTTAGTGGTTATTCGAAATATGACATAAAATCTCAATACGACTTACTGGTCGTACGATTTGTCAAAGTAAGTTGTCAAAATTACAAGCATAATTTCAAGTTACAAACAAGTAGCTTTCTGGGGAACAAGGAATTCCATAAAATATAAAATTGGGATCATTTTCCCAGATGATTATTTTTCTAGAAAATTAAATGCACTTAATTTTTGTGTTTGATAGTTTACCTCGACAAGTGTTAAATTTTGAAGTTATCGTAAGTTAGCAATTTCGAATTTTTAGCTGTTTGTTCTCCTGGCGTTTTCCCAAACCTCTTTGCTTGAACTATTCCCTAATTGTGATGAAAAAAAAAAACAAACAACTTTTCAAGTATTTTTTTAGGAAACTTAATTGAAACCCTTAGAGACAATGTATCTAACATTTTATCTATGTTCTGTAGCTGATGAAATAAATATCTATCTAATGCTAAGTCTAAAATTTTAAGATTGAAAAATGTGAGTTAATCTCTTAATCGGCTTAAAAATAACATTGAAAACCGAACCAATGCATCGATTATTTCAACTTTTTAACAGTTTTATAAAACTTTAGTACTCGTTGAAGAATTTCATAAAATTTATCGTTTGAAATTTTAGAATATCTTATAAAATATTTTATCAAATACTTTCAACATGTAGCTACTAGCTAGAGATTCTTTAAGTAAAATATCTAAACAATTTCTGTATTTAACTGTATGTACATTCAATGCTTGACTTGACTCAAAATATTAATCATCTGATTTAATTTTGACTATATTTTAACCAAATTTAAGTTAAGAAGCTTGAATATCAATTAATTTTTCTAATAAATCTCGAATGATAATTTGAAATTAAAAAATGGTTGCGTGTACTTATGTACGCGCGTGAGAAGTTATACTTCTTTGGCATCATTAAAAATTAGTATTTATTAAATGCATTCAAATAATCAATTCTAAAAAATTGTAAATATATATATATATACGAGTATATATATTTAAAGATATAATTATTAAAAATAAAATTAAGAGAATAATATTTTAATTTGTATCCATAAATAATATCCAAAGAAAGCTGCAAGACGTTTATAAAATTTGTCAGGATCATTTTTCTGGTTAACAATTCATGCATGTCATGAAAACAAAGCTTCATAGAAATTGCAAAATAAAGTAAGTAGCTATTTGTCAAAGTAAATGTCTTAATCTTATTCATATCTTGTGTTACTAAATTATTATTCTAAGATGGTTGAATCATTTCAGAATCCCAGATTTTATAATAACTAAGAATATGCATGGAATGCAGACGTCATTTTCGTCATTAAATTTCAAATAGTATAACAGCTACTGCAAAATTCGAGAAAAGTAATAACTTATTTATCAATAATATGTGTCATTTGTATATATAATTATTTTTAATTTAAATATAAAAATAAATAAATTAGAAAATAAATACCACAAAAATTCAAATTACGCGCGCTAGGAGACCCACTGGTTGTGCGACTAACTTCATTTTGTTAATTTTTATCTTAAAATGCGCGTGCATCTTAAAATTTCACTCTCATCATTTTTTCATAACGCGCCGAAAGAGGTATAACTTCAAAAAACGTGAATATAGAAATATCAACAAAGTTAAAAATGATGTTTCGGAAATACTTACTTACTAGGATTTAAAGTCATTATACGTACTTATTTTGTTGTTTAAGACTTGAAAAGAAATTATACTACCTATTTTCATTGAATACTGGAATACTCTGGTGTCTTATAGACACACAACCATGTAGAGTATAGATTTTATCTACTGATAAAAATTAATTTAAGTGCCTGTATTTCAGGTTTCCCCGTTATTTGCGTTCAATTTCAGAGGTTCGTCTTATTTCAATGGATTATTACGCTTAATCTACGTTTCCTTTACGTTAAACTCTCAATCGAAAGGGCCTGCAGGGAAACTTCACCTCTATCATTTGACAGCTTAATGTTTATTCTAACGAATGAAATCAAATTTACCACCGATGATCTTCTGATAATTCGAAATTTTTTTCCTAAAATTGGTCGAAGTCTTTGATAATTTGGTGAGCGTTTGGTGAACCAAACTATAAAACAGTGGAACAATTTTTCTGTACCTTGCGAGGTCGTCTTATCGAGAGTTCACTGTATTTGAATTTCAATAATGAAAAATAAAATTTAAGCATTTTGAAATATTTATTAGAAAACTCCTCGTCCTAGGAAATTTAGCAAATTATAGAAAGGCAAACTGTAGATTTTATTAATTCTTTGAACATTGGTTATTATATTTTTTAATTGTTGTCCAATATTTTTTACTTTGTTCCAAACATTATCTTAGACTTAACAAAAAAAAAAAAATCATTGACATTAACAATTCCAATCACAAGCTATGTAATTATGCAAGGTCATTCCTTTAAAACGAATTTTGAATTTAGAAAGAACGACAGATAAACACGCATCATATGCTCAAAAAGGTAAAAGAGGAAAGCCAAAAATGGCACTAGCATAGTTCACTATCGAGCATAAAAGATTTAATGGGTAAAAGTTTCAAGTTTTAACAAATTGCAAAAAAAAAATTAAAAACGCTAAATCTTTCAATTATGACGAAAACATCTAGTTTAAAAACGTAATAAAAAAATATCCCGCAGCGCGTCGCTGAACTTTCTTTTACATAAAAATCGCTATTAGTTAAGAGAACATTAATAAAACCCAAGGGGTGCTCACTTTCCAGGTTATTACCTTGCTCTGACGTCAATGGTTTGCTGATTCTGACAGAAGCCAAAAGAGGCGTTAGAAGCCATTAGATATCTATATATATAATAATAATAATAATATCATAATAATATCATAATAACATTTATAATGATCATTAAAATTAATTATTGACACATTTAAAGTTTAAATTTGTCGTTAAAGGGATTTAATAACCTAAATAAAAAGCATATTTTATTAAATATAGTAATGCCAACCAAATGCAGTCACCAGGTGGAATCCCCCACAAACCAACGATAGCTAATGGCTTTTAACGCCTCTACTGGCTTCTGTTAGAAACAGCAAACCTTTGACCTCATTTTCAGAAATTAAAAAAACGCCGCCTAGTCAAGTGAGCACACCTTATGTATCTAATAACCTTGAATAAAACCTACGATTTACTAAAAAATTATAAAGAAAATAATTTTAAAAATCTATATGTAGCTTCTATATATTAAATCCCATTTTTTTCCCTTAGAACCCACTTTATTTAAACCTTTACAGGAAAAAGTTTCAAACAAAATTTGTAGGCATTAATGAGTCTAAGAACTATAGCAAGTTTTAAAAAAAGCGTTGAATCCGTATTCGAAAAAAAATTTTAAAAAACTCAAACACCCATAGAAGAAAGTGGAATATGAAGACTTCAAGCTTAATGAAATTCAAATAAAGCTTTCGATACGATATCGCTATCACACAGAATTTTTTTTCAAACCCATTTTTTCGGATTCAGGGGACCTCAAACATATAGATCTAATAAAAATTAAAAAGTCGACCCGATTACAATACTTTCTTTACTACTAGACTAGGGTAGATAATTTTTGAACCAAAAAACAAAAATTAAAATAGGATGAAACCCATCAGCAAAGAGGAGAGTATAACAAAAATGAAAGAAAAAATAAATTATGGTCGATCTGTGGTGGGGAAGTGGAAAAAAAAGGGGGGATGTTTTAAGGGTAGAAACGGTTTATCTCAATTTTCGACAAAACTACAAGTCCTTTGGAAAGAGGTTAAATGGCAAAGTTGTAGATAATAAGTAAATCTACAAATTTTGTACAAACACTTTTTTCACATCACCTCAAAATTTATGTGAAAAATTCAAATTACCAAGTTTTAGTTTTTTAATTTTAAACTTTTACAAAAAAAAAAAAAAACTTTACACGAAATTTGGTAAAAACTTACCATTAATATTAATTTTTTCACCTTATAATGACTTAATATCGAAAAAGCACACTAATTTTCAATCGAAAACTCTCACGTCAAAACATCTGATTTTTTTAAAAAGTCGGTGAGCTTTTTGTCGGTTGAAACCTCTACTTTCTGATGGTGCAAAATGTATACATAACAATGTTAAATGTTTTCAAAAAACGCAATAATTAAAGTGTAAATTTTAATCAATTGCTCAAAGTTGTATTTGTACAATTATTGTATTATGTACAATTTTGAGCAATTAGAGTGCCTTTGCGACATTAAGTCTTTATAAGGTGAAAAAATTAATATTTTAAATAAAAAAAATTACAATGTGTTTGGGACGACATTATTACACAAAGGTAAGTTTTCCCAATTTTTTTTTTGAAAAAAAAAAATTTACAGATAAAAATTAAAAACCAATAACTTAGTTATTGGAATTTTTAACATAAGTTTTGAGGTTATGTGAAAAAAGTGTTGGCACAAAAGTTGTAGATCTACTTATTATCTACAACTTTGCCATTTGACTTTTTTTTCCATAGGACTTGAAGTTTGGTCGAAAATCGAGATAAACCGTTTTTACCCTTAACCCTTCCCCTTACCACTTGCCCACGTCAGAGCGACCGTAATTTATTTTTTCTTTAATTTTTGTTATATTCTCTTCCTTTTCCAATGGGTTTCATCCTACTATAATTTTTTTTTCACTTTTTACCATTTTCAAAGACTAAAAGCACTGATCTTTATAAATAATATTAAAAAAAAAAAGTAAAAACTGGTTGGTGAATATGGTAATAATTTATCTTTAATTTTCTGATTTTGATCAATGCAAAATATCAAGTTATTATATAAGCAATTGAAGAGGCATTAACTGAGTCGATTCATGTTATCGTTTTCTTCCAACAGGTAATTTTTATTATATTTTGTGAGTGTGTGTCTTTAATAGGTGAACGACCTGAAAATGTAGCCCATATTTAATGCGAGACGTAAATCTTACATCAGTCATACAAATTAAAAACGAAAACACGACGATAAAAAATTAATTTAATAGCACACCGCTCCTTGATATGTCTTATGATGTTACGTATTTTAGCAATCCTGTTGCGGTTTTTGTATAATTAGGCGCTTTTTGTAGCCCAAAACATAATAAAGCTAGCGCCATAAAACGGATACGATTTGCATATTTTCCCTATCTGGATACAAATGCAACTTGAACCGGAGACACTTAAGGAAAACGTGAAAAAAAAATGGATGGGGGAGAGATTATTTAGATAAACGAAAAAAGGACTAAAACCGCCCTAAACGAAGTCAATTTAATGTAACTGAGTTTTCTTTTGATGTCCCTTGCTAAACAAATTATTTATAATTTTATTGAATTGAGTATTAAATAATAAAGTTTTACGGAGAATATTCATAGAGTTAAAAATGATTTCATTTTTTTTTGTAATCGTATAAAAGCTCACATAAAGAGCAAATTTCCCTTGATTTTTTTTTCCAATCCAAATGTTTTGTTTTTGCTTATTGTAATTGAATTTTGTTAAACTTAATTGAGTCATCATGTTCAAAGACAATTAGATTTTGAGTGGGCGAAAAAAGTTCGCCAGCCTCTTTTTTGTATTGAAATTGGGATGATTTTATTAAGAAAAATCCAACCAATAATTTCATTTAACTAAATAATTACATTTAGAATATTGTGAGCGTGGTTGTTACAGAATTGAAGGAAGAAATAATAATCTTAGATTTGCAGACAAATTTTTCGTTGTTGTACAAAGAATTTTGGTTGTATATCAAATACATTTTTAAAAGGGTAGACTTGACAAATCTTTTTCTATTAGTAAAAATAAAACATGTACTTTTTAATGGTTTTAACAAAGAAATGCCTAATGTAAGTCAGTTTCACTATCGAGTCTCGATAGAAATGGAAATTATAGTAAAGAAAATAAGCACAATTCTAAAAACTTCAAAAAATAGTACAACTTTGCTTAAATGCAAGTTTCAATTTATTAAAAGAAAACAATTTTTTTTTAATTTTTTGCAAAAATTGTACACAACTTTAGTGCAGCGTTTCAAACTAATAATGTTTTTCATACCTTTTCCAGGTTTAATTGCGACTCTTAATTAAAAAGAAACGTACCGAAAAAGTTTACTCTACACGGCAATATATTATTTTTCTATTTGTTAACAAAAAAAATTACCATTTTTCACGGATGGAAAGATCACAACTTTCAAAGCAATCGTTTAAAGCTTCCATATTTAACGAGTTTTCCTCTAATCTAATCTACTTGATGCATAAAAAATTACCCACTTTAATATTACAAAATAATTCTAAATTACAACCACCTATTGTGGTTAGAGCACTTGCTCTCTCTACTTCTTGCGTCAAGTGGTTCTGGGATCGATTCCCGTTCAATCCTAGACTCAAGATCATAGACCTAAGATATAATTGACCAACAGAAATTATCTGTGTGTAGATAGTCGTGAAATGACCTTAGACGTTAAAGCGACTTAAATCATCAAAAAAAAAATCTAGATAATTTCGATGAATCGAAAAAATTTAATACCTCAATAAGAATACATCTATGTCGATTGAGAATAACGAGACAAGTCTAAATTTCACGAAATTGAAGGGGATGCGCCAATTACCATATATATTTATATAAATAAAATGATAGCTGTTTTCCAATGTTTGCTTTTAATTCAAAAACTTCTGGATAGATTTCGATCAATTTTTTTTTGTTTTACTTCGTATATACATGGTCCTAATCTAAAAAAAAAAATTATCACGATATCTTCATTAAAAGCAAAGTAATTAAAGTTTTAAAAAATGCAATTTTTACAAGCAAAACGCGTTAAGTGGTGGATTTTTCTAACTAACTAACTAATGCGCATGGACTGGAGAGGATATGTTTCTCCTTCCACTGTCTACTGATTATTTCATATTTGCGTAGACTTAATTATATTAAAAAAAGATTTTTTGAATTCTATTTTCTATTTGTTTAGCAGTTTTTAAAATATTTTTTGTAGCTTTTGTTTAAATTCTCTTTTAGAATTTTTCATATTTTTCTGTAAATATAGATTCAATATACATTTTTAATTTACAACCGTTACAATAATCAAATTATATTTCCACACTCCCTTTTATTGTTGCATATATTTTTTAACCAGAAAGAGTTAAGTTAGAGAGAAACATTTGTGTTTTGACGTGATAACGTCTTATAAATTGATGAACTACGACAGCAAGTCTAAAAAAGAACGGCCATTTGTCACGTTTCATTTGAACCTGTGCGTGCAAGCGAGAACGCGATACAAGTGATAGAGAGGCACGATATTATTGTTGAATCGAGACAACGTGTTTTGATTTTTTTTTTCTACCATTTAATAAGATTTAATTGATTTCCATCATAATATTCAGTCTGTTTTTATTTTGTATGCACTTCAATTAACTGTTTTTCTCAAACCAGCAGCTAAAATGGTAATTAATTATTGCAATTTAAGAATAATATGACATAATATGACTATAACTGTTCGTGATTATATTTAAGCAAATTATTTAAATTAAATTTGTAAAAATTGTAAATAATATTTGAAATTTAAAAATTAATGATTCAACTTATTTACTTATGTCAAATTATTAAAATAATAAAAATAACGATGAATAATTAATACGTGCAAGCGAGAACGCGATACAAATGATAGACTACTGGAACGCCGCCACGCGAGCTTCTTCGAGAACTGCAATCAGCCATGCCTCGTATTCAATAATTATTGAATCCTATACAACGTGTTTTGTGTTTTTTTCTACAATTTACTTAATAAGATTTAATTAATTTCCATCATAATAATTTTCAGTCTGATTTCATTTTGAAAAAATTGTAAATTTTCATTTAACTCCTTCTTTGTATTAAACAAAATAATGATAATTCAGTGATGATAATAATTCAACTCAATTCATAAAAGTATTCAATTTTTTTCATCAATGTTTCATTATGACGTTATCACGACGTAAAACTATCGTCCGTAAGCCGACTTTACAGACAACCATTTTTTTTTTTAATTAAATTATAGTCCAAAAAATTACTCCTTCCAAATCCGCAATTTCTCCAAGTGTAGTTGTCTACAGTTATTAATAGATTAATAATTGATTCATCAAAGATTTTCAAAATTAAATTTTGCTGTTAAATACAAAAAAGTCACTTTTCTAAAGTTTTTTTAATAGCTCCTTAAATGCTCTTTCCGGATTCGCAATTGATCCAGGTTTATAATTAATAGTTAATAAATCATTAAATTTTCAAAAAAAATTTCAATCTCAAGATTTAAAATCGCTATAAAACCCAAAATAATTTTTAATTGAATTTTTTTTTAAGTTCTCTGTCTGCTTTTTTCATTACGCAAATAATTGATAAAATGTTTGCAATATTTATAATAATTAATTATTTTTAACTATTTACACTTGTATTGTTGTACTATGACGCCATCAACTGTCGTTGGATCTTATAAACATGAATAGTTTAAAAATTGAATTACTTATTAACTATACACCTGGAGCAATTGCAGATTCGGAAAGAACATTTAAGGAACAATTTAAAAAAAAAAAAATAAAAACAGTGATTGTTTTGAATTTACAAATTTTTGAAAAATTAATTATTGATTACCTAATAACTATACACTTGGAGCAATAGCGAATTCTGCAGAAGCAATTTTTTGGCATATAGTTAAAAATGTTCTACGCTAAGTTCTTTCCGTTTATTTTTAATATATTTTTGCTTTCAATTTTTTAAATATTTTTTCTTTGTAAATTAAATATGTTCTTAACATAATAATTATTAACCTACGCAGACGACGTCGCGGGTATCAGCTAGTTAGTTATAAATTAATAAAACATATTCTGAACCATTAAATTTTATAAACAGATGTATAATGTAAATTATAAGCATTTAAATAAATTTGTTACAATTCCTGATATTCAGTAAAACTTTAAAAATCGTTTTGCCAAAAATGATACACAACCGACACAGACATATCTTTAAAAGTAATTCATGAGTAAAATTTAAAATCTCTCTCTATGTATGAAGCCAAAAATTTAATTGAAAAATATAAAACTAATGTCGCATACCCAACGCAAGTATTTCAAGTTCAAGATTTTTTTTTTCTAAGTTCCGTACAAATTAAAAATTCAAATTACGTAAGGCCACACCGAAAATAATGACAAGGCATATCCAAAACGATATCAATAAAATGAATCAAATCTGTATATTATATTGATCATCCAGACCAAATTATTTAATCTAGTGCTCGTCGGTTTTTTGGTCATTATATTTGATACATTAAGACCTTTCATCAAAATTATTTACAATATGTATATCGATGTTGTGTTAATGTTATTATCGTCCAATTAGCATATATAAATATTCAAAAGGGGCAACAGTTGTACTTACTCAAGTCTCCTTACAACTCCACATTGTTTCTGGACAGTTCATCACATAACAATCACTGAAAATTCAACAATGCCACATTTCAAATTGTTTCAAAACTAATTAAACACTACGTGGATTGTTGCACAATGAACACTTGAACAATAATGGCACAGAGCACTAAACCAACATCAAACCGATGCAGATAATACTGATGAAAAATTGAACAAATCGTTTAAAACGAATGGGAAATGCAACGTTACGGCAAAAGAGAATGTTGGGAAGCTTACGGCTAAGAGGACGCGTTACGACGGTATGATGATGAGAGCGTTAAAGTCGTCGCGGCGAACTTCTCATCGTCGTGACGATGCGAATGTGCGCGGTCACTAAGTGGATACACCACGTATAATGCGTCCGTGTCTCAATCCGTTCTACGATTAATTCTTATGTGTGTGTTATTTTTTTTGTCAGCTATTCGATTTTCTTGAAATTCACATGAAATCTCATGCGAGTACTTTTGCCAAATTTTTTTTTCGATCCCCTCTTCAGTGCCACGCGTGAGAGAAGTTGTGGCCCAGAAAGAACGAATACTTGTGGGCCTTAATTTATTCACCTGTTCAACTCGCTACAAGTTCAGCTCGAATTGTTCTCTAGCATCTATCACATCCACGCACAATAATCTACAAATGAAAGAATACAAAAATCTTAACTAGATGATAAATCGTTTTTATATAAGTATTAAATAGAATAGGTATTGCTAAAACACACACACAAAACTGCAGTATATATTTGAAACTAGCTGATACCCGCCCGCTTCGCTGAGCGTGTCTAAATTAATCTGATTGAATAATAGAAAATTTTACCAAAATAAGAAATTAAGCTCTTTTTACAAAAAAAGATAATTAGATATTTCTAGACCTTTAGTTCATAGAAAGTTCATGAAAATCCGTTAAACTACTTTTCCAGGAACAGATATAAGCTATCTTATAGGTAGGATTTTATTGAATATTGTAAAATATTTAGAAAATTTTAAGCCTTGAGAACCTTTCACACCAAATGTCATATGAAATCATTTATTATTTTTTGTAGAATGGATTAGTAGCTATCCTTTAGGAAGTGTACCTTTTTTAGGGTAAATAATATTTAATGTGTTATCGTAAGATCTGAGGTATCAGGTTTGGTTGCCTTAGGTTCATTATTCTAAGATATAGTATTTAGTCTATTATGTTTTATCGGAAAGTCTGCTATTTTCCGGGGTCCAAGATTAAATAATGATTTCTTATAGATCTTGCTAAAATAAATTGGAAATTAAGAGTTTAGTTTTTTAGTAAAAAAACAACGCGATGGTCATATCTAACTTGCTATTTTCTCTAAATAAAAAATAAGTTGGGCTGGGAGCTCTGCCTAACGGCTTCACCTCTCTTAGTCAAACTCCTAATCGGGATCATTTAAGTCGAACTGTCTGTTTTTGTTATTTATTCTTAAGGGTCTCATTTTTGAACAAAGATACTTATTTTTATGAATGAAATCATATTTACTGCAGAGGATTTCTTTCTCCTCCCTCGACAATTCAAACGTTTACTCAGCCTAACTATTAATAATATATTAACTACCCGTAAATTCACAATGGATTTATGGTTTCTAGGAATTTAACCTATCGCTTTACTTCTATCATGGTTATAATTTTCAAATTTGCGAACATTCATTTATAAGAATAACAAATTACATAGTTTAAAATCATGTCGTCTCTACGATTTGATATCTATATGTACATTGTATCACAGCTGCCTGCCGATGTATGTTTTTCGTTGGGCAGTTTTTTTTTATAGTTTATATTTTTTTGCTCAGAAAATTAAAATTTTTTGAACAACAAAGTATTTTATAGCACTTTTGGTAATGTTTACTATTTGTATGTAAAATCTCGTCCCAATCGGACCAGCCGTTTTCAAGTTTGCTAAGAACAAACAAACAGACAGGCAAAACTATTCGAAATAAAAAGTTGCCTTTAATGTAAGTTACAATATTTAATAACTTTTTTTTAAAATTTCATTGATGTCGGCTCAGCTGTTTTCAAGTTTACCCTGGACAAACCCTGTTATTACCCTGTTTTTTGGAAGAAAATTACAATGTAAATGGCATTTATTTTTTTGTATTAAATATATAAAAATGTAGGCAATAAAGAGTATTCAACAAAACACCTTAAATTTTTTAGATTAGATAAAAATCTCAGCTGGGATAAATGATTCCGTTTTTCGTTTGCTCGCGCAGGTGAGATGGAACGTTTTTATTATATAGGTATTCAAGTAGCAGAAATCTTCAATTTTATTATTGGTATAGATTATATAAAAAGGGACTAGCACCATTAGAGTTCCTTACAAACTTAACACAGAATATAATGAAAGTTTATCTTCTCTTTATTATTTTAATTTTTAAAATAATATAATACTAGCTGATCCCCGTCCCCTTCGCTGGACATAGCTAAATTGAACTAATTAATTAATAGAAACCGTCATAGCAAAATCTAAAAAAGTCATTACAGTTATGTTGAGATAAAAAAATAAGTAGTTATTCCTCAAGAATCGAAAGTTTTCCTGAATAATAAATATCTTCGTATTTTAACTTCCCTAGAAATCTCACAATTTGCAGTTCAGTCATATTTCAAAGGATTTTTACCCGTAATTTAACGTTTGAAATATTTTTAACTCTCTATAAATGTATAAGTTGAAATGTTTTTTTGTTCCAATTCACTCTTTTGTAACTCTGTGTATTTTCCCCTCTATGAATCGAAGTTCTAACAGGCCCTCACCTCTCTAAGCCAAACTCCTAATCGGGATCACTTAAGTCGAACTGTATACTTTGGTTATTTTTTCTTACGGGTGTCATTTTGGTACTTCAATATTTATTTTTTAAGAATGAAATCTATTCACTGCAGAGAATTCCCAGATTACTCCAAGTTTTACTCTCAATGATTCGAACAATGGATAAATAAAACTACTCCTTCGATAATTCGAACGTTTACTGAGCCGAACTATAGATAAAATATAACCACCTTTAAATTAGCTATGGATTTATTGTTTCTGGGAATTTAACTTATCGAGATTTCACTGGATTAAAAATAGTTCAATTATGAAAATAAAAATTTTTATAATTTAGAATATTATAAAAGTCGTGTAAAACGGCGAACTTGTAAGTTAATTTTAATTTTTTGTACTGCTTAGTCGTTTTAATTTTTGAGTCAAGCATCCGAACCGATTCCAGTTATTAAATACATAACAATTTTTTTTTCAAATTTCGTCAGCCTTTAATACGTTGCCGAGTAGCAGTAAGGATATAGTCACAGCAAGAGAATGATGGGGCAAATCTGCCCCTCGCTCACAGCTGAGGTATTACGGCTGGGAAGGAATCTACTCAGGACAATAACAGGACTGATAACCGGACACTGTGGACTGAGGAAGCATCTGCAGACTATTGGGGTTTCTCAACGAGACTTCAATTGCACAATGTGTGGGGATGGGGAGAAAAACGCGACCCATGTCATTTTTGACTGCAAAGCCCTCATAAAGTGGCGACACCTGTATGGGATAGATGACGCCCAAACAGGCTCAAATCGCGCGAACTTAGTACAGGGACTGCTTCTGCTAGGCAGAATGCTGAACCTGGAATAAGCAAGGATCCTTGCATAGCAGGGATGAATGAGCAGAACAGGAGTACAATAAGCCTTAGGCTGCAGTGCGGGGGGAACGTGCCCTAACCTGGTTTTTCTGCTATTGGCAAAAAAAAAAAAGGATATGGTAGAAAATAAACTCGCTCCGTAGCCTAATCTCGACAATTTGGAAAGGTTTACAACGCACGTATATTAATCTATATTCTAAGTTCATTGTTAATATTTCTTAAGTATTATATTTGAAAATATTAAAAGTAATGAATTATATAATTGATGAAAATCAAAAGTGTTAAAGCAAATTGTAAAAATTAAATCAATTATCGAGTTAAATTTTATATTAGTTTCCAAGAAGTTACAATAAAATAATAGCTACGGTTGCCATGACAACATTTGCTTAATATAAAATCTGCAGTGAGATAAATTTGGTAAAATTTGTAAAAATGGGTAGATAAAAATTTTATTTTGGATAGAATTTGAGTAAAATCCGTTCTTAGTACGCGTCTACATGGTAAGAGTAGTAGCTATGTTGACTTTCAAATCGATCGGACCTATAGTAAATAAAAAATCAAACCTTCGTAGAGAGAGCCTCTTATGATTTACCCATGATGAGACCCATAGTTACTTATGGCTGTTCTGTTTGGAGCAACATTCCCGAAGTTGAAGAGTTTCAAGAAGTTGAAAATTTTCCGAAAACAAGGCGCTGCGCATAATCTTAAAAGCATCATAGCCCGGGAAAAAATGTTTTTGTCTAATCATATATAATTATATATAATCATACCTGAGCAACATTCAGATCTGATTATATATTATTAGAAAAAAACATTTTTTGTCGCGCACTCACTCATATCTTTTTAGCTATCGCTATACTTGGTGTTTTTTATTTTATTTTATTTAGTTTTTATAATAATAGTCTCGAAACATATGCTTTTGCTTGTAGTAATTGATTGCCCAGGAAAAATATTTTAATCTAATCATATATAATTATATATATTTATACCTGGCTAATTTTCTGATCCGATTATATATGATTATATATGATTAGACAAAAACATTTTTTCCCGGGAGTACATGCGGAACTCTCAAATTCACAACGAGCTAAGCATGATTATAAGCATAAAACGGAATATTATATGTCAAGCCAAAAGATTCTTTAAAAACATTCCCTCTGTTCAAGAGTCGTCGAATTAAACTTGAGTCAATGCAGATCCCAGAGAATATTGAAGAGAAGTCTCCCATAGGAAATTCTTTAAAAAATTTTTCTCAACTACTTGAGTATATAAATGATAAACCTCCAGCTACGAGGGTAAGTCAAATATAAACCGGACTTTTTTTTACTTGTTGTGGATAGACATGATCGAACTTGCAGAGTGACACATTAAAATTCGACATGTTAGAAGTGGGAAAATCAGAGATAAGAACTTTATCTTTATGTTGTATCAGTTGTTGAGCTATGAAAAGCCAAGAAGTACCTTTCTCTGCTACGCAACGAATTGTGATTAAGTTTTTAACGAACGATAGGGTTAAAAGGTCGGACATTTTGACTCAGGTGTTTGTTGGGTCAGTAAATTTAAGGATGGACGGGAAATTATTAAGAACGTAAGGCATTATCGACGTCCAATGACGAAAGAAAGGTGAATCTTGCCCCGTAAGAGCCAAGACTCGTTTCTCAGCCGGAAAAGTTCTCGCGACTGTTTTTTTTGGCTGGAGAGGAGTTTTAGGTGAATTCTGCTTACTACTGCCAGTTGTTGGAATCAGCAAAAGCTGCCTACAGAAGCAAAAGGGAGGTGTCCCCATCAGAGATGTCATTTTTCTTTACAACAACGCCACAGCGGTTTTGACAATGGAAAACTCTCGAACACCCCCCCTACTTGTCTCCTATGATTATTTTTTTTGTTTGCACCCTTAAAAGAAGCACTGGGAGGAAGACGATTTGCAAACAATGAAGAGGTCGAGGACCACGTGCGCAAATGGCTAACAACTTGTTCTCAAAGTTTCTACGAAGAAGGTATCAATAAGCTACCAAAAGGGTAGAGTAGGGTAGAGTAGAGCGTGCAGGAGACTATGTCAAAAACAATTAAATAGTTCGTGTTGTCTTAATTACGACTAATAAATTAATTAAAAAAACCCGGCTTATATTTGACTCGAAAGAAACTTGAAGACCAAAAAAAAAATTGTAAAATGTATACCCAATATTCAATTGAATAAGCAAAAATGACGGTTAATGCAAATTATTTATTGTTTATTATGACTCGATTGAATTTTAAACTTATTTCTGTTATGGACAAAACTTTTCACTTACGATTTGAATTATTGTTATTACGTGAAACTTTATATAAAAACTACGAGCATTCAAAGCATACTTAGTAGTTCATAGAATATCAATGATACAATGTTGACGGATAGGCAAACATTCATTCGTCAATGTATAACAATTAGTTTGTGAGAAACACGAATTTATTTGTTTCTATTGATTTCAAAAATTGATAGAATATATTAAAATGAAACATCACTAAACTTAATATTTATTTTTTAATTTTCCATTTAAATAACAAAAATCTGAAAAAAGCTAGTTAAAGGAAATTTCAAGCTTAAAAAAAAGATTCTTAGAACTAAGTCCTTCAAAACATCCCTTTTGAAGATATTAGACTTCAAAAATTGCACTAATTACTTAAACATTTTTAATATTTTCCAACAAAACTGGAAAAATAATTTTCATGTTATCGTCATGTTTTGTGCAAAATCGCATAAAATTTGATCTGAAACTATAGTCATCGCCATAGTAGCCTATTATCCTAGTAGCCTATTCCTATTATCAACCCTGAATAAATGGTTGAGGGGTAAAAAGTTTGGGTCGAATAAAGACGTGGTCACCGAAACAAACGCGTATTTTGATAGCCTTAAGGAACACTTATTTTTGGAGGGAATAAAAAAAATAGGAAAAAAACGCTGGACTAAATGTATCCAGCTAAAAGGAGATAATGATGAAAAAAAAATTTTTCTTTACCAAAAAAAAAGTATTTTATATAAAAAGCCACGAACTACTTATCAAACGACCCTCGTAGTATAAGAAAACCATGCATAAAGATTCGTCAAGTCAAGATAGTGAACATTTCAGATTTCAAATTGGAATTTTGACTTGAATATTATGCAACTGAAGAAGTCAATGTTTTATTTAACTTGATATGTTAATAGTAATGGGTTTATAATGGACTTGAGTTATTTATTTTGTTTTAAAATTTACATGAACGATGTCAAGGGTAGCCATAAGTCGATTATACAGCGGTACCTTGACATACGACTTTTTTGAGATACGAGCCGGCGAACGAGTGATTTTTTGCTTTGAGTTACGAGCGAAATTCGAGATACGAGTTTGGTTTGGCAGGTCGGCTGGTAGAAATAGGTTTCAAAGAATCAGAGGAGGAGGAGGAGGTTATTTCTATAAGTGAGATAAAGAAGAATCTTAGGAATGTGGGAGAGAATTTCACAGTTTGTGGAAAAGAAACACTCAGAAATAGTTGCAACAGGTCGTGCATCTGATCTTTTTAATGACACTTGCTTAACTCATTTCCGGAACATTCTGAGAGGGAGGAAGAAACAAACCTCCTTGGACATGTTTTTTTTTCTAAACGGCCTACAGGTGAAAGCGTAACAAAAATAACGGGGGTGACATTTTGGGGGTTGGAACGGATTAATGGTAGTTCAATTGTTTTGTATGGGGAAATTTACTTCGAGATACGAGTAATTCAAGATACGAGCAAAGTTGCGGAACGAATTAAACTCGTATGTCGAGGTACCACTGTATAAAAATCATTTTTGTTTTTGTTTATTTTTATAAACAAAATATTGTTTACCGAAAAAATTCCTGGGTCCTGTAGAAAATCTCCTAACTCATTCAATTAAAATAAGAATGTGGTAGGTTTACCAAAAAAAAAGAAACTCGATAAACTTTTTATCCCATAAAAATGCATTTTTGTTGGATACTTTTAAATGTAAACTTTTGTTTACTAGTGATTTATTATCCGAGTATACGATAATTGAACGATGAGTATTGTAAATTCTTAACAAAATTGGAAGCTTTCATAGCTAGAATCTCTTTTTTATGGGTTAAGAACTCATCAAGTTTTTACTTTAATTTTTAGGGAAACCAAAAATATCAAATTGTTCCATTTTTTCATATGTTTTCCTATATGCGATTATCTTGCTTTGTCTAGATTTTCAGAGACCAAATAAATATTTCAATACTACACAGTAAAAATTGACAAGAAAACAAATTAAATGTCTTATTTCTAAACTTGATCTACTGCCAAATTAATTATTATTAATAAACATAAAAGGAGTTATTACAAATCTTTACCTAATCTTACTAATATTATAAACGTGAAAGTTTGTAAGAATGGATGAAATTTGGTATAGATGTATATTATAATCCAGTTTAACATATAATATACTTTATATCCAGAAAAAATGTACGGTTCCCGTGGGATAGATATTTTTTTGTTTTTTTTTTACAGGGCAAAAGATTAACTTCCTTTTTTGTAATGTGGTAGTTTAGGGGCCAGAAAATAATATAGATTATTCTAATACCGGAATAATAAACGTTTCCCATGGGATAACAAAACAAGTATTTATTCTATAAGAAAGAACCGTGTATTTAAAAGCAGTTTCATTAAAATCCACGAAATAGAGTCTTAACTCATTTTCCTTAAGAAGATTTGATCTACTTTTTACTCGGGAAAGATGTACTATTCCCGTGGGATAGATATGTTTTTTGTTTATCACAGAGTTAATGATAGATATAATTTTTGCAATGTGGTAGTTTGAGGGGGGAGAATGATATAGCTTACTTTTAACGTTAGAATAATGCTTGTTTTCCATGGGATGGCAAAACAATTATATCCTACAGGAACCGTACATTTAAAAAGTTTCGGTAAAATTCGTGAAATAGAATTTTACGTATTTTCCTCCAATTTTATACGATAACAAAAGAAATCTCTACAAAGTTGAAATTAAGAAATTGATAATTTTTACTGGAATATAAATAATTAAATAATTATGTATTTCAATTTAACACCCGATAAAATTAGTAATGAAATTGTTTAAAATATTTGAATTTTTTCATTGTTCATTGTCGAAGATGTTAATTAGAAATAAACGTATTAAAATAATAAACTAAAAATTTCAAAATTTAACAATTACTTAACGGAACGAATTTTAATGAAGTTTTGCTAAAGATCCTGTAGGATAGCTATTTAACTATTCTTTTAAGGGAACATCCATTAATAACGTGAGGCGTTCAGGAGCCGATGGGGTCGAGCCGAATTTCATCTAATCTTACTTTGGGGAAAGAGGGAAGGTCTTGCAAATATCAAGTAATTTTTTGTTTTGAAAAATATCACATTAGATTGCGGGTTGGGGGAAAGGATTATGCCAAATCTCATGACATCCTACCAGAAGGGAAAGGATGGAATTTCAAAAATCGCAAAAAACGCCTTGCGTAATTAATGGATGCCCCCTAAAATAGCTGTACGGTTTTAAATGGCATTTGGTATGAAAGATTTTCAAGTCCTAAAGGAAGGAATACAGTTACATTTTTATTAAAAATCGTATAGAAGCTGATGTGAGACAGCCAACATCTTTTTCTTGAAAAATAGTTTTACAAATTTTGATAAACTTTCTTTGGATCTAAAGTCTGAAAGTATCTATCATTTTTTTCTGTCAAAATAGATTAATTTTTATATTTCGCTATGAACGCAGGGAATCTTTAATCAATCAGTTAAATTTTGATACACTCAGCAAAGCGAGCGGGTATCAGCTAGTAAGATATAATGTTAATTGTTAGTTCAAAGACACGATCTTAATCAATTTAACAAATGATTGATTTTATATTAAAGCTATAATGTCTTTTTGTCATATACAATAATAATTCGATAATTGATAATGTTAATACGTACTGTTACCAATTGATGAAGAGGCTCCCAAGTTTCTTCCAGGAAGGTTTATTGGAAAATCTCTTCTTCATTTTTGATGTTTTTAATAGCTGAACCCGAACCAAACAAACGCTGCATTTTCCCATACAGTAACGATTTAAATAATTTCATTAAACAATTAACCAAATCAGTTTTAACTAGTTTCTAATTACGCGACGCTACAGGTAACAAACGTAATAAATTGATGTTCAATTATTTCAGTGCAGCGATAATTCAAACGGTATAAGCTAGCGCTATTGGGTCAAACTTCGGAACTACATTTCAAATATATGGAGGGACAATCGACATATTATATTTATTTATTATATAATAATAGAAATATCATATTAAATTATCACACATAATTCTATCTAAGCGATTTTTAATAACTTTCAAAAAAAGTTATGAATAATTAATATTGATTGAGAAAAAAGTTTAACTTATTAGTTTTGCCAACAAGAAATTCTTCATTGTTATACCCAACTTAACGTGGGAAGGTAGGATTATTTCAATTTTAAATACATTATAACATTGTGGCGTTGAAAATGCAATTTTCAGCCACAATTCGTTCAGTTTGGTTTTGTATGATTTTAGTTTTTTTAAGTTAAAGTGGATTTTTGAAAAAAAGGCAGTCATGGGCCCAGCACACGAAGGCCACGAAGGGAACGGTCGATTCCGTTCTTTATTGTTTTATAATTTTTCTATTTTATATATTAAATTAGTTGTTATTATTTGTTACTAGTTTATTTGTGATAGTAGTTGATTTAGAGTTAAGTTATTGTTAAAAACAAAGACATGGACGAATAACCGTGATTTAAAAATATATTTTTATAAACGAACTTGATTGTAATTTAAAATATCTAATATTAATAAGGGATTGATTAAACCAATAATTATTATAATTTATTATAGTTAAAAATTATTATTAAATAATAAAAACTGTTCTATAATATGATGCGGTTATTGATGATTTTTGTAAGAAGGAGCGTTGAATAAGACTACTTTTTAAAAATAAATACATATAAAGCCATGTTTATAATCAAATAAAAAAATAAATCTAAAAAAATTGGTTATTACCCCCCCCCCCCCTTTGACCACATGCTCTGTTTCAAAAGTCACCGCACACTGGTATATACTCTTATACGTATATATATATATAAGGGAAAGATGTACAAGATGATCCCTTGAGGTAAGATGATCCTCTTCGATTGCGCCCAAACAGCTAACGCTATCTAGTTGAATTTTTGACAAAACATAGCCTCGAATACCTCCCCGCCACTGTCTATTTGCAAAGACAGCATAACCAGCGTGTTGGATTTTACAGAAAAAAAGTATAAATTGTGCTCAGTTAATATAAGGAAAGATTGAATTCAATTTTACAATACTTCTACTAAAAACTAGTAAGCGCAATGTCTCTTGTGATTGTGACATATTTGTGAAATGTGTAGCACAACACCGGCCAAAAAGCGATTACATTTTTAAAAAAAGTTGCATAATGAAGCCACTACTCAGAAGACTGGATTAGTTTTTTAGAGTTTATTTTGTTGAGTTATAAATCTGAGTATATGTTATGTTGAATTACAAAAATTATCTTAAATAAAGACGTTTTATAGTCTTGATTTTCGCTTTTACTTACCTTATTCTTGAAAAAATAAAAGGTTGCTCGACATTGGGGTAAGATGATCATTGGAATCATCTTACCCCAACCATAGGGATCATCTTAGCCATCCAGGTGTTTAAGATGATTACTTTGTAGAGTTTTAAAAATTTGTAAATATTATTATGTAAACTGAATTAATTAGAAATTTTGAGTATGATAAAAGTTAGATAAACAAATATGGCAGTAGTAAATGCTATCATGTTTGTTTCACAGGGAAATTTGCATATTTTATTTCAATTCTTGCTTAGAGGGATCATCTTGTACATTTTTCCCCTATGTACATGTACGTTATATGCATATAGTTCTGTTTAAATGTATAATTATAAAGTCCTTATATTTCTTTTAACCAACAGCGAGTTTTATAAATGAAAGTAAAACAAAGTACTGTGACACCTCGCAGCAGATATTTTGTTTTTTAAGTTCCTAGCTTTCATTGTAATAAGAGATAAATTTGTTTGCCTAGTTTACGAAATCAAAAAAAAAAAATAATAAATCCAATATAATCAATGGTATTTATTCAAATAAAGTGACAAGCTTGTAAATAGTGGTACATAATTTTTACAATTAGTCCTAATATAATTAATAAGTCTTTATTTATATTTACAGAAATGAACTTTGTTACCATAATTTATTTGTATCAGCCATGTACAATAAACCAAAATTAATTAAATATTTTTATAACAACCTAAAATAGTTTTAACAATATCAATTATCAAATATCTAATCCAAACAAAAATACAATATGAAAATCACTTTATTTGCCTTGTTGTTCTTTTGTTTCTCTCCGTCTAACTATTATTTATACATAATTTAAATTTAATAAAATAAGTTTTAAGCGTCACAAGTTGAATAATATTCTTCCATTTTCTATAACACAACCAATTTCAAACAAGATAATAGTAATAAATAAAAATACCTCGTACCCAAAATATATATAATATAAAATCTTGTAATGTTCACTTCAAAATATTTAAGTATATAAAATAAAATTTTCAACAAAATTATATATAAGCTTGATTTATGCACAGAACCCTGTTTTATGTCTAACTTTTTTTTTTAATTATTTCTGTCATTTAAAGTATTCATTCATAAAATGTGCGAGATACGGGGTGTTTAAATTGCAATTAATTAAAAAAATATACATACATTTATAGCACTCTTTTATGTGAAACCAGAATTAAGAAAAAAAATATATATATATATATTATTGCACAATAAAACTCACTTGTATGCATAATATGATATTTTACCAAGCCATGGGAAAATTAAAAATAAATCAATCTTTTTTTCATAAACACATTGTATCTATATAATGTTATGATGTAATCGTTTAAGAGCTAACAACGTTTTTGGGAGAGAATTTTTTGTCGGCCAGTTTTTATATATGTTATCTCTCGCACTTTCCCGGACATCATACTGGCTGTCGGGCTATCTGGCTGTCGGGAGGGGTTGCGTTTATTAGTGCGCATTGCACCTGTACAGGTAAAATATTAGAATTTTCATAAAAAAGAAAAAGTTTCAGATGAAATTTGTAGAAAATAAAATTTTAAATAAAAAATGTCCAGTGATTAATTTTCGTAAAGTTGCTAGTTTGCCCGCTACAAGCTTGGAAACGCTGGTTCGACGTGACGTCATTTGAATAGCCGACCGTTCAGAGATACAGCCGTTGTGCCGACATGTATACAATGAGTTTTACAAGCTTGTAGCGGGCAAACTAGCCACTTCACGAAAATTAATCATTGTACATTTTTTTATGTAAAATATTTTCTACAAATTTCATTCGAAACTTTTTCTTTTTTCTGAAAATTTCAATATTTTACCTGTCATAGGTGCGATGCGCACTAATAAACGCAACCCCTCCCGACAGCCCGATATGATGTCCGGGAAAGTGCAAGAGATAACATATATAAAAACTGGCCGACCTAAAATTCTTTTTTTTTTTTCGACGTCGCTAGCTCTCGCACTAAAATGATCCAGTCATTTGACTTAATTATTTATATAAATGTTCAAACTCAAAATTTTGAAATTTTAAACATTAGGCACCATCTTCCAGAAACGTATTGGCACGCTTTCTCTTTACATTCTTCGAAGCTTACAAATATTCATTCCTTTATTCCAACTTTGAAGCTTACACATATAAAACAATTTTGTGGCAACGATTAAATAATGAGGAACATTTCTTTTTAATTTACTAATATTGTCCACGTTGTTGAGATCCAGGATAATGATTTGGATTATACATTGAAGGATTTGGAGCCTAAAACATACAAAAATTAAATTATACTCTCTCTCTAATAAGAAAACCTTATAATAATAGCTAGCTTTAGTTAAACAAATTACTCTAATGTTGAAAATGTTATGTGTAGGGGTTGGATGTTAAATAAAATTAATACTTCACCACGACGACGCTCGTTCCAAGTGTTTCATGATTAGAGAAAAGTGATGGAAAGATATGGTGGAGTTAGTTAAAGAACAATTGAAAGAGGGTAACCGTTACCTGAGGAGCATTGGGCTTAGTGTGCCGCTGTTTTGGCCGGAGCATGAAATGTTGAACCTCACGAGACAAAGAACTGGCCGAGCTCCATCTAGACAACTATCGCCCCAAGACGCACCACCACATCAAAAAAATAAGCTTTCAACAAATGCTTTCAAACTACCAAAGTTAAAACACCCAATTTCAGAAGAAAAAAAAAACAAGTTCGAAAAGTGAAACTTCTTTTGATTATACAGGGTGTCCCAACTTCTGACCGGCTCCATTAGTAGTTTCCGGTAAACCTAAAATAATAGAATTCTGAAAATTGGGATTATAGCCTAACTCAATTACAGCAATCCTCTTAAAATATTTTAGGTTTTCTGACGCTTCCGGTTATATCGGAATTCGACACTAAAATCGTTATTTCAAATGGCATACCCTAATTGTTTTTATGGTGTTCGACCAGTTTTTCGAATCACAATTCTTCGAAACGCAATTTTTCGAATCACAATTCTTCGAAACACAATTTTTCGAAACACAATTTTTCGAAATAATGCAGTCTAAATCAACTTCTACAGGTAGAGTTGGTGTTTTGAACAAAAATCAGTGTAAATCAACCTCGACGGGTAGGGTAAATGAAATAGGCACATAAATGTGTCAGTACATATAACTTTTTTTTTACTTTTTACAATTTCTGTATCTTTTTCGTTCTGGAAATAGCGATAATGTAGTACTTAAAATGAAGGGGAGAGTAAGGTTGGCGTGGCACTATGAATTGACGACGGTTTCTGATAAAACAAGTCAAAAGAAAACGAAAATGAAGAGTGCTAATTTGCGAGTTTTCGCTTCATTTTCGATAATAACCGGATTTCAAGACGCATTTTTCTTATGGGAAATGATTTTGATAAATCTGTCAATTAAGACGTAACTATGGAAACTGCCATTTATTTTAAGTTAATTCATATAAATTCATTCAACAATTTCCTACTACAAATGCCAAAGGGGTCCAGGGGGGCCCTCTGGCGGGGATTTGGCGGAGCCCCCAACAAAATAAATTGTAGGCATCCGAATTTCATTATTTGACTGAATGTGCACTTCCTGACACCACGAAGTTTTACACAAAATGAAATGTTTTAACATAAAAATTATGTTGCAAATATCTTTGAGTTTTCAGAATTCATTGAAAATCTTTATGAATACAGATCCTGCATTATTAGAGCATTTTAAATTTATAGAATATTGTTAAAATCTATAGTCATCTTTAAAATACGTGGTATCTAAGGATTGTTTATTTTGCCTATTATATTTTCTATATTACTTGAGTTCAAACTCGTTAGAATTTCATTAATTTTATGGTGTTTTCTGTGTTTTATTCCTGAAATTTTGTGTTATTTGTGATGTTTATAAAATATGTGTCCTTTGAATTGCAAAAAAAAAATGAAAATTATTATCACTCAATGGAAGTTTAATATTGAAAACGTGTTCGCAAATGAAAAATATTGAGTGTTCAAATTGGACCATCTAAGTTCCCATAGTTACTCATACCTAGAATTTTGCAAATGGCTTGCTTAAGCCTCATGCTGACGTCAAAATTTATCGATTTCTATGGGTACACAAAAGCATAACGTTGGGCGATTTCAAATTCTCTAAGCGCCACGCTAATCTTACCAAAAATGAACAATCTGTAAACTATAACTTATAGGTACCTATTTACAAAGGTAAATTACATGTTTTTTTTTGTTTAGTAAATATATGTTAAAATGTCCAAAAAATTATTAAATTTTATTAATTAAATAAAAGTTTTTTTTTTCAATTACATTTGTTTTGTGTAAACTGGCAAATAAAACTAAATTTATTCTAATTATTTCGGTCCCTAAAATTATTTATTATTAATTTTTCGAAAAATTGTTCTTTCGAAAAATTGTGTTTCGAAGAATTGTGATTCGAAAAACTGACACCTAGATCGATATCTCGATTGAATTGAAAAATCTTTCATAATAACAAAACCTCATCGAATCCTTAAGGTTTTTGAGAAAAAAGACTTTTTTGGGAATTTCACAACAAACGGACGCCTTGTAAAAGGTTCGTAATTGCCACATTAAATTGTGTAGAAAGCTTGCTCGTTTAAAAGCTCGAAAATATTGTTGCACTCGAGGTTATCAGAAACAGTCAATTTTTAAGATCAAGTATCTCAAAGTGCATCGTAACGTCCGATAAACGTCCGATCAAAAAAACCCCTGGGCCCGCTGGCTTATCGTTAAACGGCTATACCCTTTAAAGAAGAACCAAACAAGGCAAATAAAAGTGGGTGTTATCATTTCAAAAATTAATATTTTGCACGATTAGGCACGTGTTACTTTACGATGCATTTTGAGATACTTAGTTACAAAAATTTATGGTTTTTCATAATCTCGAGTGTAACTGCATCTTTGAGCTCTCAAACGAGCCTATGTCAAGCTTTTATCCAATTTAATGAGGTAGTTACGGACCTTTTACAAGACGATTACTGCAAAATTTCCAAAAATATTCTTTTTTCTCGAAAGCCTAAAGAATTAGACGAGGTCTGGTTATTATGAAAGATGCTCAGAATTATTAATTCAATCGAGATATGTAAAAAGAAATAGGGCATGCCATTTGAAGTAACGATTTTAGTGTCGACTTCCGGTATAACCGGAAGCGTCAGAAAACCTAAAATATTTTGAGAAGATAGCTCCAATCTACTTAGACTATAATCCTAATTTTCAGATTTCTATTATTTCAGGTACTCCGGAAACTTTTAATGGCCGGTCAGGCTGGGACAACCTGTATATCATTACTGAATCTTTTGTTTTGCTGGTTCTTAATAATGGTAAGAGTAAATACAAATCATATCGACCAATATTAGTATAATAAGTGGCTGACAAAATTTTTTATACTTTTACCCATTACTCTACTGTATTAAAAGAGTTGAAAACAGGTATTTTGTTAGCGACCATCATTGCTCGATTTGATTTGGATCAACTCGTAAGCTTTTATATATAATTACTTTGTTATGCCAATGAAAGGATTACAACCGGAGAGTTGATATTTCTAGTAACAGGAGACGTAACGCGCTAAAGAAGTTTCACTTCCAAATATTTAAATTAAAAAGTTTGATACCACAAAGGATCGTAATTTTTTCATCCGATCAATACAAAAAGTCTTCAATTGAGAATAAATCATAAATCTAATAGTAATTGAAACTATCTATTTAAAAGAAAATATTAAATTTTATGTACAATACAAATTACCTGAATAACATGCGAGAAAAAAGAGACTCGATAATAGTCAAAAGAAGTTCACATTATTTTGTGGATAATAAGATAAAGCTAAAAACGATTGTAGCATGCAAAACTATTCAGTGCTAATAAGAAAATAATCACAATCTTACTTTTCATTAACAATTAATCAGCCGCTTCACCAATTGACTGGTATACGAAAGATAGAGCGGAATAAAAATAAAAACGTTAAGAAATCGATTTTGGTGTTTGATGAAAGAAATCTCGTGAAAATGCTGTTTTGTTAGTTTAGCTGAGGACTCACTTGAGGATTGTCTGACTCATGTGGTGGTTGATCAACGCCCGCTGACGGCATTAAGAAGTCAGTCGAGGCGTTTGGATCATTCACCGGTTTTGGTACGAAGTAGTTGACTTGGCTGGGCATCGTTGGTATGGCGTTTGCCCCAAAAACATTGGCAGCATCGGGAAGTGATCGTGGCCCACTTGCTGTACCATTCGGATTAAAAACATCAATATACGCTTTTTTTACACCTAGACAAAAATGCATGAAAATAATCGTCAAGAAATGATTTGTCGTGTGTTAATTTTACCTCGACCACGTTGAAGTTTAAACATGTTATTGGACTGTGATGGAGGTTTTGGTCCGTTAGATTCAACTATTGGTTCGGGATTAGCGAATGTTTGGTTATTCACATTGGGTGGTTCGTGCGACATTTGATTGAGCGTGGGAACGGAACCATTCGCTTTTGGATTCATTTCAGGTAATGATTTAGGTGCTTTTCCCACCTGCGGATACAAATCGGCCATTTTCGGGGGTGGTTTTACTGTCTCGCTGACCTCCTCTCCGTCCTCATCAAGATTCACCCACTTATTCTTTTTGGAATCCCAAACGATCTATTTAAAAATGATATACAAATTTATAATCTTTTCGTATAGTACGAGAGCTAGCGACGTCGAAAAAAAAAAGAATTTTAGGTCGGCCAGTTTTTATATATAATATCTCTCGCACTATCCCGGACATTATACGGGCTGTCTGGCTGTCGGGAGGGGTTGCGTTTATTAGTGCGCATCGCACCTATGACAAGTAAAATATTTAAATTTTCAGAAAAAAGAAAAAGTTTCAGATGACATTTGTAGAAAATAACATTTTACATAAGTAGTTTTCGTAAAGTTGCTTGTTTGCCCGCTACAAGCTTGTAAAGCTCATTGTATACATGTCGGCACAATGGCTGTATCTCTGAATGGTCGGCCGCTCAAATGACGTCACGTTGAGCCAGCCTTTCCAAGCTTGTTGCGGGCAAACTAGCAGCTTTACGAAAATTAGTCACTGTAAATTTTTTTATGTAAAATGTTATTTTCTACAAATTTCATCTGAAACTTTTTCTTTTTTCTGAAAATTTCAATATTTTACCTGTCATAGGTGTGATGCGCACTAATAAACGCAACCCCTCCCGACAGCCCGTATGATGTCCGGGAAAGTGCGAGAGATAACATATATAAAAACTGGCCGACCTAAAATTCTCTCTCGAAAACGTTGCTAGCTCTTAAACTAGTATAAATCTAACGAAAAATAAATTACCGTTGGATTTTTGTCATCGGGCAGTTTCATTTGATTTTTCGGTCTTAGCGACAACTTGTTCCAAATTCCGCCAAACCATCCTGAATTGTTCGCCGCTGGTTTATCTTCCTTTTTGGGTTGGGTTTTAGGGGCGGACTTCCCCGGGGACGATGTCGGTTTGGATTTGTCTTCATCGTCCATATATCCAAAGTTCGATGTGCTCGAGTTCGGCATTGAAATTTGAGGAGGCGACGAGTTCTAGCATTAAAAATAAAATAGACCAGAGAAGTGTTATTCCTAGACATTGCATAAACTCTGTGTGTTTTTTTTTTAAATCTACCCTAAAAGACGCATCACTATTCAATATCAATAAAACTCATACATTTCGGAAATATATCATTTATTCAACAAAATATCATGAAACAGTGGTGATTATTAACAAATTCTACAAAGTATAGACAGTTTAATTGAAATATTTAAAACTATTAAATTATTCACAGACAAATTTCTATTTCTGCGTTTTTAAAAAGTAGATGGTTTTATGCGAAGTTAGGAGTGAAAAAAAAAAAAACTTACAAAAAACATTTAGAAAAAACGTACAAAAGCGAGATTTTTAAACTTAAAGAAAAGTCGAAATAAGTAACAGTATTTAGATCTAGTTGTAAGTTTAATATGCAACATTTTCGAGTCAATCACACATATTATTAGTTTTGAAAAATAAATGTAACATGTATTTGGGTTAAATTTGGTTAATCACTATCTACTGAAACCAAGACAAAATCACCATTTCATAAATGTATCAATTATTTTCTTTTTAAATCACTAAATCGACTGCAATTGGCGGTCGACAGAATAGTTCATTTTTATAACAATCACCTCCTGGATAACGCTAAGAAATTATTTTAAAAAAAATCAATGGTTAAATTTTAAATCTTATAATATGCTAAATATATCAGATTTAATCCTGACTACTTTAAAACAGTGTAGGTAAGCATAAATGAACACCATTTACAAGAAAAGAATACCACATGGGAAATTTACTTCGATTTGAGAGTTGGTATAAAAGTATTAAGACATTATCCCATAAAATAAGAATACGCCAATTGTTAGTTAATTTTAAGAACAAGGTCTTTAAACTTTTAAGTAGGTGTACGAGGCAAATCAAAATGATGGCATACAAACGAAAGCTGACTTAGGATATAATTTCTTTTAAAATGTCATTAATTGTTAAAAATTAAATTTAAACGAAGATTTACACACAGAACATAGGACCAGAAAGAAGTTAGCGTAGAAAATTTCTTTTTTTTTTTATTAAACTATATGCCAAACAAGTCAATCGTAAAAAAATACTTTTTACAGCATCTTAAGTCTTTTAAGCTTTACATCTGTGCATCATCAATAAATATTTTTACTCTTTTTATTACTAATTTTATTAGATCTATTGAAGTCTATAGAAGTCTATTGATGTCTATATTGAAATCTATAGAATCTATTGAAGTCTATGAAATTTGTGGCGACGACATACATACATAGTCTGCACATTACACATAACGATCAGTCAGTGTAGAAAAGGCTTAAGAAAAATTGCTCCTCAAATGCTCCATCAGAATCTGCATTTGCTCCAGTTGTAAAGTTAACTGTTAATGAGTTATTCAATTTTGAAAAATTCAACAATTAAAGTCACCATAAAATCCAAGTTAATAATTTTTTTGTTCAAAAAATTGCTCCTTGAATGCTCTTCCCAGATACACAATTGCTCCAGGTGTATGATTAACCGTTAATTAATTATTCAATTTTTAAAAATTAAATTTCTAGTTACCTATCAATTAGATACCTGGAGTAATTGTGTATTTGAAAAGAGCATTTAGGCAGCATTTTTTTGAAAAAAAAAAAAAATTTTCAGTTGGGATTTTATAGTGCTTTTAATTGTTGAGTTTTTATTATTTTAAGAACTGAATAACTAGCATATAAATAGTTTAATAAAAAAATAAAAAAAAAGTTCTACGCTAACTTCTTTCCAGTGAACATGGGTGTAAGAAAGCACGCCATTCAATGTCTACTTTTAGGGTGCCGTCCCATGCATCGCTCGTTTTCGAGCGATTTGGACCACGTGGTCCGATTTCGACCAATGTGCTGGTAGGATTTTGAAATTGATAAATTCATGGCTGCCAACTGAGCGATTCTAAGCTTCAGCAATTGACGCTAACGGCGCTAAGGTAGCATTTCTCTTGCCACTCCATTGACGCCATTGAAGGTTAACAGCTGATCTAACCTCCATTAATAATATTAATATTTTATTTTTAATAATTGATTATATGTGACACTTTTATTATGTTCCTAACAAGTTGTTTCACATACGCCACACGTAAATACAACTAGCATTTCTTAATTTTTAAGAAATAAAAGATTAATATTATCAATGGAGGTTAGCTCAGCTGTTTACCTTCAATGGCGTCAATGGAGTGGCAAGAGAAATGCTAACTTAGCGCTGTCAGTGTCAAATCGTTGAAGCTTAGAATCGCTGAGTTGACAGCCATGAATTTACCAATTTCAAAATCCTGGCAGTACATTGGTCAAAATTGTATCACGTGACGAAAAATCGCTGGAAAGCGAGCGATGCAGGAGACCGCGCCCTTAATGATATCTTAACTGTGTGGAACACAGATGGTTCACACTACTGAAATTCAGAAAAAAAAAATATTGAAGTAAACCGAATAGAAATATTCTACTTAAAAATCGCAAAATCCTTAAAACATTAAAGAACATCAAAGCCTTCTTATATCTAATGCCCAATAAAATTTTTAATTTTTATTTAAAAAAATAAACCTAAAACGTTCACTCTGAAACTTGGATAAAAATTCAACCAAGTTAGATTGTATTTAATATTCCAAAGCCTCAAATGTAATATTGATATATTTTAATATCACAGATTTGTGGCACAATGCAAACAAATTCGTTTTTATAATACTTAGTTTTAACGATCAGAACCAATCAGAAACATCTAACACTTGTAAAACTCGTATGGCTCATCAATATCAAAGGTTTTCGGGGATGAATTACGACTGGATGTACGACTATTAGTACAATCTCTCAATCGTGAACTATACAATTGTTCGTCAAAATCCACACAACTCTCGCTAACATTTGGATCAAATTTAAACGTGTTAGTGGGAGCATCAATGGGATACGTTCCCCCAAACACTAACGGCTTGTAAATTTTCTCCGGTCTCGCTCCGAAAATGGTTTTTTTAATGTTAGTAAAAACGTTTTTGGAACGCTCTTTAGGATCGGCCCACGCATCGACCGTGTTTTGAATAATATCGTGTTTCGGAATCGGTTTCACCCGCTCGTATTTGGTTAGTTTAAACGTTGATTTATTACAATCGCGAGCATCTAGTTTAAAATTGTGAGTGACCTCGCGATATTTAACAATCGTCTTCTTCGGCTTTTTGTTTAATCGGGTCGCAAACGCGAGCCGTTCCAATTTTGCCGATAACGTTTTTGCCATATTTTGATTTGTTTGCAACGCATCAAAGTTATTTTCATCTGAAGAAAGAATTGATTTGAGATGAGAATCGGGTTCGATGGGCATTTGTTTTGTGTTGCATCCACATACGAACACATCCGGCTCTTGACTAATATTGAATGTATCGCAAGTTATAGTCGACATACTACAATTGCAGTCGGTTGTTAAATTACTACCATCTTCAAAATGGATATTATCCTGACTACGAACAAATGGTGATTTTGATCTTTTAGAATTATCTAACCAATTGCATTTATCGAAAATGTTATTCGTATTGTTGTTAAATGAGGCAGTGTGACGCTTTCGTAATGTACCAGCCTGATGGTCATTTATTTCCACTAAGTGGTTGTTACGTGAAATTTTGAGCGTACTTACATCGATTTCTGGTTTTTCCTCAACCACAGGTTCAAGCTGCGTCCGTTAAAAGAGGAAGAAACATATTTACAATTTATTGTTAGCTAATGTAAGAATTGGATGTGATGTTCGATTTACTCAATAAAATTTTTGAACCAATGCCAATCTAAAATGCGCGTTTCAATTACATGTGATTATCAAATGATACAAATGCATCAATCAACAACAAATAAAACACCCTAAAGCGTAAAATTTTATTTTTTTAAAATCAAACATCACATTAATGTAGATGAAGTAGAAGCAAACGTTCTAGCTTGTCGCTATAACATATTCATTTGAGTAACGTTAACGCGTTCTTAAACGTCGCTCAAATGAATTCATTTTAGATAAGAATTCGACAACTTTTTTTCAATATCAAGTTTAGGTTGGGAAGAAAGCTCTTTCGGTTTGAAACAGTAGTTAGCGTTTTGTTTGTTCTGTTATTCTTTTGTCAGTGTTAGAATTTTTTTCTTTTAAGATTTGATAGTCGATACCAGCCCCCTGTCACTGAAATACGAGAAAGAATAAAAAAAAGTGACCGTTGAAGTCGCAGGTTTTAGTACCTTCGGAGCCATTGGGTGGCGCTGGTAGTTCAGTTGAACAACAGCTGTTAACTATTGGTGTTGTCATTTATCAGTTCCTTACGCTATATCATCGTTTCTGTCACATACTGACACTAATACAATTTCATAATTATTCTCAAATAATAACAATAACAATGATAACAATAAAAAATAATTTGCCTGACGTTTAAAAAAAATTTATTTCTAACCTTCATAAGTCTTCGCTCAACTGTACTACTGGCGCTATCTGCAAGCAGTGACAAAATAGGGCCATAATCAGTCAAAGGGTGCTCACTTTCAAGTAGTGATGTAACGAATATTCGCATATTTTTTACATTCGCATTCGCATTCGCAAGAAACGACGCGAATGTTTTTGACAAACCAAAAGAAAAATATATTACAACTGATAAAATTTATATGTTTTTATTTTATTAAAACATTTGAATAATTAAATGACCAGGGAGTAGTTTTGAGATAGGCCACTAAACTAATAATACTTTTTTTAGTTATTTTAGTTGGTTTAGTTAAATATGGAAATATCACAACTAAAATAAAATATTAAATTCCTTCTTTACATTTACAAAAATTCCATTTCTAAATTGTTGTATATATTTTGATAAACGAACTTGAGAATCCAATCAAATAAGGTAGTAATATTATTCTAGATCTAATAAGTCTTGTTGCAATTTATAATGTACGAATTGTACTTATTAAGCAGATTATAGCTAGGACTTTAATTAAATAATAAAATTTAAACTATCTTTTCACAGAAAACAAAAAAAAAAAAAACAAAAAATAACCAAAGTTAAACTTTTAATAAGTATCTAAGTTTATCTTTCGCTTTAGTTATAATATACTAGCTGATACCCGCTCGCTTCGCTTAGTGTATCGAAATTTAACTGAATGATTAAAGATTCCCTGCGTTCATAGCGAAATATAAAAATGAATCTATTTTGACAGAAAAAAAATGAAAGATACTTTCAGACTTTAGATCCAAAGAAAGTTCATCAAAATTCGTAAAACTACTTTTCAAGAAAGGGATCTTAGCTGTCTTATATCAGCTTCGGCACGACTTTTAGTACGACTTCTTTACGACTTTAGACAATTGACTTTCAAGATGTTTAAGTTTGATCATTAACTAATATAATTAGTCGTTTTTTTTTTATTTCTTGAAATGTTTGATTGAATGTTAATTTTATTAAAAAAAAATCATTTAAATTGTTAAAGAAACAAATTTTGCAACTGCTGTTTTAATTCAATAATTATTTGTAGATGTAAATTTGTAAAATATGTGACGTCACATTGAGAAGGGGTGGGTCTCATAAATGTGACCAGCTGTGACAAGGACGGGGGAGGGGGTTAAAAATCATGAAATTCGTGTGACGTAATTTATGGATGGCCCCTTATGTGACAATTCGATTCAATTATCGCTTTCATTTTGTCACCATCAATTTCAGAAGGTCATCTTTCCGTGAAAAATCTCCAGAACGAAACTTTTCAAACCAATTCTGTCAAGTGCGTCCTGTTAAAGTTTAAACAATCAACAACATAAACTTCACATATCTCTTTGTTAGCCTCAGCCGCTTTCTTGCCTTTATGAAAATAAAAAAGTAAACTGTATCGGAAATGCTTATTTGACACTCCATGTTAAAAACTACCGTAAGCTGAAAGTTGTAAAGAAAATAACACGAAATTGGTTTCTATAGCGACCTAAAGGTATCGACTACCAAATCTTAAAAGAAAAAAATTCTAACATTGATAAAAGAATAACAAAACCAACATAACGCTAACTACTGGTGCAAACCGAAATTACTTACATGCTAATTTAATATGTTGAAAGCGTGAATTGTCAAAGTCTTAACTGGAAGATTCGTAGAACCACAACCAAAAATTAATGAAAATTAAGAAAATGAACTTACATCGTAAAACATAAAAAATGTATTTAAATGGTAAAGAATGTACGTTAGAACAATTGCGGAAATAGAAAAAACCTAAACTAAGCGAATCTGTCTTCAACTCATTTACACAGAAAATCTTTTACTTTTCATTCGTTTCAACTAAAACAGGATAATGGAAATAAAACAGGTGAACCAATCGATCCGCAAAGAAACGTTATCATAATTCGTACTAATAAATTAATCTAACCTTCGGTTCCAAGTAATTTGATTGGGATTCGAAATTAAAAAATTTTTGTTGCTTTAAAATATAAATTAAATATTTGCTTAGTAACTCACCTCATTTGGAGCCGTTGAATTCCAATAGTCTTGATTAGAGTTATACTCGGTGCTTTGTTGCGTGTATGATTGGGTCGATGGTGCAGCCCCCGCGTCGCTTTCCCATGGTTGCTGCTGTTGGTTCCAATACTGAGATTGTTCCGGTTGGTTCATGTAATTGTCACCGCGAGATAAATCGTATTCCGAATTAGACTGTGGACTCTGTTGATAAATTGTAGATTGTTGTGACGTTTGAAAGTCATTCGATTGTGGCTCACTTTGCCATGACTGATAGTTTTGTTGCCACTGTTGCGATTCGTTTGGCTGGTATAGGTCTTCGGTTTGGGTTACAGGCTGGGACCATGCTGCCGTTTCAGTTGTTTGACTTGGAATTTCCGATGGATTTAAATCGGTCGGCGGCGTTATACTTTGTGCTATATCTAACTCAGATGAAGCCAGATTGCTCATAGATTGCGCGTCATGAGTCACCAAGCCCATCTGTTCAATTATAAACCAATCAAAAATCATTTTATAGGCCAGTCAAAATCGACATAAAAAATAGCTAAATTCACAAAACATGATGTATCTCTGATTTTTTAATATGTTGTTTGGACCCATTAGGGCTATGTATTCTCAAGTTTGCAACTCCCAAAAAGTTGTGGAAAAATTTTTATTGAGGACAAACCGTGAAAATTTTGGACTTGTTTCAGATTCTGCTCGGTATCTTCTAATCTATGTATTTTTCTTCAAAAGCTGTTCTGTACGTTTTTTAAGAACATCAAAAATCGTAGCTCTGCACGTTAATGGGTTACTGAATTACGCCACTTTGAATATAGGCCAGTTTTTTGAAAAATTAAAAATTTTAGTTTTAGACCTTTTTTGGATCGAAGTTGCGTCGAAACCGTTGATCTTACGAGAAGAACTTATTGAATATAATTTGTAGACAATTTAATTAGCGTTAAATTAAATACAAAGCGAGACCTGTAAGGCTTGTAGTTCTTTCAAAATTTTAGAGAACCCCATATAAGGTAAAATCGCATTTTGGTGGGTACTCCAGGGGGTCTACCGCGTAGTCTGAGTTTCGGAAAATAAGAATCGGATTCGAATAATCCGTACCATGTAAGGCGAAACTCGATAGAGATCCGAATCCGAAAATCGATGACAGTTTCACTTTCGAATATCCCGCTACTGTGTATTCCTAATTTCGTATCAAGATAACTAATTTGTTGTTGAATGCGCTTTGTTTGTAGTTTTTTTTTCTTTTTTCTATGTTTTTTCGTTTTATTTTTGTTAATTTAAGAAAATATAATTTAAGGGGGTATTCTAGTCTAGAGGCCCGAATTTCGAGCGTTTTTTGGCAATTGATAAAAAAAAAAGCATTTGATATTTTTACTGTCCATTTTTTTATCATTTGCTTATTCATATTCAGAGAGTACACAAAATTAATTTCAAAACAAAAAAAAAATTTTTTCATTGAGTAATGCTATGAAATAGAGGGGGAAAAAAAAAGACCATGTCCTCGTCGCCATGATTTCTACCCTTGTGGTCATTTAAAAAACTAAACAATGATGGATTTTTGATAAGTACAAATATCGCTATCGCATGAACCTTTGTCGAATTTTTAAATAATATTACAAATTAAAATTTTCATTTTTTGTTGGTTCATGCGATAGAGAGATATTTAAAAAATATCCATGACACATTTCAAGTAAATCGGCTGATTAGAACTTGAGATATTACAGTTTTACGTTAAGTCTCAACCGGTCCAGTTGGCACGACACTAAAACGGCTATAACTTCGCAAATAATTTGAGTTTTGAAAAATCCTTTTAGGGAGATATTTTTGAATATATAAATTATAGGAATATGAAAAAAAAAAATTCGTTTTTTTCAAAAACCTAGACTAGAATACCCCCTTAAGTTTGTTATATATGTTTAAATTAATAATAGAAATAGTGTTTTTTGTAGTTTTAATTTAATAATAAAAATAGTCAGTATATTCGGAATCACTATCACTATCATTAAAATAAACTTCAATTGAACAATCCATTTTAATTTAATTTTATCAAATAACATTTAAATAAATAAAACAACTCGATTTGTATACAAAATAATTATTTGTATTCGAAAATAATTTTTTAGCCGTCAAAATTGAATTTTTCAATTGGCAAAACTATTCTTCATTCGAATCTCTTACGCGGTCCGGATGGATGCGTAATTCGGATCTGTCTAAGAAATTCGAATCGTTCGAGTTTCTTAGACAGATCCGAATTACGCATCCATCCGGACCGCGTAAGAGATTATTTTGTATCCAAATCAAGTTGTTTTATTTATTTAAATATTATTTGATAAAATTAAATTAAAATGGATTGTTCAATTGAAATTTATTTTAGTGATAGTGATTCCGAAAATGCTGACTATTTTTATTATTAAATTAAAACTACAACAGCCACTATTTCTATTATTAATTTAAACATATATAACAAACTTAAATTATATTTTCTTAAATTAATAAAAGTAAAACGAAAAAACATAAAGAAAAGAAAAAAAAACTACAAACAAAGCGCATTCGACAACAAATCAGTTATCGAATGGAATTTATAAGATTTGATACGAAATTAGGAATACACAGTAGCGGGATATTCGAAAGTGAAACTGTCATCAATTTTCGGATTCGGATCTCTTTCGAGTTTCGCCTTACATGGTACGGATTATTCAAATCCGAATCTTATTTTCCGAAACTCGGACTACGCGGTAGACCCCCAGTATTGGTGGAAAGTCAGGGTTTATTTGAGGCTAGTCACCGTCGTTCTCTTCATTGCAGTTTTGTACATTTTCCCAGAGCAAATAGCACACATCGCAGAACATCTAAGCCCTGCTTTCAGGCATGTGCAGCCACCATCCAGCACCCCTTCTTGCATTTGCAAGAGGTGTTTTAGTAGCTCTCCGGGGGCAAGATCTTGCCGACTGGCAATGTGGATGAGCCCAGCCGGGGTCATACCTTCTTAAACATTTTACCTTTTATTTTTTTTTTTAAGATTTTGAGAGAACTACGAGGCTTACAGATCCCGCTTTGCACGTTATTTGAAGCTAATTAAATTACCTACAAAAATACATACAGGGTGCGCCATTTCGAGCTTCGGTTGGGAAATATTGAATAACTTCGGCAACTAGTAAAAGTGAAATTTTGTTAGTGTTTTTTTATTTGATTTGGTCATTTACAATTTGTTTCAACTGTACTTAGAACACAACATCCAACAAATGACCACCTTTACGAGCCACACAATATTGTGTTCTTTTTTTCGAATTTTCCATTACTTTGACCAGCATTTCGGGCGAGATTGCCTCTATTTCAGCTCGAATATTGGTCTTGAGCGCTTCCAATGTCGTGGGCTTGTTGGCGTATACTTTCCTTTTTAAATAACCCCAAAAAAAAAAGTCCGACGGCGTCAAATCTGGCGAACTTGGAGGCCAATCAAATTTCGCCACCTTTCGACATCAAACGGCCGAGGAACTTTCGCTTCAAAAAGTTCATCGTTTTGATCGCCGTGTGGTATGGGGCGCCGTCTTGTTGAAACCAAAAATTCAATTTTTTTTTCGCGCATTTTTGGAACCCCACATAGTGCGCCAAAATTCACCGATAACGGTCGCCATCGACGGTTTCGCTTTCACAAAAGAAAAATTGGTCCGATGATGGTTTTGGCGCTAACGCCGGCCCAAACAGTGACTTTCTGGTCATGCAATGGCTTCTCGTGGATAATGTGAGGATTGTCTGTGCCATAGAATTTTGTTTGTTCACTCTGCCAGAGAGATGGAAATAGGCCTCGTTCGTGAACAAAATTTGATTCCAAAACTCGGAATGAATCTCGGCCATTCGACCATTTTCCAAATAGATGGTCACAATTTCCACGCGTTCTTTAGGTGTAAAGTTATTCATGGTTAAAATTGTACTGAAATGACGTTTCCAAATTATTTTTTTTTCAAGTCATACCGACAATGGATAACAAAGTTATTCAATATTTCCATATCGAAGCTCGAGATGGCGCCCTCTGTACAAGTTTTTCTCGTAGGATTAATGGGTAAGAAAAAAGGTCTAAAAATAACAATTCAATTTTTGAAAAAACTGGCCTATTTTCAAAGTGCCGTAACTCAGTAACCCACTAACGTGCAGAGCTCCGATTGTGCTTAATTTGTCACAAATTTGATGTTCTTAAAAAACGTACAGAACAGCTTTTGAAGAAAAATACATAGATTAGAAGATACCGAGCAGAATCTGAACCAAGTCCAAAATTTTCACGGTTTTTTCTCTATAAAAATTTTTCCACAACTTTTTGGGAGTTGCAAAGGATCTAGCCCAATAGCCATAAGCAAAGTGCCCCAGGCGGTTTTTGAAAAATGCTTCCGTGTGCTGATTCCTCTCTATGAAAAACTTATTGTCGCGCAGTTTTAACCCGCTACCCCCACTTGTATTGGAGTTACGGGGGAAACTAACCCAGACGTTAACATTTTTTTTCAAGAAAACTATTAAAGATTTTTTTATGAAATTAAAACTGTACGTAGATATTAATAAAACGCAGAATATATATTTTTTTCAGAATTTTTGTAAATCTATATGTGATGAAAAATATTATTTTTATTTTTTGAGGGTGGTTTTTTACATCAACTCTTAAAGTGACACCTTTTTTTAAAATTGTGATAAGTGCATTTATTATCTATCTTTTATTTAAAAAAGTCGCTTTAAGAAATTATTTGTCGCTCACCACCAAAATGAGGTCATCCAGGAACAGGTTTGTAATAAACAGCGCATTTCGTAAATGCATTTATTGCTTTATGGCTTGTATATATATGCCATAATATGGTTTTCGTCAAGAAAAAAAGTCCTGAGACAGAAATTAATTTTTGAAATTGTTTAATAGGCCTATTAACAATATATTGCTGGGATCTTTTATCCATTCCTTGTACTAATAATAAATTCAACGAAAGTTTGCTAAATAATACCTACTCGTAATTATTTTGGATCTTATATTACCTACGTATATACTCAAATATTGTTAGTATTATTATTTGAATCAAGTAATATTTTTGTTTGTTATAGCTAAAAATAATTAGTAGAATATTAATTTAGAATTTGTTTATGGAGGAAGCCTTCTACTAATTATTTTTAGTTATAACAAACAAAAATATTACTTGATTCAAATAATAATACTAACAATATTTGAGTATGTGTGTAGGTAATCTGAGATAGAAAATAATTACAAGTAGGTATTATTTATCTAACTTTCTTTGAATTTATTATTAGTAAAAGAATGGATAAAAGATCCCTGCACTATATTGTTAATAGGCCTATAAAAAATTTAAAAAATTATTTTCTCTCTCAGGACCCTTTTTCTTGACGAAAACTATATTATGGCATATATATACAAGTCATAAAGCAATAAATGCATTTACGAAATGCGCTGTCTATTACAAACCTGTCCCTGGATGACCTCATTTTGGTGGTGAGCGACAACTAATTTCTTGGAGCGACTTTTTTTAAATGAAAGTTAGATAATAAATGCACTTATCACATTTTTAAAAAAAGGTGTCACTTTAAGGGTTGATGTAAAAAACCACCCTCAAAAAATAAAAATAATATTTTTCATCATTTATAGATTTACAAAAATTCTGAAAAAAATATATATTATGCGTTTTATTAATATCTACGTACAGTTTTAACTTCATGAAAAAATCTTTAATAGTTTTCTTGAAAAAAAATGTTAACGTCTGGGGTAGTTTCCCCGTAACTCCAATACAAGTGGGGGTAGCGGGTTAAAACTGCGCGACAATAAGTTTTTCATAGAGAGGAATCAGCACACGGAAGCACATTTTTCAAAAACCGCCTGGGGCACTTTGCTTATGGCTATTGGGCTAGATCCTTTGAGAATACATAGCCCTAATGGGTCTAAACAACATATTAAAAAATCAGAGATGCATCATGTTTGGCGAATTTATTGTTGATTTTGACGGGGCTATTATTAAATATTACAAAACGAACAACGAGTGCTTACATCGTAATCGCTTAAAATCGCTTTTAAATCTGTTATCCACGAAATATCGGGTGTTTGTTTTGGATCGGCATCGTCTTGAGTTGGATCTAATTGTAAATCAGCCAATGCAGCCGATTCACGAACCCGTAACCGTTCTCCCAAACTCAAAACTTTATTGGTGAAAAATGGACCGTATCGACTTGGATTCTGTGTAATTGCTGTTCCAATTCGTTCCATGTATAATAACGCTCGTTCCGAAAAGCCGACGTCGACATACCGACATGCCAATAAATATTTATAGTGCTACAATAAAACAAAAAAAATAGTAAAACGAAATATGAGCTTCGATCCGGGACACATACTTGAAGTTCGGGAATGTTATAATGTGTATCACTCAAACTGCACGCGTACTCATAGATTTCGGTCATTATGATTGCCTCGTTGTTGGCAAATTCAGTGAATGGCTTCTGATGGGACGATCCTAAAAGAACGAGGCGGGCCGATTTTGAATCATATCGACCGAATCCTGTCTGGGCCATCAAATAGCAAAAATGAGCTGCATACAACGAGCCACGTGCGTACAGCGTATCGCCCAATGTTGTTATCGCTTTTCGATCTAATTCGGGTCGTTGAGACGTATTCGAAAGAATCATAGCAAGATGCGGTCGCCAATCTCCCCATTTTTCATCCGATACACACTATTTGCAAAAAGTAACCGTATTAAAATTGCTTCATCTTACTTCTTACTTATATTATAAGCGTGAAAGTTTGTAATGATGTTTGTTGCTCTTTCACTCAAAAAGTACTGAATGGATCTGGATGAAATTTGGCATAAATATAGATTATAATCCGGTTTAACTTATAGTATACTTTATATCCAGAAAAAATGTACGGTTCCCGTGAGATAGATGTTTTTTTTTTAGGAGCAAAAGATTAATCTCCTTGGGGATATTGCTGTTTTCCGGGTGCTAGGATTTGACGACGGATTCTTATAGATCTTGCAAAAATAAATCGAAAATGAAGAATACAAATTTTCGAGTTTTCGCTTAGTTTTCGAGTAAAACCCGACTTTAGTAGTACGATTTCAATGTTATTTCTTATAGGAGATAAAACTGGTGAATGCGGACATTTTTAGAACTACGAAGTTTTGACAGGTGATCGTAACTATTTTAGAACGTTCACACGTCGACTTTTTTCCGTATTTATGAAAATGTATTTATGATACGTATAACATCGAAACCGATTTTAATGCAATAATATTTTCAAAAGTGAAATAATACTCAAAACAAAAAAGCGGGGCCCGGTGATGCAGCACCTGGCGGGGGTTTGGGTTTGATAAAAAAAATCAATCTCAACTTATTTTTCAAGAAAAAATAGTTTATTTTCCTGTGACCACCGCGTTGTTTTTAGTCAAAAAATAACTTCTTAAAGCACTAGAAACGTCCAAAAATTATGTTTTTCAATTTACCATTTCTTTCATAATTTTGAATTATTTCTATTGCTAACGGTCTCCATACATTATTTAAATTATTACTTTCTTCTTTTATTTAATCGTTTAAAAAAAAACAATTATAGTGATCATAAAACAAGCATAGTTGATTAAGGCAATTTAAATTGGTAAATAAGGGTACTAAAGGGTACTAAAAACATTTCTTCTCAATACTAATTTTGTTTTTGCAAATGTCCGCATTGTTATTTGTTACGTTTCATATGTTTCATATTGTTGACAATGATCTAACGTAATTTCGCATACGATTTGCTCAAGCCTCGCGCTTACGTCATATTTTGGCCAAATTTGATACAATTTTTAAAAATCGATATCTCGAAAACTAAGCAAAAACTCGAAAAATTGTATTCTTCATTTTCGACTTATTTTAGCGAGATCTATATCAATCCGTCGTCAAATCTTGGCGCCCGGGAAACAGCATTCTTGCCCGGTTCCCACAGGATAGCAAAACAAGTATGTATTCTATAAGAACCGTGTATTTAAAAGCAGTTTCATTAAACTCCACGAAATAGTCTTAACTCATTTTCCTTAAGAAGATTTGATCTATTTTTTACTCAGGGGAGATGTACTATTCCCGTGGGATAGATATGTTTTTTGTTTATACAGAGTTAAAGATTTATATGATTTTTCCACTGTGGTAGTTTGGGGGAGAATGATATAGCTTACATTTAAGGCTATAGAACAATGCATGGTTCCCATGGGATGGCAAAACAATTATATACTATAGGAACCATACATTTAAAAAGTTTCGGTAAAGCTCGTGAAATAGAATTTTAACGCATTTTCTTCCAATTTTACACAACAACTAAAGAAATCTATAAAATCGAAATTAAAAAATTGACATATTTTTACTGGAAAATAAATATGAATTTCAATTTAACACCCGATAAAATTAATAATAAAATTGTTTAAAATATTTGAATTTTTTCATTGTTCATTGTCGAAGATATTAATTAGAAATAAACGTATTAAAATAATAAACTAAAAGTTTCAAAATTCAACAATTACTTAACGAAACGAATTTTAATGAAGTTTTGTTAAAGATCCGGTAGGATAGCTACTAATCTATTCTTTTAAGGGGACATCCATTAATTACGTGAGGCGTTCAGGGGCCGATAGGGTCGAGCCGAATCTCATCTAATCTTACTTTGGGGAAAGGGAAGGTCTCGCAAATATCACGTATTTTTTGTTTTGAAAAATACCACACTAGATTGCGAGTTGGGAGAATGATATATGCCAAATCTCAGAGACGATAGCTAAATACAGTATAAATCGTTTATAACGACACGGATATAATCAACAACAGGTTGTAACGCACAAAACCTTCGGGCCCCGTGATATGTCTTAGATAAGACGATACATGCGATACATATCGGTTATAGTGAATATCGCTTATAACGAACGAAATTTGACGGTCCCCTGAAGTTCGTTATAAACGATTTCTACTGTATTTAGCTTTCGTCTAATGAACAATTAAGTTTGTTTATCTTAATCATTGCAATAAATAATTCGAATAATTAATGATTGTAGGAAACAATAAGACTCAAAAAAGGGAAGTAGTATAAATGCACATCATACCGTAACTGCAGCTGGTTGTCGTCCTGATAACAACTGATAAAGTGTTTGTAGCGGATCGTTTATCGTTAATCCATTAGCAAATCTCATCATAACATTCGCATAGGTTCTTTTATCCAATTTGCTCGCCAAAAACAAAGCATGTCCCCACAGGCCATTCTTCATTGCCCATTCTACAATTTATAAACAAATTAAAGACTCGATCATCATTTTCATTGAAATCAGTTACCTAAGGCTTCTTTGCCAGATCCATACAATAAATATTCTCTAAATTTATTCGTGACAAATGCTTCACTCAATGCCGGTTTGTTATGTTTCGGAGGTACTGAATTCACTTCCGAATTAGTGTCTAAATGGGGTGGATCATCTAATACACTACCCACCGAAGACACAACAGATCCTCGTCGACTATTTTCAACCGAACTCGAAACATTTTTCATTAACAGCTCGGCAATATCAGTTCCAACAACAACCTATTATAATTACACAAGTTAAAAATTGAAAAAAAAAAAAACTTTGTTAAATATAATTTTACCCCATTTTGTCTCAACAGTAAAATGAGCAAATCCCACATTAAAATATACGACTCTTTATCGTTAATGTGAGAATTGGAATACGCTCTCTTGATTTTCGCTTCACAATAATCGATAATGGTTTTCTTGTGTGAGTGGTTCTTGGACAGAGGTCCCGGAAACTCGGACAGCTCTTGTTGTTCGGGATCATTTTTCAACACGGTTTGCAAGTCCAGAACCTCAACGATTGCCGCTTGGCCGTCCAGCGGATAGTTGGGCAGTATTCGGATCAGGTGTCCCGACGAGATGCTGGCCTTGACGTGAGCCGTTGCGAATTTGACTGGAGTCAAACGTTGTGACGTAGTTGCATCATCAAGATTTAATGATGAATCTGTCTGATCCAATACCCTGCTAATCAAAGTCACATAAGTAACTTAATTGTTACAATTTTTTTTTCAAAGAATGAATTATTCCTTTCACCTGTTATCGTTACTAAAAACAATGCATTTAAGAGTGTTGAAATGCCCAAATTAATCAAATAATTACAAGATAGAAGTTTGTTATTTACGCTCTATAATTACAATTTAAATGTATAAAGTTTTTTATTGCCTTTTTCATGCTTTCCCTACTAGATCAAATAATAGATCCCTAACACGGGTTTTTGTGACAATATAAATTTTTCAAGTTTACACGATGGAATTTTAGTCTTAGGCCAGTCAAAATCGACATAAAAAAAAAACGCTAAATTCGCGAAACATTAGGTTCGTTCGCGGATGTGATACTGAACCGATAACGAATTATTCAAGACCGATTTAGGATCATCGCTAAGCGCATGCAAGTTTATGAGCCGAGTTACGGTGCGATATTCGCGGTTCACACGAAATGCGTTCGTTTCCGATTCATAATTGGGAACTTGAAAAAAAAATGTTTTTTTTAAATGTATTTTAAAACTTTATTATTAATAATAATGATATTTAATGCAAAAAACTTGAAAAAATTTTTTTTCAATTAACTATAAGTAATTAAAAATTGATAAAATTAAAAAAAAATCACGTGACTGTGAACGCGCCACAATTGGTCACCATAGTTTTGACGTCATAATGGTAGAGCTATTTAATAACAATAGAGCGTTTACGGCTATTACGTGTGATATTTGTCAATAATATTGAAAATTTACTGCTAAAAAACGATTTAACCATGACAACAGAATCAAATAGATCAAAACATTGTATGAAAACTACCATTAAGACGTCACACACGCTCGGATTTGTTCGGGAGCTGTCGGCGATTTAAAAATTTATTTTTATTTTGATATGAATTTGGAATTATTCCGAAAAATTAAAAATACTTTTGTTATAAAACTTATATATGATCTTTTCCTTTATCACAAAAAAAAAAATTAAAAGCCTAATTGGTGCTAGCGATCCTCAGCTCTTTGTAGGATGAGAAATTCGATTCTCTTACTCATGCGCAGTTTGTTAAATTGTGGCTAATTCAAAATCCCGTTTCGCTGTTATGCTGCGTTCACACGAGTCAATTTTAATAGCCCGTTTTTAGTTGATCAAAAAAAGTTGAATGAAAAACCTCGTGTGAAAACCGTAATCAACTTTTTAGTGGATCAAAAAAAGTTTGAACGAGTCATCACACTAAGTTTTTCATTCCACTTTTGATCGATTAACTAAAATCGGTCAACCAAAGTAGACTCGTGTGAACGAAGCATCAACGTTTGTCAATGTTCTATTCAGTTAATAAGTTTCGTAGGTTCTCGTTAATCCTCGTCTTACTTCCAAACATTTTCAAACTCGTTCACGGGAAAATAACCCTTAATCAGTTTACTCATAAGCGTGTATGCGTTTGGCGATTATCCTATCCACTTGGATTGATTCTTTACCAGTTCCGGATCGGTAACACAAACGAACCTATTATGTATTCTTGATTTTTTTAGTATGTTGTTTGGTCTAATTAGGGCTATGTATTCTCAAGTTTGCAACTCTTAAAAATTTGTGGAAAATTTTTATAGAGGAAAAACCATGAAATTTTTGAACTTTTTTCAGATATTGCTCGGTATCTTCTAATCCATGCATTTTTATTCGAAAGCTATTCTGTGCGTTTTTCAAAAGCATTAAATTTGTTAAAAAATAAGCCCAACTGGAGCCCTGCACGTCAATGGGTTACCAAGTTACGGCACTTTGAAAATAAACCAGTTTTTTTAAAATTTAAAATTTTAATTTTAGACCATTTTTGGATCGAAGTTGCGTCGAAATCATTGATCCTACGAGCAAAACTTGTTGAATATAATTTCTAGGCAGTTTAATTAGCTTTAAAATAAGTGCAGAGTGGGGTCTGTAAACCTCGTAGTTCACCTTAAAATCTTAGAGGACCCATATAAAATAAAATCGTATTTTGGTGGGTACTACAGTATTGGTGAATCGTCAGGATTGCCTTGAGGCTCGTCACCGTCGTCCATTTAATGATGATAAGGGCAGCATTCTTTCACATTTCTCCAGAGCACGCATCACAGAACATCTAAGCCTTACTTTTAGGCAAGTGCAGTCACCTCACCCTTTTGCATTTACAAGAGATGAGTGTTAGAAGCACTGCGGGGGCAGGAGCTTGCCGATTGGTAATGTGGATGAGTCGAGCCGAGGTCATGCATGTTTAAAAAGCACTTCATGCAATAAAAAAGTGTATAGGTACATTTCTGGAAAAATTTGATTTTACCTTATTTAGGTGTTTTTGTTAAGCTTTTGAGAGAACTACGAGGCTTACAGACCCCGCTCTGCACTTAATTTAAAGCTTATTATATTTTCCATTTTCTGCTCGTAGGATCAATGGCTAACAACCTATTTTAACAATAAGAACAACAGTGAATAAACGTGGACGGTGATAAGTCTGAAGACAACTCTGACGATTCACCAATACTGGAGTACCCACCCAACCATGATTTTACCTTGTACAGTGGTACCTCGACATACGAGTGCTCCAACATACGAGTTTTTCGAGATACGAGCCGGCGAGCGAGTGATTTTTTGTTTTGAGTTACGAGCTAAATTCGAGATACGAGTTCGGTTTATCAGGTCGGCTGGTAGAAATTGGTTTCAAAGAGTCAGAGGAGGAGGTCATTGCTACAAGTGAGATAAAGGAGATCTTAGGAATGTGGGAGAAAATTTCACAGTTCGTAGAAAAGAAACACCCAGAAAAAGTTGCAACAGGTCGTGCATCTGATCTTTTTAATGACACTTGCTTAACTCATTTCCGGAACAATCTGAGAGAGAAGAAGAAACAAACCTCCTTGGACATGTTTCTTTCTAAACGGCCTACAGGTGAAAGCGAGAAAAATGTAGCAAAAAAGGCAAAGACCAGCGAGGATCACTAATTTTTTGTTTTTGTACAATAAATATTTGTCATTTATAAATACGTTTTTATTATTCAAAACCACGTAACAAAAATAACTTGGGTCACATTTTGGGGGTTGGAACGGATTAATGGAAGTTCAATTGTTTTGTATGGAGAAATTTGCTTCGAGATACGACTAATTTAAGATACGAGCAAGGTTGTGGAACGAATTAAACTCGTATGTCGAGGTACCACTATATGGGTTTTTTCTTAAGATTTTGAGAGAACTACGAGGCGTAAAGACCCCGCTCTGCACTGATTGTAAAGCTAATTAAAGTGCCTACAAATTATATTCAACAAGTTCTGCTCGTAGAATCAATGATTTCGACGCAACTTTGGTCCAAAAAAGGTCTAAAACTAAAATTTTTAATTTTTGAAAAAAGCGTGCAGAATAGCTTTCGAAGAAAAATGCATGAATTAAGAGATACCGAGCATAATATGAAACAAGTTCAAAAATATCACAGTTTTTCCTCTATAAAAATTTTCCACAACTTTTTGAGTTACAAATTTGTGTATACAAATGAGCACTAATGAGTCCAAACAACATGCTAATTAAAATCAGAAATACGTCATATTTTGCGAGTTTAGCAATTTTTTTGTCGATTTTGACTGGCCTATTCTACTTATTAAGATATTATAAAATATAACAAGATAAGTTTTGCAAAGATTAAATCTATTTGTTAAAAAGCAGTCACGAATGAGTGACCACAATGTTACATCAAAACAAGTCAATCGTAAAAAATACTTTTTACAGCATCTTAAGCCTTTTAAGCTTCTCATCTGTGCATCATCAATAAATGTTTTTACTTTTTTTATTACTAATTTTATTAGATCTATTGAAGTCTATAGAAGTCTATTGAAGTCTATATTGAAATCTATAGAATCTATTGAAGTCTATGAAATTTGTGGCGACGACATACATACATAGTCTGCACATTACACATAACGATCAGTAAGTGTAGAAAAGGCATAAGAAAAAAAAACATAAATCTTTATACGGTATTATGATAAGAAAACTACATCAGATTTAACAAAACTTTCAAAAATTATTAACTTACTGGGAATTATAATGGAAAAATATGAATTTAATTACGATAACATGTAGATTTTCCTCAACTCATCGTGAATTAAAAAAATGATATTCCATTATATTTGGGGTTGTAAATACGTAAAATATACATAGAATTCGTGCACTACTGGTTAGAAAAACAAAAATGTTGTATTTAACTTGTAACATGTAATTTTAACTTGCATTGAAACATCAAGTTCTATATTTAAATGTTGTGTAGTAAAAATAATAATAATTTATTCTAGAGGCACTAACTATTTACAGTTTGAAATATTGAACTTAAGTTAAAAATTTGTTAAAATAACTCTCCATACGTAATAGTCTAAGAGCTAGCAACGTTTTCGAGAGAGAAGTTTAGGTCGGCCAATTTTTATATACATATGTTATCTTTCGCACTATCCCGGACATCAACGGGCTGCTGTCTGGCTGTCGGGAGGGGCTGCATTTATTAGTGCGAAAAATATTGAAATTTTCAGGAAAAAAAAAAGTTTCAGATAAAATAACATTTTACATAAAAAATGTCCAGTGACTAATTTTCGTCAAGTGGCTAGTTTGCCCGCTACAAGCTTGGAAAGGCTGCCTCGACGTGACGTCATTTGAGTGGCCGACCGTTCAGAGATACAGCCGTTGTGCCGACATGGATACAATAAGCTTTCCAAGCTTGTAGCGGGCAAACTAGCAACTTTACGAAAATTAGTCACTGGACATTTTTTATGTAAAATGTTATTTTCTACAAATTTCATTTGAAACTTTTTCTTTTTTCTGAAAATTTCAATATTTTACCTGTCATAGATGCGATGCGCACTAATAAACGCAACCCCTCCCGACAGCCAGGCAGTATGATGACCGGGATAGTGCGAGAGATAACATATATAAAAACTGGCTGACCTAAAATTATTTTTTTTCGACGTCGCTAGCTCTCGTACTATAAGTATAAGACGAAATGTTTCAGTATATTTGTAACGCACCTGAAATATTTCGTTTTATACATTTGTATTAAAAAAAAAAAAAAAAAAACTTATTACAAAAAATAAAAACGAATCTACTTTTTAAAAAAATCTACTCTACAATGTTGGTACTTGGTACAGTAAAAGCATTATTGAAATATAAGCCACGTAAAAAGACCCAGTAGATAACTAATTTTATATAAACAACCCCACTGAAATATTTACCAGTCTTTTTACGAAACTTGCAAAGAAAGAGACAGCAATTTCGAAAAGAGTTCTATGATTTAAATCCAACCACCAAAACTTAACTGAAAATATTAGCTTTGTAACTTAAAAACGATTCAATACAAAGCTATATTTGCAGTAAATGTACCCATGAGTGATTAATGAGTGCATTTTGTTTTTTTTTTAATAATAATAATATGAATGAATATATGGGGGCTCACCTAGAGTCCTCTTGACTATATGACAAGGGGGGTTGCGAATAATAAGGCCCCATATGAGGGGTGCTAGGCTGACTGGGATAATAACTGTGCCGTGAATACCTGAAGAACAGTACAAACCATCGTCGAGACCATATCATCAATTATTTGCGAAAAAAAATCAATTAATCATTTTTACAATTAGTTTTCTTCGCGAGATTTTCCATGATTGAGTGATTATGTTCACAATGAAAACAAAGTGCTTTTCCCAATACGAATATATGATAGAGACATTCATCTTGAATTGTGACTTGAAATGATATTTATTTTGAAATCTGTCTGTATTTGATAAATGTATGTGAATAGAAAGTGTTTTGTTTGTTGTTTTGTTTCTCGACCAGATAAACAAAGTAAAATGTTATTGTTGCACAGGACAAAAACAAATTTCTTAAATGAAAATGCATTTAGTAGGAGTTAAGATCCAATAAAATTCCTAATACAACATTTTAATTATGTTTACCGATTTTAATTTCAAACCACAATTGAAGATTCCAAACGTAAATAAATAAGCACACTCGCACAAATCCAAAATATTAACAGCAAAAATCAATCAAAGTACTGGTAAAATGATAGTAGCAAACGCCTTACCGATCTTTATCTTCATTAGCGGAACTACGGCCTGAATGCACTGAGGCACGGTCATCGTGGCCAACGCCTTGCATTCCCATGTGAGCGCTAGCGTTTTGGAAGAATTTACGATACCATTCTGCATACGCCGCCGGATTCGTTCTCCGCAAATTCTCATAATATTGATAATGTTGTTGATAATGTGCACTATAGTACGGATTAAAATTTTCGTATCCATAATTCTGCAAGTAAAGTTCCAATAAGTCAATAATTTTATCAAAATCAATTTGAAAACTGTTACTTGATAGTACGACTCGTATTGATCTCTCATTTTTCTTGGATCGCGAGCATCGTGCATTCGATGATCTCGATAAGAATCACTTCGACTGGACGGTCGTGAACTAAAAAAAATCATTATTTATAAAAATAACATAATGAAAAACCGACTTGATATAAATAAAAAAATTTAAACAATAAATGCAGTAAAAAGTAAACAAATAATTGCGTTCCCTTGCAGTGTCTACAACTTAAAAATTATTATGATGAAATACTGTACAACTATTGTTATTTTTGGAGTTGATATCAGCCAAGGAAATACGACTTTATTGGTAGGGGAGAGTTGGATAATATCACGCCCCTTATTACTAACTAAACAAAACAGAAAACTAAATTACTAAATTAAACAGAAAGTAGTTATTTCGATATTAAAAGAAAAATGGAAGAGCGTGGTATTATCAGACATATTTCATAATATCGTGCGTATATTTGATAAAACCGTGCCCGTAATAATATCGTGAATTTCTTTGAGGAACCTTGGAATTAATTTTTTTTAAAATTAATTTGAACCAAATCCAGATAGTCCTTCTATAACTTAAGATGTTATTTAAAAAAAAGATAAATCAACTCTAAAACATATAACAAAATAATGACAGAACATTTAAAGACAGAGTTTAATGTACAAATTAAAAAATGCAGTTAAGTAGTAGAGAATTTGTTAAGCTACGCATACAGCATAACAAAATATCAAAAAAATTAAACAGAAAGTAATTATTTCGATACTTTAAAAAAATGGAAGAGCGTGGTATTATCAGACAAATTTGATAATACTGCGCGGAGGTTTGATAAACTGTGCCCGTAATAATATCGTGAATTTCTTTGAGTAACCTTGGAATTAATTTTAAAAAAATTAAGTTTAACGAAATCCAGATAATCCTTCTATAACTTAAGATGTTATTTTAGAACAATAATGACAGAAACTTAGATTCGTTAATTCAAAAAAAGTGATGTCCTACATTTATTATTTTATTAATGTCTAGGTATTAAAATTAGCAAATCTTAAATGCTGTTAAAACTGGTACGTCTCAGTTATACCTATTTTACCAGCCTTATTATGAGACTAGTTGCAATAATCAACGCTAAAATCGCGTAGGAAATTTTGTGAGCGAAATTGACAAACTTGTTCATTTCATTTTATAACCTAAAAATAATACAGTAAAATTAATCTTGTATTCAAATCCATTTGGACATTAGTTCTACAAAATGTACGCGTTAGAATAGAAGAAAACAATATGTTACAATATAAATACAGACTCACTTAGCTCATGTCAAAAATACCAGTCAAATTATAAGAAACGACAGTAAAACCTTAAATGATGTGACATCATTTCGTCGCTCCTTGGAGCATACTGGTTGTCCACGCGGGGAGGGGTAAGTGCTTCGGGCTTTAATTTTTAAGTGCTGGATAACACAAGTGTTTAGTTTTTACAATACGTTGATGCGCGGAATTATCAGATGCGTGGTATTATCCGACTCTCCCCTACATAGCAATAAACGAGAATACCAAGAACATGAAATGTATTTTTCAAATGATCTTTTATACAATATACTAGTACTGTGACAATATCTAGCGACCTTTAAACTACAAAATACCAATAACTAATTAAACATTTTTATTACAAATGAATATTAATATTTATTTCCTAGGCTGACAACAACTCCAAAAATAACAATAGTTGTACATTATATCATCCTAATAATTTGTAAGTTGTACACACTGCAAGGACACGCAATTATTTTTTTACTTTTTAGTGCACTTTTGTAATAAGATTTTTTTTTGAAGTCAATTTTTTATTTTTTAAAATTTTTATTTATCCCTATTGCTCTTAAGGGTTGAAATTTGTTGCTTTAAAATGTAATGAAAGAACTAAGTGGAATACTCTTTTTAATAGAAAAAAAAATATCAAACTCCGATGATTTAAGTTAAACGTTACTATTTCATCCCCTATTTTCATCTTTAGGGGGGTGGATTTTTTTCTTCAAATTGAAATATGAATAATTTAAAGGTACGATGTACATAATAGAAACAAAATTATCGAAAACGAGTACAACAGGAAAAATGTATTGTCATCCCGAATTTTTAACCCCTCATGAGTGGAGATTTTTTTTCAAATAATGGATATGAGATGAATTTAAAATTATATTCTACCAATAAAAAAAAGAATTATCAAAATCGAGCTATCCCATTAGAAGTTAAATTTCATCCCTTATTTTCAACCCTCTAGAAGTGAAAGATTTCTTTAAAAATAAAATGGGACAACACGGAGAGCACCAGCTTTCAAATAAAAAAAGAATAATCAAAAACGGTTCACCCAGTATAAAGTTCTGAGGTAACAAACATAAAAAATACAGTCGAATGAAAACCCCCACCTTTTTTTAAAAAATAAATATTTTTTACGTGAACGAAGTAACGGGTAGGCACTAGAAAGCAATTAACTTACCCTCGACTTTCTCTTCCATAATAGTCGTCTTCATATCTTCTATAATAAAAATCATCCCTCCGACCATCTCTTTCATAATCTCGACGATCTCGCGATCCTCGCGGTTTCTCTGGTCTATCCTTGTCACGTTGTAAGCTGTTATATTTCCTGTCGTAATCCTCGCGGTCTCTCGGATCTCGTGGTCGACGATCTCTCCGATCTTTATCACTATAATAGTCGGTGTCATCTTCATAGTATCGATCGCGATAACGTCTTCGGTCCGACTTTCGATCTCGGTATCTATCCGGAGATTCACGATCTCGCCGATCGTAATATTTTCGGTCTTTCTCATAACGCATAGGAGATTTGTTTCGACGGCGATCGCTTGATGGATCGCGATCATCGTCCGAAGAATCGCTGTGCGTTCGTCCACGACTCACTGGTTCTTTGCCCTGATTCAAGTCAGTGGTGTTTTCGCCGTCTGTTTGCGATCGAACAGTCGACTGAATGTTGGGGATTTGTGGACCGCCGTCAATCGTCTCCAAACGCATATTATCCGAGGAATTGTTTCGTGATTTAATTGCCGTATCGGAGAGTTGTAATGTGGTGGCTTGTTCTTGGGTCGCAGCACCTTCCAAATTGGTTTCACGTGACGCGGGACTGAGTGAGTCGCGTCCAATGGCACTGTCACGAGCAACCGATGAATCTGTAGCCAGAAGATTTTGAGCCGAAGAAGTTGGTGGTGTGTCAGCGCCGATGGTTTCTGAACGTTGCGTCGGCCGTTGAATTATATTTCCTCCAAGAGCTTGTAATTCCGCCTCGGTATCATCATCATCATAATTAGATCGATAATATGACGTCTCGGGAATTGTCCAACGAGTGTTTGTTTCGGGAGAGCTTGATTCACCCGGGACCATACGATGAAGACCAACTGGTAAATCATCGTTCGTTCCAGAACTGACTTGTTGATTGGGAATGTTTTCCGGCTGGCCATCAACCACTCGATCGAGCCCCGTAAGAATTCTTGGCTCATTCACTGAGCTATTTGAAATATTTAACTCGGTTTCGGTACGACCTAAAACCATTCGACTAAGACCTGGTGGCGGCTCCTCCGTATTACTATCTAATAAATTTTGACTAAAATTAGTTTCGGGCAAATCACTATCCGACAACTGCCCGGTTTCCAAATATTGATTTCTATCGTTTCTAGGCGCAACTTCTAAATTTTCAACAGGAAGCCACGCCTGATGGACTGTTGATGTTCCAGGAGTAATTAATCGAGAATTTGGCATGGTCGATCGAGGAACCTCCAATGGAAATTGATCCGGCCTCTCGGCATTATCTGGTACCGTTTCCATGTTTACACCCAAATTTTCCATTGGAACTTTATTCTCTGGTACATAATTACTAATAGATTGGTCCGAATAATTTTCATTACTATACACATAGTTTCGCACATTTCCGGTTCTTTTATAAATATTAACTGGAGGTCCTTCCATGGTGTTTCGGGGAGGTAAAATTGGAGGCGACATATTTTTGGGAAGTGGTGGATTCGTCTCAGTGGACGACGGTTGCGTTTGACTATTTCTAGAACTTCCAGCTTCAGCAACTAAAATCTCTTTGTTTTCCGTGTTATGTTGCAGGGTCAACGCTTCAATTGCACTGCTAACTTCCGCGATTTGAGATCGAATATTTCCAGACTCGACATATGGAAAGTGATTAGTGGCTTCTTGTAAATTACAAGCATTTTTATCGTTGGAATATCGATTTTCGTGGTCGAGATGTTGATTGTATGGATTGATTGATTCCACGTCGTGATTGGACGCTGATAGACTGGGACATTGGCTGATTGTTGAACTACGAGACAATTTATTACTTCTATTGTCGCTTTCGGATGTATGCAACGGATCATCGGATGAGTCTTGGGATACTTGCGACTCAATGGACCATTGCGGTGTAAGCATGTCAATGTGACCTCGTCGACCGATGTGAGATGAGGAAATTTGTTGTGACGGCGTAGCCGTCTTTTCTTGGCTCTGTTCATTGTCGCCAAAACTTAATAAATCACCTTTTATCTCTGCAGTTTCGTTGTTGTTGGGTTGTTTGACCATTTTTTGAAATACTGGTTGTTGATGTTCAACTTGAGCGAAAGACTCGGCCATTTGATTCACTTCAGTCTTAGTGGCGGAATTAGATGCATTTGACTCGACCGACCAGTTCCAGGTGTCGTTACTGGTGAAACTTTCCCCAATATGACTATTATCTACGTTCTGAACGGGCTCCGATGGCACGTTGCTGTTAGTATCGTCACCCCAACCCCAATTCCACGGATCGTTTGAATTTTGATTTTCCTGATTCGAGAATTGAGCACCCGGTTGTTGGACGTTTGATGTGTTATATGTTGGCGGATGGGGCTGCGTATAGTTTTGCTGTGGCATTGTTTGATAGTTGCTCTGCTGATAAAAATGGGATTGAGGATTTTGTTGTGGAAAGGAATTGGGTTTTTGGATATTTTGAGTTTGATATTGGCTCGGTGGAGGTGGAGCTGAATTATAATTCGATTGTTGTTGTGGCCATGGTTGTGCAGGTTGTGAATATGGAGGAAAGCTTTGCGGTTCGGAAACTACTTGTTGTTGCGCTGGATTATACCAATTGTTGTACGATTGGTCAATGGGAGCTGCTTGTAAGCCAACCGATTGCCATTGTTGTTGTTGCGGTTGCTGAAATTGAAAATTAAACTCAAATCCTTGTAACAATGGAATAGTTGAATTTGATTCTAATAGTAAAAGATCCGAACCTACATCGACCTTCACCGAGTTGATAATAGAATGAAACATATTTAATCATGAATTTAATATATTAGGAAATATTATACTAAAAATGGGTTAGCCAAAAAAATCCGGGGCAGACTATTTTTAATTATTTTTTTTTAAAAAATTATTTTTAATAAAATATTGCATAACATCAAGATAATAGGAAAAATTTTATATGATCACAGTTGAGTGCGATGTTGGGTCCTTTATTAATACACAGTATACTTACCTCGGATCTCTCTGTCACACATTTTCACACGTATTAAAATTTAAATCTTTTAAATTCGCTAATCCCTAATAGGACCGAATTTTTAAATATTATCATGATGTTGCAGTATTTTATTTAAAATATATATTTTTTTTAATAATTAAAAATAGTCTGCCCCGAATTTTTAGCCTACCCATTTTTAATGTATTTCCTAACTAGCTGATTCAAGAAGAAATCCAAAGAAAATTCATCAAAATTCGTAAAACTACTTTTCAAGAAAGAGATGTTAGCTGTTTCACATCAGCTTCTATACGATTTTTAGTAAAAAAAGTACCTGTATTCCTTCCTTTAGGACTTAAAATCTTTCATACCAAATGTCATTTAAAACCGTACAGCTATTTTAGGGGGCGTCCATTAATTGCGCGAGGCGTTTTTTTGCAATTTTTGAAATCCCATCCCCTCCTCTCTAGTAAGATGTCATGAGGTTTGGTATATATCATTTCCCCAACCCGCCATATAATGTGATATTTTTTAAAAAACAAAAAAATACGTGATATTTGCGAAACTTTCCCTTTCCCCAAAGTAAGATTAGATGATATTCGGCTCGACCCCATCGGCTCCTGAACGCCTCACGTTATTAATGAATGTTCCCTTAAAAGAATAGTTAAATAGCTATCCTACAGGATCTTTAGCACAACTTCATTAAAATTCGTTCCGTTAAGTAATTGTTAAATTTTGAAATTTTTAGTTTATTATTTTAAAACGTTTATTTCTAATCAATATCTTCGACAATGAACAATGAAAAAATTCAAATATTTAAAAAAATTTCATTAATTTTATCGAGTGTTAAATTGAAATTCATATTTATTTTCCAGTAAAATTTGTCAATTTTTTAATTTCGATTTTGTGGAGATGTCTGTATTTATTGTTTAAAATTGGAAGAAAAATCGTTAAAATTCTATTTCACAAACATTGCCGAAACTTTTTAAATGTACGGTTCCTGTAGGATATAATTGTTTTGCCATCCTATGGGAACCATGCATTATTGTATATAATAATAGAACTACAACATTGCAAAAATCATATCAATCTTTAACTTTGTGATAAACAAAAAACATATCTATCCCACGGGAATAGTACATCTCTCCTGAGTAAAAAGTAGATCAAATCTTCTTCAGGAAAATAAGTTAAGACTCGATTTCGTAAATTTTAATGAAATTGCTTTTAAATACACGGTTCTTATAGAATACATACATGTTTTGCTATCCCATGGGAATCGTTTATTATTCCGGTATGAGAAGTAACCTATATCATTTTCTGGCTCCTAAACTACTACATTACAAAAAAGGTAGTTAATCTTTTGCTCTGTAAAAAACAAAAATATATCTATCCCACGGGAACCGTACATTTTTTCTGGATATTAAGTATATTATATGTTAAACCGGATTATAATCTATATCTATGCCAAACTTCATTCAGATCCATTTAGTACTTTTTGAGTGAAAGAGCAACAAACATCCATACAAACTTTCACGTTTATAATATATACATATATATTATAAATATTAATATATATAGTAAATTAATAAAAGTAGATATTGCGGTAAATGTGTACATTTGCCTCCTCGTTTGGGTAATGTGCATTCAACTAACATTTACAATTTCAAATAAGGGAAATGTACATTGAATTCACAATGACCATGTCGTTTTGGTAAATGTGAGCATAAAAAGGCTGTATGTTGTAAGAATGCTGGAATATTTAGTAATTCCAAGTGCCACAATAGCAATGCTCAGATAAATTAAAAAAAAAAATATTATAAAATTTCTATATGTTCCTTTATGGTTTTATAAAATTTGACTGTTATAAGTAATAAAGAAAAGTATGTTATTATTATTATTTGTTTGAGATCCATCGTATTGGTCTTAAAAAACTAGGACAAAAATTGTATTTAGGAATATTGGGAGCATAACCTACGACATATTGTATAATATGCAAAGAAAAGTATGTTTTGTTTGTCATTTTAATTTTTTAATTAAAATAATTTTCGTTATTAAAGCCTTTTGTATTATGTTTATTTAAATAAATATTTTTTTACTGCAACATTTTTAGTTTATTTGTAATCCAACTTTTCTTAAAACATGAAGGTAAGAGTATACATTTACCAAAACGTGAAGGTAAAAGTACACATTTGCCGGAAAATGTACATATACATTATATTCAGTTCACATTTACCTAGCTTTTTGGGAAATGTACACATTTTACGGTAAAAGTGTACATTTCCCAAGAGTATACATTTACCGTAACATATATATAAGTAAGTAGTAAGATATACTAAATACATAATAAAATAGGTTTCATTCTAGTATCAACTCGGTGAAAGTCGATGTAGGTTCGGATCTTAGACTATAATGAGAAATGTTTTGAATGAGTGAATACCTGTAAAGCATGCTGGTTAGGATTATATAAAGGAACTCCGGCTGTTGGGGCAGGTGATGCCTGACTTCTTCGCTTCATCCACGACATTTAAATCTATAAAAATTAGAAGTTAGCCCTAGCATATTATCTTCGTGCAAACCGTTGAGTTGTAGGTCATGAAACTTCACCAACTTTCTCTTGTTTTAATTGTAACAATTTATAGGAGAATAATAAAATGAATACAACAAAACAGATACATTTAATATTATCTAAATAAATTGGCCTTTGACCTAATATAACAACAATTTAATCAAATTATATAATTATAATTTGTAATGACATATGTTTTCTGACACTTCGAAAGAGTCGAAAAAAATTATTTACTGTTATTAAAATGGCGTTATGATTACTGATATGTCGATTTACTAATAAATGTTTGATTAGACTTGATTTGATAATGTTGATGGTACTTACTAAATATTAATAATACATTGACAGAAAATTAAAATTAAAACGATTTTGAACTCAAAATCAATCACAAAACATTGATTACAGCCTTTTCTTCTGCCAGATGATGTGTTGGAAGTTTTAGCGTTAGTTCGAAATTATATTTACAGAGTGCGCTTTAACAGCATATGAATTTTTCAAATTATGAAATTAATTTTTTAACTTTTCATTAAAATTAATTGATAATTTAACATTTTTGAGTTGTTTCCATTAATAATAAAACTTTCAATATATTATAAGATTCAAAAACTTTTTATTTCTAAAATTAAGTTAGAATAAATTATTTGACATGAATAATTGCAAGCCTCTAACTGACTAAAGCAATGAATAAATAGACGCTAACTTAAATAAATATTTTTCCATTAAAAATTGAAAACAGTTTATAATTTTAAATAAAAATAAAGAAATTATTTTAATTAGTTTCGTTTTTAATTTGATCAGTCTAAAATTTACGTCGGTTGTTACCTATCAAATTCAAAACGTCTTATTTCTGACAAGTGTGACGTGTACCTAAAATTCACCAGATATTCAAGCTTCCGATTTGGGGTCGATTGCTAATTTTTTAAAAGTAATTTTGTGAATAAAAATTGTCTAAAAATGATTTTGACAACGATGATCGTTCGTATTAAAGATGGTCTTCCATTGGCTGCCACCGTACCAGACAACGATGAGGTTATTTTATTTAAAATTTAATATTTAATGTGCCACAAAATGCTTTCAATATATTCATTTTTTAGATGGGAAATGAAATTTTCGATTATCACGACCAGGCAAAGATGCTGTTTAGAAAATTAGGCCCACAATGGCCGAGTCGAACGAGTATAGAAACGGGGCCATATATCTTCCAGTAAGCGAATTTTAATCGGCAACATATTGCTGTTGATTGCATCAACTGATTTATTTTTTTTTTTAGTTGTCTACTCGAAGATGGAGTATGTTTCTTAGTGTTGTGTGAGAAGAACTTTTCAAAGCGTTTGGCGTATAATTTTTTGGAGGATATAGCACGGGAATTTCATTTGCAACATGGCAAAAAAGTTAACACGGCGCGAAGACCGTACACGTTTATAGAGTTTAACAATTACATACAAAAATCGAAGAAGACTTTTATGGATTCTCGAGCTTTAAGAAACATGAATACTCTCAACTCACAATTGCAAGACGTGCAAAGAATTATGGTCCAAAATATCGATGATGTCCTTCAGCGGGGAACAATTTTATCAGGTACTAGCAGACCCGGCCACGCGTTGCTGTGACTAAGTTAATGTTAAATTATAACGTAGTAAACTATTCAATACAGAGAAAATATTATCTATCTATATAAATAAAATTATAACTGTTCTATAATGCTCGCTTTTAACTCAAAAACTACTGGATAGATTTCGCTCATTTTTTTTTGTTTTTCTTCTTATATACTTAGTCCTTATCTAAAAAAAGAATTATCACGATATCTTCATTAAAAACAAAGTAATTAAAGTTTTAAAAATTGCGATTTTTCCAAGCATACCGCGTATGAGTTCATCGTTCTTTCGTTGCTTTGATAGAGTGGGGCAAACGAAGCTAAGTTATGCGCATGTACTGAGTGGACTAGTGTGGGAATGTTTCTCCTTCCACAGTCCACTGCCTAAAGATAACGACACCGGATATAATGAACAACCGGTTGTAACGTACAAAACCTTCAGGTCCCGTGATATGTCTTAGATGGTGTCCGACCAGTTTTTCGAAACCCAATTTTTCGAATGCACAATTTTTCGAAATAATGCAGTCTAAATCAACTTCTACAGGTAGAGTTGGTGTTTTTGAACAAAAATCAGTGTAAATCAACCTTGACGGGTAGGGTAAATGAAATAGGTACATAAATGTGTCAGTACATATAACTTTTTTTTTCACTTTTTACAATTTCTGTATCTTTTTTCGTTCTGATAATAGCGATAATGTAGTACTTAAAATGAAGGGGAGAGTAAGGTTGGCGTGGCACTATGAATTGACGACGGTTTCTGATAAAACAAGTCAAAAGAAAACGAAAATAAAGAGTACTAATTTGCGAGGTTTTGCTTCGTTTTTGATAATAACCGGATTTCAAGACGCATTTTTCTTATGGGAAATGATTTTGATAAATCTGTCAATTAAGACGTAACAATGGGAACTGTTATTTATTTTAAGTTAATTCATATAAATTCATTCATCAATTTCCTACTACAAATGCCAAAGAAGTCCAGGGGGGCCCTCTGCCGGGGGTTTGGCGGAGCCCCCAACAAAAGAAATTGTAGTCATCCGAATTTTATTATTTGACTGATTGTGCACTTCCTGACTCCACGAAGTTTTACACAAAATTAAATGTTTTAACATGAAAATTATGCTGCAAATATTTATGAGATTTCAGAATTCATTGAAAATCTTTATGAATACAGATCCTGCATTATTAGAGCATTTTAAATTTATAGAATATTTTTAAAATCTATAGTCATTTTTAAAATACGTGGTATCTAAAGATTGTTTATTTTGCCTATTATATTTTCTATATTACTTGAGTTCAAACTCGTTAGAAGTTCATTTATTTTATGGTGTTTTCTGTTTTTTATTCCTGAAATTTTAATGTTATTTGTGATGTTTATAAAATATGTGTTCTTTGAATTGCAAAAAAATGAAAATTATTATCACTCAATGGAAGTTTAATATTGAAAACGTGTTCGCAAATAAAAAATATTGAGTGTTCAAATTGGACCATCTAAGTTCCCATCGTTACTCATATCTTGAATTTTGCAAATGGCTTGCTTAAGCCTCATGCTGACGTCAAAATTTATTTATGGTACACAAAAGCAAAACGTTGGGCGATTTCAAATTCTCTAAGCGCCACGCTAATCTTACCAAAAATGAACAACTTGTAAACTATAACTTATAGGCACCTATTTACAAAGGTAAATTACATGGTTTTTTTGTTTAGTAAATACATGTTAAAATGTTCAAAAAATTATTAAATTTTACTTATTTGCTAAATAAAAGTTTTTTTTTTTCAATTACATTTGTTTTGTGTAAACTGGCAAATAAAACTAAATTTATTCTAATTATTTCGGTCCCTAAAATTATTTATTATTAATTTTTCGAAAAATTGTGTTTCGAAGAATTGCGATTCGAAAAATTGTGTTTCGAAGAATTGTGATTCAAAAAACTGACACCTAACCGTCTTAGATAAAAAACTTAGGAAACCATTTGTACAATACAACCGTTTATAAAGTACAACTTTAAAATAATTAAAATTAAAAACGTTCAAAAAATAATAATGAAAATTTTTAAATGTCTAAAAAATAATAATTAAAATTCTTACCAGCAAATGATTTTTAAAATATGGCATATACATTTAAGTTGAGTTTTTGGAAACGTAACAATGCCTCTTAAGTCATTTTCCATTGAGGAAAAATTTGGACAATTTCGCGAGTTGAATCGGAAGATTTTGTGAGTAATCTTGAGGGTGAAAGAGGAACATCTCGTTCCACGAAGTAACCTATATCATTTTCTGGCTCCTAAACTACCACATTACAAAAAAGGAAGTTAATATTTTGCTCTGTAAAAAACAAAAAAATATCTATCCTACGGGAAGCGTACATTTTTTCTGGATATAAAGTATACTCTATGTTAAACCGGATTATAATCTATGTCTATGCCAAATTTCATCCAGATCCATTCAGTACTTTTTGAGTGAAAGAGCAACAAACATCCATACAAACTTTCATGTTTATAATATATATATATATATATCAGAGGCGTGCGGTGACTTTGAAGCAGGGCATGCGGTCAGAGGGGGGGGGGGGGGGCAAATTTTTTAAATTAATTTTTTTTATTTTTTAACATGGTATTAAAGTATTTATTTTTAAAAATAGCCTTATTCGACGCTCCTTCTTACAAAAATCATCAATAACCGCATCATATAATGTATTTAAAAACCACAAAAATAGTTCTTATCCTAAAGAACAGAACATTTGTATGGCATTTGGGAAAATAAATCAAAATAAGCCACGAACAGTTTCAATAACAAGTAAATTCACTGTATAGATTCAAAACTTCAAACGCATCTGCCAACGATCAATCGGCAATGTGAAACGCCAAGAGAGATAGTATTCGACCATACTAGTGCGCCTGCGCGACCAATTTCGAAGCAAACATCTGCATGTTGCGTTCGCCTGCGCATTCACATGGCTTTTGCCGTTCATTTGATTTGGTGTTCTATGTCAATTTTATGAGCCATACCTTTTATAGTTATGTAAATTAAAAAATGAATAAATCATAAAAAGTATTCAATTTTTAACACCGTCTACAATCCCAAGGCATGCGGCGCATCTATAGCATGTATGGACCGCACGCCACTGATATATATATATATATATATATATATATATATATATATATAAGATAGAAGAAGATATCAATAAAACAGGAAATACGTACGTCGTATAGCCAGCCGCTATGCCAACATAATTTTTTTGTCATTTGTAAGATAAAATTGGTTCCTGTGGGTTATCTTTAGGAGATAGACTTATACCGTCGCGGACTTTTTTACCAACCTTTTTAAGATAGGTTTAATTAGGTTTAGCCAGCGTTTGCAATGTAAGTGAACAAAAATATGTTTTAATGTTTTTTTTTTATTTAATTTCAGAACTAGATTCGAAAACGCAAAATTTGTCAATGTTAACTCACAAATACAAAAAGGATGCTACATTTTTAAATCAAAAATCGATGTATGTGAAAGCAGCCGTATGTGGAATAGTTGTTGTTGTTATTATGTTATATTTTTGGGTTTTGTAAGAAAAAAAAAACTTTTAAAATGGTAATCTATTGTTATAAGTTGTGGCAAATAAAAGCATATTATATATTTCAAATTATAAGCGGTAGGAAAATATTTGATTAATTAATTATTGATATAAATTATTGAAATAAGGTGATTTTTAACTAATGTAAGATATCCGATATTGTATGTATTCCGCTTAATCGACGGGTTCAGTTTAAGTTATTCAATAAAAAAATATGGGAAAAAATGTGTAAACAAAAAAATATATTCTCTTAAATAAAAACTTTACAAAAAAAATCATTATCCTATATATAGTATAAAAATATTATCTTAAATTATTTTTTTTCAATTTTTGCAATTTTTAAACTAGTTGAAGCTTCATCTTCGCCCGATGATCCACTTTCAGAAAAATCCGTGACGAACAACAAGTTCTTTTTGAGTTTTCGTTTTTCACGACCGAGTCGTATATTTTCAAGTCGATGCATAATACTATTGCGACTTTCCAGTTCTTTTTCAATATCGGCATGTTCTTCGTCTGTGTCGATAACATCATACGAGATTTGATGTTCATTTAATATCACATGAATACTTGGATTCTCTATGATGATTTTATATTGCAACGCTTTTCGAAGTTTCACCGACATATCCAGTTCGTAATATTTCTTGCCTCGTTTTTCCTCAGCTTTGAGGAGGACACGTACATTGGGCAAACCAGCTGAGATATAATATTGAAGTCGTTGTACCAATTGATCGTCAAGCTCTTTGGGCTCGAAATATTTGTTTAACAACGAACCAATTGTTTCTGTTTCACTACATTTTTCGTCTATGATCTTTAAATTATCAGCCAGTGGAAATACCCATTCGATTTTCCACGTTATTATCTGTGATTTCCAATCGAGATACGTTGTGTTTTCTTTGCGTCGAGTAAAACTTTTTGGCATGAACTTCAAGATTGTCTCACGACGTATTGCTGCTGATCTCAATCGATGTAGATGCTATAAAAGACGAAATTATTAACAACGAAATTAATCTAGTGGATCCGTTTCCACGGTGTGTTACAGTGTAAATGCATATTACACCAAGTTACACTGAAATCACACTTGAATAACATGGTGGATTTGTAAAAAATTTACCTGTAGTTCACACTTGTTTTGCACTGTTATATCAAAACTCGAATAATTCCGGATAAACACTATTGTTCCACTAAATGAGTGGTACAAAGGATAAATACAGTGTTATATCCTTTTGATAAGACTTACAGTGTGATTTCAGTGTAGACACGGTGTAATGTACTGTTAATATCAAGGTATCTAATTCAAACTAACCGTGTTCCTCTACACACACAAACACACACACAGACCAGAGCTAAGGCCTTTGAAAATGGTAAAAAATGAAAAAAAAATATAGTAGGATGAAATCCATTAGAAAAGGAAGCGAATATAACAAAAATGAAAGGAAAAATAAAATACGGTCGATCTCAGGTCGGGAAGTGGACAAGAGGGGTGTTTTAAAGGGTATAAATGGCTTTTCTCGATTTTCGACAAAACTACAAGTCCTATGGGAAAAAGTTAAATGGCAAAGTTGCAGGTAATATGAAGATCTACAACTTTTATACTAACACTTTTCTCACATAACCTCAAAATTTATATGAAAAATTCCAATAACCAATAGATATTTTGACGTGAGAAATTTCGATTGAAAATTAGGGTGCTTTTTCAATATTAAGTCAAAATAAAGTGAAAAAATAAATATTTTAAATCAAAACAATTACAGTGTGTTTGGGACATTGAAAGGTAAGTTTTGACTAGATTTCATGAACAATTTTTACTTTCATTTATTGCTATATAATAAAGGAAGTATTGTAATCGGGTCGAATTTTCAAGTTCGAGCTCTCACCGGAAATACATGTTTTGAGGTCCCCTGAGTTCAAATAAGTGTTTTTTTTTTAGAAACATATCTGTGTGTGTCTGTGTGTGACAGCCATATCGTATAGAAAGCTTTATCCGAATTACACCAAACTTGGAATTTGGCCTTCATATTATACCTAGTTGTGCCGCGAAGCTTTTAGTTGAAATCGGTTAACCGAAAGCTCCACTTTATTCTAGAAGTTTTCAAACTTTTTTATTTTTTTTTCGAAAACAGCTCCAACGATTTTCTTTAAACTTTCTATAGTTTTTAGACTCATTGATGCCTACAACTTTTATTTGAAACTTTTTCCTGGGAAAATTCGAATAAGGGCGGTTCTGGGGTGAGGGTTGGGAATTCGTTTATACATATGTATCAGTGGCGTGCGGTAACTTTTTTAAACAGGGCATGCGGTCAGAAGGGGGGGGGTAATATAAACCAACATTTTTAAATTTATTATTTTAATTGGTAAACATGGTATTATATTATGTAGTTATTTTTTAAAAATTAGTCTTATTCAACGCTCCTTCTTACAAAAATCATCAATAACCGCATCATAATAAGTTTGTTCCATTTGTACTTTTGATGATGTTGAAACACGTCCATCGAATGACAAAAAGTAAGACACATTAACCAAGAGATAAGAGTGAGTGAAAATTATGAAGCAAGGGCTTCGCCCTAATTTAAAACTGGATTTGCGGTGTTTAAACACCTCCAAATCAGTGCTTGGGCGAGCTATATTCATAAAAATGTACGTTCATAGAGCAGGCTCTCTGCTTGGTGCGGCCAAACGGCCGAGAGCTGGGGCGTTTCTTCACTCACTCTTGTCTCTTGGTCAGTGTGCCTTGCTCTTTGTCTTACGTGGACGTGTTTTGCTTTAACGTCTGGAACAAACCTATAATGTATTTAAAAACCACGAAAATAGTTCTTATGCTAAAGAATAGAACATTTGTATCGCCTCTGGGTAATTAAATCAAAATAAGTCGAACGGTATCAGTAACAATGACTAGCAATTAGTAAATTCAAAACGTCAAACGCATCTATAAACGTCAACCGGCTATGTGAAACACCGAGAGAGATAGTACTCAACTATACTAGTGCGCATGCGCGACCAATTCTAGCCAAGCAATCGCATGCAACGGTCGTTGTGCATTAATTCGGCTTTTGCCGTTCATTTGATATGGTATTCTATGCTAATTTTATGAGCGATACGTTTCATAATTTCGTAAATTAAAAATAAAAATATTTGGTATATTTAGAATCATTTTACAATACATGCAATTACGTAAATGAAAAATGGATGATTCATAAAAAATATTTAATTTTTTAAATTGTCTTACAATCCCAAGGCATGCGGCGCATCTACAGCATGTATGGACGCCACTGATATGTATATAGGCTGTATGGCGTATGCATATAGTTATGTTGGTTATGTTTATATGTATACTTATAGAGTGAATATATTTGTTTTAACTAACAGCGAGTTTCATAAATGAAAGTAAAAGAAAGTACTGTGACGCTTCGCATCAGATTTTTTTTTGTATAAGATAAATAAAAAACCAAAAGCTTGGTTATTGGAATTTTACACATAAATTTTGAGGTTATGTGAAAAAAGTGTAAACACAAAAGTTGTAGATCTTATTTTTATCTACAACTTTTTTCCACAGGACTTGTAGTTTTGTCGGAAATCAAGATAAACCGTTTCTGCCCTTAAAAACACCCCCCTTTTCCACTTCCCCAACTCAGATCGACCGTAATTTATTTTTCCTTTCATTTTTGTTATATTCAATTCTTTTTCTAATGGGTTTCATCTACTATAATTTTTTTTGAGTTCAAAAATAATCGACCCTGGTCTAATAGTGCAAATAATTTTAAAATTTTCACATTCACATGAGGGGATTTCAGTGTAATCGGACCTGCTAGGAGTAATTTAACTGTAAGCACTTACAATTGGCAATTCGTCTCGATTATCAACTTTATAAGTAGTTTTATTTTTTTTGACATTATCGACGGATCGAGTGACTTCTTCTAATAGACGATAATCGCTCAGTAAGTCTAAGTTTGTGAATTTTTTGAGTCGAATAAATTTAGCTCGATCTCGAACTCCGCTACATTCCAATTCCCTTTTGTGGATTTTAACACAGGAGAGAGAGCATGTTTTAACCTCACATCGTGGACAGGTGTAAATTGCTTCGTTGCCACCGCAAACTTCGCACGGACCCAATCTGGAAATTTGATTTCGTTTAAAATAATCTACATTTTCAGTCTCAAAATTCGTCAAATAAACATCGTAAAAACCTTGATTTTGGAAATAAATTTTTAAGCAATCTTTTTTGTATAGTTATTCTAATTCACGAAATGAACTTGTAAACTTAGAACAATGAAAATTAATTACGATTTTTAAGTTATTATTGTTCTTACAGTGAAAAACTTGTTTGCTTAAGGGAGGTTAATTATTATTTTCGTCGATTACCTTGCATTAAATTCGTACTCCATGGGATCCATATCCAGCATATTTTCCTCATCCATGATTGAAGAAAATGTTTCTCAATGAAAAGCAACAATTAAATAGAAAATTTGTTAATACTGAATGAAGGGAAAAAAGAACACGAGGAAGAGATTTGAAACGGAAATAAAGTTGAGCACCTGCGCAAAATCAATGTTTTCGTCTGTCACATTATTATCATTATAAACCCGTTATCCCCGTTATTACTCGTTTTACCCCTTTTACCCGTTAATGTTATTCCAAGAAAATGTAAACTGTTTAAAGTATATAAAACGTATACACAAACACATATACACAAAGAATAGTGCGGAAAGTCTTTGTTTAGACGTGAAAATCGTTGTGTTTATTTTTTGTTTGATTCGTGGCTATTAATTGCAAGACATTGTCCTTTGTTCATTCAGTTCATATCGGGACTAAAGAGGCAAAATGTCGACGGCTGGAAGCAGTATCGGAAGTCCTAGTCGTGAATCCCTCTCAACGGTTACGTCCAGTGATGGTCCGATAGATCCGCTTGCACGAGACATGAGCCAGAATTCCTTGTTTTCGACCGGCTCCTCCACGTCTCAAGATGAATGTTTCAAATGCCAAGGACATGCCGAACAAAGCCTTCAAAGTATGCGAACATACTTTCAAGCAGGACAACTTTGCGATGTTGTCTTGATAGCTGGAGCTGATAACAGAAGAATATCGGCTCATCGGTAACACATGATTGTATCTTTTATAATATTTATCATAAAAAAATTTGGTTCTAGATTGGTTTTATCAGCCGCCAGCGAGTATTTCTCCGCAATGTTTACGGGAAGTCTTCGGGAAGCAGGCGAAGAAGAAATCACTTTACGAGAAGTCGATGGAGAGGCTCTGAATGCATTAGTTCAGTACTGCTACACGGGAACTATCGGTATAATTTATATATTCTTAGATCGAATTCAAATTTTTTGAATATATAAATTAATATTTTTGAATTAGAACTTCGAGAGGATTCGATCGAAACTTTGTTGGCGACAGCTTGTTTGTTGCAACTCGAAGCCGTTACACAGGCATGCTGCGCATTTTTGGCTCATCAATTACATCCAAGTAATTGTCTGGGAATTTCCCTATTTGCAGAGCATCAAAGTTGTTCAAAATTGTTGGCTCAAGCTTTGGATTACACTAGTGAACATTTTATGCAAGTAAGAAAATTTTAAGGCTATTAGTCGCTGCCTTTAACTTCGTAACATTTAATTTAACAAAATAAGGAAATACTAATCAGGCTTCGGGAAAATAAATCTCTCGTTTTTATCTAGTACCGTCACAAACATTTACCTTCATAATCTTCTATATAAAAAAAATGATAGCTATTTTCCAATGTTCGCTTTTAACTCAAAAACTACCGGATAAATTTAGATCAATTTTCTTTTGTTTTACGTTTTATATACTTGGTCTTTATCTAAAAAAAAAAATTATCATGATATCTTAATTAAAAGCAAAGTAATTAAAGTTTTAAAAAATGCGATTTTTACAAGCAAAACGCGTTAAGAGATGGATTTTTTGTCGCTTTGATAGCGTGGGGCAAACGATTTAATGCGCATGGGCTGGACAGAGGTTGTTTCTCCTTCCACTGCCTACTGATTATTTCATATTTTAGCGTAGACTTAATGCAGCTCAGCGAGATATTAGATTAATAAAGATTTTTTGAATTCTATTTTCTATTTGTTTAGTCGTTTTTTGTAGTTTTTTTTTTTTTTAAATTCTCTTTTAGCATTTTTTATATTTTACTATAAATACAACCGTTACAATAATCAAATTACATTTCAACACTCCTTTTTATTATTTCATATATTTTTTAACCAGAAAAAGTTGAGTTAGCGAGATACATTTTTTTTTTAAATTAAACTATATGCCAAAAAATTGCTCCCTCAGAATCCGCAATTTTTCCTAGTGTATAGTTATTAATTAATATTTAATTAAATTTTTAAAAAATTTTCAAATTCACGAATTAAAATCGCCACAAAACCCAAAATAATTTTTAATTTAAATTTTTGATTTTCTTTTTTTAAATTCTCTGCCTGCTCTTTTCATTACCGAAATAAGTGATCAATTTTTTGCAATATTTTTACTAATTAATTATTTGTAACTATTTATGCATGCATTGTTGTACGATGACGTCATCAACTTCCGTTGAATCTTATTACATGAATAATTTAAAAATTGAATTACTAATTAACTATACACCTGGAGCAATTGCGGATCCGGAAAGAATATTTAAGGAACAATTAAAAAAAAATAATGAAAACAGTGATTATTTTTGATAATATAGTAATTTTTATTTTTAAATTTACAAATTTTTGAAAAATTACCGTATTTGTCGGGGGATAAGATGCACCCCAAAATTTATCTATAATTTTTTTTAAAAAAACAAAAAATTCGAATATTTTAATTCTTTTATTTTAATTCACTTTATTATTGTAATACATACAGTGGCGTAACTAAAGAGTGGCAGGGCTGGCAAAATGCCACGGGTCCCACAAGGGTTAGGGCCCCGCTACTCCAAAATTAACTTAATATCTTAACAAAATTTAGTAAAAATTGTATAGCATTACTTGAAATCAATTAAAGTTGAGCACAACTAATGACCACGTACAAATTCATATAAATTATTTACATTTAAAACGGGGGGGGGGTAAATATTATGACTAATTACGGGGGGGAGGGGGGGTTTCCAATGAAATTGCCTCGGGCCTCAGATGGTATAGTTACGCCACTGAATACATAGGTATTTATTATAATTATAATTATTTATTATGAATAATAATACGGGAATCAGCACGAAATTGTTCTCGAATACACTTCAATTTGATCCACTGATGACGAACGCATGGCGTTTGAAATACGTATCTGGAGATACAAAATTTATTTTATTTTAATTTATAATTTGTGTTGTGCATTTTAGTGAAATATAATAATTAAGTCCAAAGTCAGCGAAATTTAATTTTTTATTTATTATTATTATTATTATTATTATTATTATTATTATTATTATTATTATTATTATTATTATTATTATTATTATTATATTCGACCATATGACGCACCCTGATTTCAGGTCAAAATTTTCCGAGTAAAAAAGTGCGTCTTATCGTCCGGCAAATACGGTAATTATTGATTAACTAATAACTATACACTTGGAGCAATAGCGAATTCAGAAAGAAATGTTCAACGTTCAGTTCTTTCCGGTTATTTTTAATATATTTTTGCTTTTAATTTTTTAAATGTTTTTCCTCTGTAAATTAAATATGTTTCTAACATAATAACCTACACAGACGACGTCGCGGGTATCAGCTAGTGTTAGTTAAACTATTCATGAATAATATAAGTACTTTTTTAAAGGTTGTTCGTAATCAAGAATTTCTCCAACTATCAGCTAACCAAATCGCAAGTTTATTAGGAAATGATGATTTGAACGTTCCATCAGAACAAGATATTTTCAATGCATTAATTAATTGGATTCGTCACGATGCAACTGCTCGCCAACAACATTTATCGCGATTATTATCTTTGGTCAAACTACCGCTACTGGAACCTTCAGTAAGCTAAAGTCTAGCAAATTTTTAGTAGAAACTCGATTTATTATTTTTATAGTTTATAGCTGATTGTGTCGAGGTTGCATGTGGCTCCGACCAAACTTGTCAGCAGTTAATTATGGAGGCATTCAAATGGCATTTACTTCCGGAAAGACGTCCACAAATGACCTCGTTTCGCACACGTCCCCGTAAAGCCACACGCGGCACGTTACTGGTCGTTGGTGGTATGGATGCTAATAAAGGGGCCACGTCCATTGAACAGTACTGTCCTCGAACTAATTCATGGACAGTTTTTGGTAAATTTCATTTAAAATATTTACAATCTCTTTCTCATAATATTAAGTAAATATTTTAGCTAATATGAGTAAACGGAGACTACAGTTTGGAGTTGCAATGTTAGGGGATAAACTTATAATTTGTGGAGGTCGTGACGGGCTGAAAACATTAAATACCGTTGAGTGTTTAGATATTGTAAATGGTACTTGGACGGTGTTGCCTCAAATGGAAACTCCGAGGCATGGGTTAGGCGTTGCTATGCTAGGAGGTCCTTTATATGCAGTTGGAGGTCACGATGGATGGAGTTATTTAAATACAGTTGAACGGTAATGAAAATTTAATGGAACTCAAACTTGAATGAAAACAATTAGTACGAGAGCTAGCGACGTCGAAAAAAAAAAAGAATTTTAGGTCGGCCAGTTTTTATATATGTTATTTCTCGCACTATCCCGGACATCATACGGGCTGTCGGGAAGGGTTGCGTTTTTTAGTGCGCAAAATAATGAAATTGTCATTTAGATGCAATTTGTAGAAAATAACATTTTACATAAAAAATGTCCCGTGACTTATATTCGTCAAGTGGCTAGTTTGCCCGCTACAAGCTTGGAAAGCTCATTGTATACATGTCGGCACAACGGTTGTATTTAGAGGGTTATTCCCGGGAATATCCTTCAATTTTTATTTCCCGTTTCCTGAGAAAAAACAAAACATTTCCCGGAAAAAAAAATTATTATTTATGCCGATTGCGATACCGATACCAAAATCTTTGTTAAGTTAACTATAATAGTTGTAAAAAATATAAAATTTCATAATCAACATGTAAACGCACTTATCAAAACAATTCAGCACTTTACAAATCAAAAAATCGCTTACGAAAAATTGATTATTTATGTTACGTGGAAAAATTATAAAATGCCATTATATAAATGCTGAAATTTAACTACAAATCTCCCAAAAAAATTGGATGCTTTAATGACTTCACATTCCACATTATATGTGGGGGTATATTATCGGTACGTGACATTTTGGCGCGGCACGTTTTGACGCAGGATGTTTTCTCACGGGGGGTTTCGCTCCACTCTACCGTGGTCCTAAGAATTTGCGGGGGTGGTTTTTTGTATCAAATTTCGGTTTCCCATTTAAAACATCAGTGGTTCCGTGGCGCCAAAACGTCCTGCTTCGATATATAAAATGTATTCTTTAGGTTTGTTCCAATTATCCTTCTGGTGATGTTCAAACATTGAACAATAGACAAAGAGCAAGACGACATTGACCAAGAGATAAGAGTGAGTGAAGAACATAAAGTAACAAGTTCGCTTGAGTTACAAACCGGTTAACCAGGGCTTAAACATTGACAAAACAGTGACGATATACGCGCTTGTCACGAAAATATACGGACATGGGTCGACTCTTGGCCTAATGCGGTCGAGCTGTTTTGACCTGAACCAATTCTTCAGTCACTCTTATCTCTTGGTCGATGTTGTCTTGCTCTTTGTCTGTTGGTAGTTTTTGTAATTGCCATGATTGGATGATTGGAACAAGCCTTATGTGTCAAACCAATTTTTGTTTCAAGAAAGATCATTCTAAGCGAATTTTTCCTTAATTGCCTCTCGTTTTTAAAATTTTATTTTCTAAACAAGTAAATGAAAACAATAATGTTTATGTTTTATTTTATTGATTATATATTATTTCTTACTATTTTTATTTTATTTTTTGCAAAAAAAAAAACAATTATTTAATTTTTCCCTAAAACTTTTACAATTTCCACCTCAAATTTGATATTTCTTAAATTTCCCGGGAATCCCGGGAACAAAAATAAGCCGGGGAAACTCAAGGTTATTTGATACATAAGGTATGCTCATTTGACTAGGCGGCGTTTCTTTGATCTCTGAAAATGACGTCACTGGTATGATTGACAGCCGCGAAAATTAAAAATATATAGCTAAGTAAGGTATAGATTCTAGAAGAAATCTTCATTACTTATTCAATTAAAGTAAAATAACAAAGTCAAAATCAAATTTATTATTATTATTTATTATGTTAATAAATAAATTTCAAACTATGAATAATAACAACAATAAGAACAACAAGAAACAACGACAGATAATGGCCGCTTCTGTCATTTGTCAGAAAGATCATGCCCGATCATATCCGATCAAAAACCCGATCGTACTAGTGACGTAAAATTCAAAGTGAGCACCCCTTGGGGAAAAATTACCCTCTAGTTATATTTCTGAACGGTCGGCCACTCAAATCAACGTTAGGTCGAGCCAGCCTTTCTAAGCTTGAAGCGGGCAAACTAGCCACTTCACGAAAATTAGTCACTGAACATTTTTTATGTAAAATGTTATTTTCTACAAATTTCATCTGAAACTTTTTCTTTTTTTCTGAAAATTTCAATATTTTGCGCAATAATAAACGCAACCCCTTTCGACAGCCAGACAGCATGTCCGGGATAGTGCGAGAGATAACATTTATAAAAACTGGCCGACCTAAAATTCTCTCTCGAAAATGTAGCTAGCTTTTAGACTAAATGCAAATGTTTTTAGCTGGGATCCTGTTGCTCGTACATGGAGTTATGTTGCACCAATGTCATGCCAACGATCCACAGCAGGAATTGCAGTATTAAACGGCCGATTGTATGCAGTTGGAGGACGCGATGGAAGTGCATGCCTCAAATCTGTAGAATGTTACGATCCTCACACAAATCGCTGGACCATTTGCAGTCCAATGATAAAACGAAGAGGTGGAGTAGGCGTAGGGGTCGCAAATGGATTTTTATACGCGATCGGAGGCCATGACGCACCTGCTAGTAATCCATCTGCATCGCGTTTCGATTGTGTCGAACGCTACGATCCTGGAACCGATACCTGGACTGTGGTCGCGTCTCTTTCAGGAAAACGCGATGCCGTTGCGGCTTGTTTATTAGGCGACAAGATTTTAGCGATTGGAGGATATGATGGAAACACTTATCTCCAAACTGTCGAGGAATACGATCCGCACACAAACGAATGGCATGCACTGACTCCGTTACTGACGGGCCGTGCAGCCGCTTCAGTCGTTGCAGTTGCTCCTCAAAGATCTGTCCTAGCACCGATCAAATGATCTCTTCTTGCATTTTCAAGATAAATAAAATTTTTAATTTCCAAAAATTTTATTAAAAATATTCTCTTTTTTAATTTGACCAAAGATGTTTATCATTTTGAAATTAAATGCTTTGGTGTTTTCTTCTAGGTCTGACATGCTCTGTGATATCAAGACAAATTGTCTCTACACATTTTATCATGAAAATTGATTCAAAACTACTGCCAAATATTTTACTACATCTTTCTATAACTTCTGATTTTAAAAAGTTCAATTATTACTCTAACCTATGATTTTATTAGCTAATATTAAACTATGCATTTATTATTATTTCCCTGTGACTTATCTCTAGTGTTTCTACTTTTATTATCTTAGACTAGGTATATTATTTGAATTCAATTAGGAATTTCAATTGACTTATTGTGATTGTATTTAAAAATGAATGACTCATTCCAAATCAAAATTTATAATTTATTCAAACTTTTATATAATTGTATTGTTATGTGAAATTTTAAACATAATAAAATTAATATTATTGCATTGTTGTTGTTCTGTTGATGACCTGTTATGGATTACTAGCTGGTCCCGCCCGCTTCGCTAAGCGTATCTAAGTTATACTGATTAAATAATGGAAACTTTCATCCCACCAACAAAAAAAGACATATAGATATTTCTAAATCGTTGATTCATAGAAAGTTCATGAAAATCTGATAAACTACTTTTCCAGGAAGATATTCTATAAAGCTATCTAGAATAGCTATCTTAATGGTTCTATACGTTTTTATGAATATTATAAAATACCTATACTTGTGTTCCTTAAGTAGCAATAAAATTCGAAAATGTTGAATGTATTATATATTTAACTGAGTTTTTCACCAAGTTCAAATTTTTCAATAGTAATTTAACACGTTTATTTCTAAACATCATAGACATTCAAAAATTAACAATGAAAGACGTTTCACTGTTTCAAAAATTTTCATTATTAATTAACCGATATTATTGGATGTTAAATTAAAAATAATATTTTGCTGTAGAAATTGTAATTTTTATTTAAAATTTTTTGGAATGATTGTGTTAAAACGCTACTTCACGAACTTTAGGGAAAGCTTTTTTAAAAGCACGATTCCTGCAGGATAAGTACAATTGTTATGCTATCTTTTGAGAATCGTGCATTATTCTAACATACGAATTAATAATCTATATTTTTCTCTGACCTTTCAACTACCCTATTACAAAAAATCATGTCAATCTTTTGCTCTATGACAAACAAAAACATATCTATCCCACGGGAGTAGTACATTTTTCCTGGATAAAAAAGAGATCAGGCCTTCTTGAGGAAAATGCGCTAGAACTCTATTTCACCTACTTTAACGAAACTTCTTTTAAATACACGGTTTCTGTAAGATACAATTGTCTTGTTATCCCACGGGAAGAGTACAATTATGTCGATTTTTTGCTCTATGAAAAATAAAAACGTACCTTGCCCACGGGCCTGTACATTTTTCCTGGATAAAAGGTAGACCAATCTTTCTTGAGGAAAATTCCTTAAAACGCTTATCCATGAACTTTTACAAAACTCCTTTTAAATACTCAGTTCCTGAAGGATACCATTCTTATCCTATCCTACGGTAACCGTGCTATATTCTGACATAAAAGGTAGCCTATATTTATTCTCTGACTTTCAATTAACCACCTCATTGTAAGAAATTATGGTAATCTTTTGCTCTGTGAAAAATAAAAACATATCTATCCTACGGGAACCGCACATTTTTCCTACATTAAAATAAGACTGTAGGATAAGAAAATTATATTTTGCCTTGAGGACATTATGAGTTATAACTATTAATATACTCTATTATAATCAGCTAAAAACGTTTAGTTTCAGCATGATTTTTCTTTAAACCAGTTTTCCTATTTTCCCGTTGAAATGAGACATTTTCCCGTAATAAAAAGTATACTTTTTATTGCCTCAGATTATCATTTATCATTAAAAACCGTATTTATTTGGGTAAGAATTAATAATATGTTTCTAAAAACAATTTTGCTTATAATAATGAATTATTTTTGAAACAACTTTAATAACCATTAAAAAGGTTATAGCGGGCCAACCTTAAAAGATAGACATATGTTCGCGGACTTTTTTGTAGAACTTTTTAAGAGGAACAATTTTGCTACACATGATTTTTGGGTAACTTTAACCATTTACGCAGGGCAGGCAACAAACGCTCTCAAAAGGAAAAAAATTTCCTGGTTTTTGCAACATTTTCCATTGATGCTCTGCTGCTATTAGTCTTACAGTGATGTTGTATAGCATAAAGCCTTCGTCGATAATTAAGCTATCCAACACAAAAAGAATTTTTCAATTCGAACCAGTAGTTCCTGAGATTATCGCGTTTAACCAAACAAACAAACAAACAAACAAACTCTTCAATTTTATATATAAGTATAGATTAATAATTTATTATTTAAAAAAAAAATTAAAGGTTTTATTAATTTTTGGAGATTTAAATCTTCCATTTCAATTGGTTGGTCATTATTGAAACAAATGCGAAACGAAGAACCTTTTTACATATAGACAGCCATTTTGATTTTTGATGACGCCTCAGTTTATTCAAAGTTCGAGATGATACATTGTCGATTGTCGATATTGAATTGATATATATCATTAAATGAAGCAGGATATTATCTAATTAACAGTTAGTAATTCTTTGAGAAATAATTCCAAAAAGAACTACTTGAAAAGTTTATGAAAGTATGAAACATCAAAGTTTAACAATGGAGAATTTAAGAGCATAAAAATGCATTTAAAAGTAAGTTTATATTAATTGAAATTGCTGTAAAATATCTCAAGAAACAACATGATTTTTAAAAATTTAAGAATATATCGAGAACGTGGAGGTTGATTGATAACTTCATTTATCGACATCACCAGTTCTTTACAATTAAAAAGGAGCCATGAAGAACTTCAAAAATTCAAACGATTCAAACAAGTAAGTTTCTAAATTTTGTGTTTATTACTAACTAGCTGTTACCCGCTCGCTTTGTTGAGAGTATCTAAATTTAATTGATTGATTAATTGATCCCCTACCTTCACAACGAAATTTAAAAATTAATCTATTTTGACAGAAAAAGATGATAGATATATTGCGGACTTTAGATCCAAACTAAGTTCATGGAATCCTTAAAAACTACTTTCTTAGGAAGATATATTAACTATCTCACAGGTTGTACACGATTTTAAGTATAAAAAGGTGCTTTCAGAAAATTTGAAAATCTTTCATACCAAATGTCATTTAAACCGTTCAGTTATTTCAGTAGAAAAGATTAGGAGCTGTCCTACAGGAACCGTCCTTTTTTATTTGAATAAATGATATTCAATAATATGTTAAGATCTAAGGTATCTTTAACAAAACTTCATTAAAATTCGTTAAGTAATTGTTAATTATTTAAAAATTTAGTTTATTATTTTAACTATCTGATACCCGCTCGCCTTACTGAGAGTATCTTAATTTAAATGATTGATTAATTGATTAACTACCTTCACAACGAAATTTAAATCTATTTTGACAGAAAAAGATCCAAAGTAAGTTCATCAAAATCCTTAAAACTACTTTTCTAGGAAGAAATATTACAGATTCATTATAATTTTAAATATAAAATGTTCCTTTAGACTTGAAAATGTTTTATTGCCAATACCATTTAGAACCGTTCAGCTATTTTAGTAGAGTAGATTCGTAGCTATTCTACAGGAACCGTGCCTTTTTTTAGGATAAATGGTATTAAATATGTTAAGATCTGTGGTATCTTTAACAAAAATTCATTAAAATTAGTTCCGTTAAGTAATTGTAAGTTATTTAAAAATTTTGTACTTACCTTATTTTAATACGTTTATTTCTACACAGCGAACAATAAAGAAATTCAAATGTTTTACAAAATTTAATATCGGGTGTTTAATTGAAATTCATACTTATATTCCAATAAAATTGTCAAATTATTAGTTTAAACTTTGTATAGATTTCTTTCGTTACTGTGTAAAATTGGTCAGGCCTTCTCGAGGAAAATACCTGAAAAATGGTATTTTACGAACTTTAACAAAAACCGAAAATATTCCATTATTGTTATTGCTATCCTATAGTAAGGTGACCAACCGTACTCTTTTAAGAGTACTTGTACCTCATGTACCTTACATACCTAATTGGTGTAGAATTTTTCGAATTTTATGTCCTAAATATGGACCCACATAACATTTTTATATTTATAAGAAAAAGATATCAATAAAAAAGCAACGCTTTTTAAATATTTGCTACCTTTAAGATATTAATTTTGATGATATGCTGTAACGGGCAATTTTGATCTACATGAAATGCACAAATGCATTTAATTGAATAAGGAATAATACTGAACTGTTTAAAATAGCTTGGTAAATAACCAATATTTTTTAAAGTGAAACTCTTCGTCTCAAATTTTTTGGCCTGTCTTTAGCATGTTGCTAAATGTAACACATTCCCGACAGGGAATCGGCAAGTGTTCGGCAGAGCTCGTATATACATTATTAGCTATATACCATGTCGTTTTACCAGGACTGTTGCGCGAGCTATTACTGAATATAATGAGCTATTTTTCTCTACATGACAACGTTTTATTATATTATAAGTTGTCATTAATTGTCAATCATATTTGAAATTGGTATTTGTATTTTGATCAGTGTATTGATATAAATGTTATTGTTTACTTAATCATGATAGACAAAAATACAGCTAGTGAGAATAGTGCAAAAATATCCGACGGTGATGTTACAATAGATAACAACAGGCAGATGATCGATTTAACAATAATCAACAAATTCAATAATGAAAATAACATTCGAGTATTAACATCAATAATGGAAATTCAAAAATAGTTGCAACGGTGCACGTCAAGTCAGACAGCGAATTCGTGCCACATCCCTTTCTTTCTATTCTATTTTCATACCCTAAATCGAATAATTTTTCGAAAATTTTTAGTTACTTAAGTGCCTAAAATCCGAAAAAAAATTTCACTTGCACCGTGGTGAGAGCACAAAATTATGTTTGTTATGACATCACATTACAAATCTTTGAATTTTCCGACTTTTCTCTACTAAAAAATGCATGTATTATACCTGCAAACCTTCCGCTTGAATCACTCTATCAATTGTTGAAAACTGCATTAAAATCCATTGTCTAGTTTATAAGATCTAAGGGAACAGACAGCGGGAGCAACTTTGTTTTATACTATGTAACTAGCTGATACCCGCTAGCTTAGCTGAGAGTATCTAAATTTAATTGACTGATTAATTGATTCCTTATTTTCATAACGAAATTTAAAAATTTGGCAGCAAAAGATGAAAGATAATTTAGATCCAAAGTAAGTTTATCAAAATCCTCAAAACTCCTTTTCTAGGAAAGGATATTAGATATCATACAGGTTCATTACAATTTTATATATAAAATTTTCTTTTAGACTTGAAAATTTTTCTTTTCAAATGTCTCTTATAACCGCTCAGCTATTTAAGTAGAATAGATTCGTAGCTATCCTACAGGAACCGTGCCTTTTTTTAAAACGTTAAAATTAGACATCACATAGCAAATCTTTGAATTTCTCAACTTTTCTCCACTATAATATGCATGTTGTATATTTACAAACCGTCCTCATGAATCACCTTATCAATTGCTGAAAACTGCATTAATTTCCGTTTTGTAGTTTAAAAGTTCTATGGGAACAGAGAGTCGGAGCGACTCTGTTTTGTACTATGTAAAGATTATAAAAATATCAAAATTTTATCAGTATTCACTTTGAAATGGTCCATGTTTTATAGACGACACTGTAGATATTAAACGTTGTATTTATTCGGATTTACAAATATGCAGATAACACAGATGTATCGATCATGATCCTCCGATCATGGATCATTGGATTATGGATACTGACGATTATATTTTGAGACCTTTTATATTAATTAATCAGGCTACATTTAATGTGGAAGGGGGACATAAGTTTTTCCACATTAATTAAGGCAAAGTCCGATTCAGCATAATTATCGATTGATCGAAGACGCCTGATGGTGCATATTTTAATGAAAAGAGTTCACGAATTGGCAATTGCAATTTACATAGGCAGCAAAGGATCTAGCCCAATAGCCATACGAAAAGTGCCCCAGGCGGGTTTTGAAAAATGCTTCCGTGTGCTGATTCCTCTTCATGAAAAACTTATTGTTGCACAATTTTAACCCGCTACCCCCACTTGTATTGGAGTTACGGGGGAAACTACCCCAGACGTTAAAATTTTTTTTTCTAGAAAACTATTGAAGATTTTTTCATGAAGTTAAAACTGTACGTAGATATTAATAAAACGCATAATATATATTTTTTTCAGAATTTTTGTAAATCTATAAATGATGAAAAATATTATTTTTATTTTTTGAGGGTGGTTTTTTACATCAACCCTTAAAGTGACATCTTTTTTTTAAAAATGTGATAAGTGCATTTATTATCTAACTTTCATTTAAAAAAAGTCGCTCCAAGAAATTAGTTGTCGCTCACTATCAAAATGAGGTCATCCAGGGACAGGTTTGTAATAAACAGCGATGAGTCGATGCATTTCGTAAACGCATTTATTGCTTTATGGCTTGTATATATATGCCATAATATGGTTTTCGGCAAGAAAAAAAGTCCTGTGAAAGAAATTAATTTTTGAAAATTTTTAATAGGCCTATTAACAATATAGTGCAGTGATATTTAATCCATTCTTTATAAGTAGGTACTAATAAGAAATTCAAAGAAAGTTTAACAAATAATACCTACTCGTAATTATTTTGTATCTTAGATTACCTGCATATATACTCAAATATTGTTAGTATTATTATTTAAATCGAGTAATATTTTTATTTGTTATGACTAAAAATAATAAGAATCGTAATTTATTGGAAGTAATAGTAATTTAGAATATGAATATAACATTTGCCTAGTCTCTATAGGATTCTTCCTCTATACCTAATTGTCGATATATTTTTGGACTGAAGAAATCATCTCATCTCAACTTTTTCGTTTTGATTACTTTTTTGCGAAGATATCTTTTTAAAATTAAATTTTGTTCTCATAAAAAGGTTACTAAATAAAGCAGAGATTATTTTAACAAAAGTTAAACCTAAGATAAAATCTTACATAAGAATTACTTATCAATATGTAAATCATCTTGGGTAGTTTCCTGCCTTTATAAAAAGTATCACTTTGATGTGTTTTATAAATTGAAATCTAATATGTGATTTAAGATACTAATGGGAAGGTAAAAGAAATAAAAAGAATTTATTTAAATAAATAATATATTTAACTCGTTTCAATTCACAAACAATTTCTTTGACAAATATAAAAATATACTTAAAACTAAGGGAATTTGTATAGGTATTACTTAAACATACTAGTGTAATATTCTTCTTCCAAGTCATATAAATCGCAGGCCATATCATCGCGGAGACTCATCAATTTTTGGTCACATTCAGCTTGTTTTGTTCTTAAAAATTTAATAAAAATATTATGCATATTACAATAAATGATTGTCAAGTGTTGCAATACCTAAATAGTTTAGAGTTTTGTGTTATTGCCTCATTAACCGAGGGGAAATCATTAAGAATCAGATACTGTTTAATGTCGGAAACTAGTTTCATTAACGATTCGCCGGCTCTCACGATATTGGCGGCTCGAACATGCATTTCGTATGTGTCCTGTTCACATTGTGTCATTCTTGATAGTTGCGTTTCATTTTCACCTTTTGCTAGTTTGACGATTTCTGAAAATAAGTCAAAATTAGTTGTAAATAAATACCGATTAAATCACGCCAATTTACCTTCGAAATTTTCAAGCATGCTTTTAACGTCGTCTTTTAATCGGGTTGTGTACGACTTTAGTAAGGCTTCTTTTGATTGAGGTAAATTTCTAATTCCAGCCATTTGTAATATTTCCTGTAATTTTTACTTGGAAAATTAAGAGAAAGATTCAAATTTTACAGCATCTGTCAATGAATCTAGTTGACATTTATGTATCAAATTAGCATGCGCCGCACAGTGTAAACCAGTGCAAACCAGTGTAAACCCGGCATTTTGTTTGGTGGAAATTTCAAATTTAATTCGATAACAATAAATTATTATTTTAACTAATAAATACTGCTATTTTCTTTGTCTAATTTTTCTAAAATAATGATAAAACATTAAAAAAAAAAAATAACCATAAAATTAGTTATCAAGCTTTAAGACAATCTTGAGGAAGATTTCACAATGGGCTATATTTAAAAAAATTATCTTAATTATCTTTAAAAACGGCCAACAATTTAATCTGTATTATATACCTACACTTAAGTTGTAATGTGGTTGAACTCCATTGCAAATAAATTAATTACTAATTGTTTATTTTAATTGCGAATTAATCTCTGTATGAATGCTTCGTTCTGAAATGTTCAATGTTTGTTGTTTGTTTAACAAAATTAACTGCGCCTCGTTTCATTGTTTATGGAAAAGGGGTTAAAATTTATTGCTCGAGGCGCTTTGCTAGTAAACTCTTGTAAGACTTGAAACTTCTAATTATCGTGTCCCCATACACGGAAACAATGAGAATAACATTTTCAGAAAAATGTTTCATTTTTCCGTGTATTTAACAGACAATGAAAAAAAATTGTTGTACCATATTCATTTAAATATTACTACTAGCTGATACCCGCTCACTTCGCTGAGTGTATCTAAATTTAACTGATTGATTAAAAGATTCCCTACGTTCATAGCGAAATATAAAAATTAATCTATTTTGATAGAAAAAAATGGTAGATACTTTCAGACTTTAGATCCAAAGAAAGTTTATCAAAATTTGTAAAACTACTTTTCAAGAAAGAGATGTTAGCTGTTTCACATCAGCTTCTATACGATTTTTAGTAAAAAAAAAGTATCGGTACTCCTTCCTTTAAGACGTGAAAATTCTTCATATCAAATGTCATTTAAAACCGTACAGCTATTTTAGGGGGCATCCATTAATTGGGAGAGGCGTTTTTTTTGCGATTTTTGAAATCCCATCCCCTCCCCTTTGGTAATATGTCATGAGATTTGACATATATCATTCCACAACCCGCTATCTACTGTGATATTTTTCAAAACAAAAAAATACGTGATATTTGCGAGACCTTTCCCTTTTCTCTTTCCCCAAAGTAAGATTAGATGAGATTCGGCTCGATCCCATCGGCCCCAGAACGCCTTACGTAATTAATGGACGTTCCCTTAAAAGAATAAATTAGTAGCTATCCTACAGGATCTTTAACAAAACTTCATTGAAATTTGTTCCGTTAAGTAATTGTTAAATTATGAAATCTTATTTTATTATTTTAATACGTTTATTTCTAATTACTTAATATCTTGGACAACAAACAGTGAAAAAATTCAAATATTTAAAAAATTTCATTATTAATTGTATCGGATGTTAAATTGAAATTCATATTTATTTTCCAGTAAAAATTGTCAATTTTTTAATTTCAACTTTGTAGATATTTTTTTTGTTATTGTGTAAAATTGGAAGAAAATGCGTTAAAATTCTTTTTCACGATCTTTACCGTCTTTAATGTCGGAGAGACGAGGTTAGCAGCCTGCCTCTCTGACAATAAACAAAAAAAATGCTCAAAGAAACAATTTTGCCTCGGAAAATTTACATACAAACTCAACAAGGACCACGCTACGGAAAAGGACTACGAATAAACAAAAGTGGAGAAGAAACACTATCCGGCTCGCATGCTGGAATGTGGGATCTTGGAACGGAAAAGAACAGGAGATATTATTAGAAATGGAGAATCATAAAATCGACTTCTGTGCACTGTCTGAAACGAAAAAGAAGGGGAAGGGAACCATAAAAATACCAGGATATATACTAGCCTATAGCGGAAAAGAAAAACAGGACAGAGCAAAAGCTGGAACGGGTATGCTTATCAAAAATGCATATGAGAGGAACATAGAAAATATCACCTACGTCAACGAAAGAATAACATCAATAGACATCAATTTTGGTAAAGAACATATAACAATAATTAGTGTATATGCGCCTGATAGTGGAAAATCAAAAGAATATGTTGAAATTTTCTATGAGCAATTACAACAACAAATAGACTCCCTACCCAAAAACAGGAAATTACTGATCATGGGAGATCTAAATGCTCGAGTCGGAAACGAAGTTGTTGACGGGATTAAACATCGATTCAATGAGGCACACCTGAATAGCAACGGTGAAACTCTCATAGATTTTTGTGCTCATAATGGCCTTCGAATCAACAATACCTTTTTCAATCATAAACCTCAGCACAAAATCACTTGGTCGAACACAAGAGGCCAAACGTCTACTATCGATTTGGTCTTATCAAATCGGGCGATACACCCATCTTGCATAATAGATGTACGGACTCTCTCTTCTGCAAACGTAGGTTCAGACCACCATTTAGTGCTAACTAAACTGCGTCTTCTGAAGCAACTAAAGAAAAAAGACCCACCTGAATACAGAGAAAAATTCAATCTCGAATCATTCGAAAGCGAAAGCACGAAACAGCTTTATTCAAATAGATTGAGCAAGTGCATACAACAAAATCCAACACTTTTCGCAGATAGCTTAGAAGAAAGGTGGAACAAGATTGAAAGTAACATCTTGAAAGCAGGTAAAGAAGCCCTTGGTATCAGGCGAGTCAATGCCGCAGCACCGCACCAGAAGACCTGGTTCACTCCAGAAATCAAAACGCTTGCTAAAGAAAAAAAAGATGCTTACCTTCATTACCTCAATAGCCAGCGACGAAGAGAAGACTACGAAAGCTATACCATCACGCGTAACAGGACAAACGCTAAAATAAGGGAAATCAAAAGAGAGTTTTGGAGACGGTTCACGAAGGACATGGAACATGACCTGTATGCAGCTCAGAAAAAGGTCTGGAAGTTAATAAAACGGAGTCGACAGGACATGAACGAGGAAGTACTCACCACCACGTTAGACATAAAGGTCTGGGAAAATTACTTTAGGGGGCTGTATGCGGATACAAACATTGATCAGACCCTAATTCCTACTCATGACTATCCTCCAGTGACGTTACGCAGAAAAGATTTATCTACTGCTATCGCAAAGCTCAAAAATCGAAAAGCACCTGGCCCTGATAACATCACAAACGAACTCCTGAAATACGGTGGTGACGATTTGCTAGAAGAACTTCTGAAACTCTACCAACAGATCATTGATATAGGACGCATCCCAGAAAAATGGAAAATCAGCATCACTATCCCGATATTCAAGAAAGGAGAAAAAAAAGACCCGAAAAACTACAGGGGTGTTACATTACTTAATTCGGCAATGAAATTATTCACGAGCCTCCTAAGAGAAATAATATCTGAATTAACACATATTACAGAAGAGCAACAGGGATTTCGCAAGAACCGATCAACAACTGATGCCATTTTTATAATTCGTCAACTAATTGAAAAGTCAACAGAATTCAATAAACCCCTTTTTATGTGCTTCATCGACCTTACGCAAGCTTTCGACCGAGTCCAACTTAAAGATGTTATTGATGCTTTGATTGAAAATGATATCCCCCGAACACTAATAGAGATAGTAAAAGAACTCAATACCGGCACCACCACAAAAATAAGAGCTAAGGGAAAACTATCAAACCCAATACCAACGCCAGGTGGAATCCGACAAGGCGACTCACTTAGTCCATTCCTATTTAATTTAGTGATGGACAAAATTATCAAGAAAGTGAAGACAGCCGGTAGAGGATATAACATAGGACGGCACGAAGTTAAAATTGTTTGCTACGCCGATGACGCCGTAATAGTAGCAGAAAATGAAGACGACCTCCAGCGTCTCCTGTATACGTTCAGCCTCACAGCCCATAAATACAACATGAAAGTGTCAGTAGCCAAAACAAAAAGTCTTGTAATTTCCAAAGAACCAACGCGCTGCAAACTCGTCGTTGATAATCAAATAATAGAACAAGTCCTTGAATTCAATTACCTTGGAGTGGAAATTACAAGTGATAGGCAAACTGCGAAAGAGGTACGGAAACAAACAACAAAGGCTGCTGTTGTTTCGGGTTGCCTCCGCAATATCATTTGGTGTAACCGGCACATGAATGTTGAATCAAAAGTAAAAATATATAAGACCTGTGTCCGGCCCATTATGACGTACGCTACAGAGACAAGATCGGACAGCAGAAGAACCAAATGCATGTTGCGAACAGCAGAGATGCGTATTCTGCGATGCATTACAGGTACCAGCCTTCGAGACCGCATTCGAAGCGAACTAATTCGACGAAAAAGTGAGGTACAAGATGTAGTAAGATGGGCACGCCAACGTAGAAGAGGCTGGAATGAACATGTACAGCGAATGACGGCAGACAGGCTACCGAAAATGGTTCGGGACGCCAAATTGAATACCCCACGACCCATCGGAAGACCACCTAAGAGATGGAAGGATAGTTGGACCTCCACTTCCCAGGAAAATTGAAAAACAGGCATAAAGCCTACTTTAAGGAGAAGAAGAAGAGCTTTACCGAAACTTTTTAAATGTACGGTTCCTGTAGGATATAACTGTTTTGCCATCTCATGGTAACCATGCATTATTCTAGCCTTAAAAGTTAAAAGTAAGCCATATCATTTTCCCCTAAATTACCACATTGAAAAAATCATATCAATCGTTAACTCTGTGATAAAAAAAAAAGAAATATGTATCATACGGGAATAGTACATCTCTCCTGAGTAAAAAATAGATCAAATCTTCTTCAGGAAAATGATTTAAGACTTTATTTCTATTTTAATACACGGTGCTTATAGGATACATACTTGTTTTGCTATCCCATGGGAACCGTTCATTATTCCGGTATGAGAGGTAATCTATATCATTTTCTGGCCCCTAAACTACCACATTACAAAAAGGGAAGTTAATCTTTTGCTCGGTAAAAAACAAAAAAATATCTATCCCACGGGAACCGTACTTTTTTTTCTGGGTATAAAGTATATTATATCTTAAACCGGAATATAATCTACATCTTTCTAAATTTTATCCAGATCCATTCAGTATTTTTTGAGTGAAAGAGCAATAAACATCCATTCTTACAAACTTTCACGTTTATAATATAAGTAAGATTTATTTAAATTTTAATAAATAAAGAATATTAGAATTTAGTTTTGGAGCAGTCAGATTAATAAGAAAAATTGAGAAACTTGAATAAAAAATCGATTTGAAACTAGTTTATTGAACTATTTTTCCAAGAAAAAGTGCAGCTAATTAAACTAAATATAATTTTTTAAATATACAGTAGAAATCGTTTATAACGAACTTCGTTATAAGCGATATTCACCATAACCGATATGTATCGCATGTATCGTCTTATCGAAGACATATCACGGGTACACATATCACCCTAAGATTTTGTACGTTACAACCGGTTGTTCATTATATCCAGTGTCGTTATAAACGATTTATACTGTATTTAATATAGAGACAATTTAAAGCTTATACATTATGTTTATTTCTATTTATAATTGAGATATAGTTAGGCATTTTTCAATTAGAATAAGAAAATAAAAGGTTTTGATATTTAATACTTTTATCTTCTACTTTTCATAGTCCTTAAAATATGCTTTCTTAGTTTTCCTTTTAACTTTGGATTGAAACTTGAGCTTGAAAAGGAGCTGATAATTTGTTGATAAGTAAAAGAAAATTTTGAATGTTTGAACTAGTTATAAGGATTGTTGTTGTCGTTGATCAATTTGTGAAGTAGTTATTAAGTAAATTTGTTGTTGTCGATGCATGTGTGGATCAATGTTGTTATTGAAATCGATATGACATAGTTCTGTAGGTATATTGAAAAGAAAACGAATGGTTTGTTGTGAGAAAAACCAACCGCCGCGGTATAAAAAAAGGCGAGTATCAATTTGTACGTTGCAAAGTCCAACGGTTGAACGTCGACGAATTCGTAATTGATTTTCCGAACGTTCGTTTTAGCTCACGTACGCATGAGCTAGTGTAAAAGTGTACGTCGCTACTAGCATGAAAATGCTTGTTAGGGAAATACATACATTGTTCCCTGCGCTGAGTACCGATGTTGCAAACTGGGAATAAGTTTCCCAGAAGAGAAGTGTACTGTCGGTCGTGAGCAGGTGATATAGTGGTATAGAGATCAATATATGAAATGGAGTTACAATAATCGTGTGTGGGAGTTTGATTATGTACCATGTAAGTGTTTGGCGGGCGGTTAATTAATGCTACTCGAAAAAAATTTTTTTCCTTAATTTTCCTCTTACTGTTGTCTTGTATGTCGGTGTATTGCTAATGTCTGTCGTCCGCGTTTCGCATGTGCTCCACGAATGCGGTATATGCACGAAAGAAAGGTGCGCCCCAAAAACCAATTGGCACCCCCTTTTTTTTTCTTTTCCAACAACGACAACTTTTTTAACACCTTTCCAATTGCATGTCATTTTCTTGTTCATTTCCAATGCACATTTTTTTCTTTCACTAAACTCGTGCCACGTTTTTTTACGACTAAACTCGTTTTTTTTTAAACAATTTTCAAATAGTTGTTAAATTGTTTCTCTAACGGAATTTACGCGTTGGAAAAACTTATCAATGTACCCTTTTTTAACTCCACAATGTTTAACTAGAATCGCTTTGATTTTATATGCATTTAACACCACGTGGATTTTCTTTAAAAAATCATTGTTAAATCTTAAAAATTTGTCAAAAAAGTTTAACCAGCTTAGTAAATATCAAACAACCAAGATTTAGCGTGTGGGATTAAACGATTTTCGAATAGAATTCCCACGGACGTTTCTACGTTTTCTCTGCGAAAGTCTTTAATTTTAATTCCTTAGAAATGTGATATTTGATCAGAAAAGGCATTCGTTGAGACGATAATACATTGAAATTTTACTGAGAAAAAATGTCTGTGTAACTTTAATAGGCAATTAATCTGAGAAAATTTATTATTTATTGTTGAAAACGTTCGTGGCACGGTAAGTGATAAATGTGCTATTCCTGTATCTAGAAATAGTAAAAATTTGAAAAATTTCTTTGCAAGTGAAATTCTCGAGAGCATACCTCGAGCTATGTCACCAGGTGAAATACAGCCGTATTATTTTCCTTTATTATATTTTCCTTCTGTTTGTTTGAGCTTTAAATAAGAAAACGCAGACAGTGGAAAAGAATCGGCTTTAGATACGCTATTTAAGCTTTTGCAAGCTTACTTTTGTATTTGCAAAAGAAAAATGCTCTATAGGATTGGATAGAACAAACAAGATTTCAGTAGGTTTTTTTTTCTTTTTTGATTTCTTCAAAATTAGAAACTTTTCCATGAGATCTATAACTGTTTCAATGCTTTTACTTGTTCCTTTTTCTACAATCATTAATTTTGGTTTAAAAGATAAGAAATGCTTGACATTTTGGTGAATGTAGTTTAAATTTCATGCTAAGCTTGAATTCTAATAAAGTCTTACAACGCCCGAGTTCAAATAAAGTAATTTCACAAGTTGTTAATAAATGATGAAATTTAGACAAGTACAAGTTGAAAATTTTCAAAGAAAACCTACCAATGAGAAAATGGGTCTTAATGTTTTAATTTTGTTATTCATTGGGTTAGCAAGAAAGTTCTTGCGGTTTACACTAGTAGTTAGCGTTATGTTTATTTCGTTATTCTTTTGTCAATGTTAGAATATTTTTTTTTAAGATTTGTTAGTCGATATCTTCAGGTAGTTATATAAACTGATTTCGTGTAATTTTGTTTACAACTTTCAATTTATAGTCAGTTTTAACATGGAGTGAAAAAATTTCGACAAATTTTACTTTTTTATTTTCATAAAGGCAAGAAAGCGGCGAGAAGATCAATCAGAACGGTGTTCATCTTTCAGTGAGAAATCTCCAGAACGAAAATGTTTGAAGTTATACTTCTTTAGGCGCGTTATGAAAAAATGATGAGAGTGAAATTTTAAGATGCGCGCGTATCTTGAGACAAAAATTAACAAAATGAAGATAGTCGTAAAACCACTGGGTTTCCTGGCGCTCGTAATTTGATTTTTTGTTGTAATTATTTATTAAAATATTAATTTTTATATTTAAATTAAAAATTATTATATATACAAATGACACATATTATTATTAAATAAGTTATTATGTTTCTCAAATTAAGCAGTAGCTGTTATAGGTACTTTTTGAAGTTTCATGATGAAAATGACGTCTGCATCGCGGCGCGGTTTCAGAAGCATTAGTAGCGTTCTATTTTATCATCACAAATTAACAAGATGAAGTTGCCCGCAAACGGCTCGGTATTTTTAACTAGGCGCGCGTAATTTGAATTTTTGTTGTATTTATTTATTAATTTATTAATTTTTATATTTAAATTAAAAATAATTATATATACAAATGACACATATTAATAATAAATAAGTTATTACTTTTCTCGAATTTTGCAGTAGCTGTTAAACTATTTAATGATGAAAATGATGTCTGCATTCCATGCATATTCTTAGTTATCACGAAATCTGGGATTCTGAAATGATTCAACTATAAAAATAAATAATTATTAGTAACACAAGATATGAATAAGATTAAGACATTTACTTTGACAAGTAGCTACTTACTTTATTTCGCAATTTCTATGAAGCTTCGTTTTCATGACATGCATGAATTGTTAACCAGAAAAATGCTCCTGACAAATTTTATAAACGTCTTGCAGCTTTCTTTGGATATAATTTATTGATACAAATTAAAATATTATTCTCTTAATTTTATTTTTAATAATTATATCTTTAAATGTATATATTATTATTATCATTAAATATTAAATTACAGTTTTTTAAAGTTGATTGTTTGAATGCAATTAATAAGAACTAATTTTTAATGATACCAAAGAAGTATAACTTTCCACGCGCGTACATAAGTACACGCAACCACTTTTTTTAAACCAATTCTAACAAGTGCGTTCTGTTAAACAATCAACACCATAAATTTTACTTATCTCTTTATGAGGCTCAGCCGCTTTCTTGCCTTTATGAAAATAAAAAAGTAAAATTTGTCGAAATTTTTTCACTCCGTGTTAAAACTGACCATAAATTGAAAGTTGTAAACAAAATTACACGAAATCAGTTTATATAACTACCTGAAGATATCGACTAACAAATCTTAAAAGAAAAAAAATTCTAACATTGACAAAAGAATAACGAAATAAACATAACGCTAACTACTAGTGTGAACCGCCTGAACTTTCTTGCCAACCCAATATTTATTTGAATACGATTTTTTCTATGAAAATTGATTTGATTTTGAAGCGAATTATGGTCAAAATGTATGAGGAAATTAAGAAAGCACTTTAATTAACTTCATAACGGAGAACCTCTTAAACAGAATTTCTGTTAATTAATGGTAAAGTTTTATTTTTAAATAGTTTTAAAGTGATTTTTAATATTAATTATGACGATACCTGAAATATTTCAATTGATTTTCAATGCTGGTGGAAGTGAATGAATAGGCTTTATAAATCGGATTACACGTTAATTAAATCATGACTGATTCTAAAATGTATTCAAGCTCAATAATTCTAGAAATATCCCGCCGACGTTAAATTTTCACAAGTGGAAAATGTAAGCGTTAATTATTACGAACCTAATACGTTTCTGTTTGAAATAGTCTCGATGCACGTATATTTGTGCTGTCAGTGTAATATTTTCAATGAAAACTTTTTCGTTTGTGATTTTTTTTCGATTTAAGTATGCAAAGCGTGGAATGGGATGAAGGTGGGGGCGTGAGTGTATCTTTCTTGAAAGGCTTTTGAAAAAAAAATAGGTTAATGTTCCTAATCAGCAATTTTGGTTCAATCAATAACCAATATATAGGTATCTACGACGTACCAATACACGACTACTTCAATATTCGTGCTCGTGATTACATCAGCCATAATTTCAAATAGAAAATTTTAATAATAATCATTTAATCGGATTATATTTTCAAATATGAATCACGATTTTATTTGCATACAAAAGAATTTTCCTGGGAACGAAATTTTAGTTAAATAAAAAAATTCTTAAAATGCATCCTGATTTTCTTCACGATAAAATATATTTCTAATATGCTTATTAATATTTGTAAAAATGTTTATAATTATAATCAGATTTTATAAGATTAAAACGTGACTGGAAGCCACAAAATATATCTCTGAAAAAAATAAGTTTCACTGAAAGATGCTTGGGGTTTAACATAATATTGTTTTAAGGAAATTCAAAGAAGATTTATAAGGATTTTCTATTTTATACAAGTAGGATGTTTAAGGACGTGATATTATATTATTACTATAGCAAGCATAGTTTTCTTATAGGAAAACTTTAAGCTACTTATTTTCATCCATCCGTACGGTTGTTATAAAATTTTGATTCAATTCTCGTAGTTTCACTCAATACTTGTAGGTACCTGGAACATATTATTACGTTTTGCTTTCGATAATTAATTTCGATTTTGTTTAACGTATTCCAATTAATTTCCTAGATTAAGGGAGTATTCTAGTCTAGAGGCCCGAATTTCGAGTTTTTTGGCAATTGATAAAAAAAAGCATTTGATATTTTTACCATCCATTTTTTTATCATTTGCTTATTCAAATTCAGAAAGTACACAAAATTAATTTCAGTACCAAAAAATTTTTTTTCATTGAGTTATGCGTCTTTGAAGTAGAAGGGAAAAAAAAGACCGTGTCCTCGACGCCATGATTTCTACCCTTGTGGTCATTTGAAAAATTAAACAATAATGGATTTTTAATAAGTACAAATTTCGACATCGCATGAACCTCCAAAACTGAAAAAAAAATTGTTTTCATAAAATGGCGGCTACTCAAAAATAAAGGTCGATTTTTTCACTCATTTTTTAACTTTGTCGAATTTTTAAAAAATATTACAAATTTAAAATTTTTATTTTTTGTTGATTCATGCAATAGAGAGATATTTAAAGAATATTCATGACAAATTTCAAGTAAACCGGCTGATTAGAACTTGAGATATTATGGCGACCGCATCAAAAAAAGTAGTTTCGAGAAAAACGTGTTTAAAGTTTTACGTTAAGTCTCAACCGGTCGAGTTGCCGCGACATAAAAACGGCTATAACTTCGGAAATAATTTGAATTTTGAAAAATCCTTTTAGGGAGACATTTTTGAATATATAAACTATCGGATTATGAAAAAATTTTTTTTTGATTTTTTCAAAATCCTAGAATAGAATACCCCCTTAAACAATTTTGATTATATTAGAAACTACTAACTACCCGTGACTTCGTTCACGTTTTTACAAAATAAGAAAATCCAGAAAAAAAGGTTAAGAAAAAACCCTCTGCTTAAGAAGAAAAAAAAAGTTACAAAAGCACTTTCCTGCGGGACAATTTAAGAGAATTTCAATTTCAAATATACTTAAGACATAAAAGATTAACTTACTTAAAACAAAACTGACTACGAATAAGTGTTTTTGACCCTCAAATGAACGAGTTGAGAATCATCCAAAGCAGAGGTTCTTTACATTTCAATGTTGATTCACAATTTCAATATAAGAACTTCAATAGTTGATAATTTAAGAGTAGAACTGAAAAAAAAACATAATTTTTACCTCTCCCGTTAAGTTTATTAAGAATAAAATTTAGAAAATTAATGTTTTTATCTTCAACTAGCTGATACCCGCTCGATTTGCTGAGAGTATCTAAATTTAATTGGTTCATTAATTTAATCCCTATCTTCATAGCAAAAACTTAAAAATTTATTCTTTTTTGACAGAAAAAGAGTATTGATGCTGCGAGACTTTAAATCCAATACAAGTTCATCAAAATGATGAATTTAAAAAAAAAACATTTTCTATGAAGAGATATTAGCTATCTTACAGGATCATTACGTTTTTAAGCATAAAAAGCTCCTTTAGACTTGAAAATATTTCATTCCAAATGGTATTTATAACAGTTCAACTATTTTAGTAGAACAGATTTGTAGCTATCCTACAGGAACCGTGTCTTTTTTTAGGATAGATGGTATTCAGTTTGTTAAGATCTGAGGTATCTTTAACAAAAATTTATTAAAATAATCCGTTAAGTACTTGTTAAGTTGTTACTCTCTTAAATCGAAATAGTGACTTTCGACTATCAAATAGTGACTATTCACTATTTTGTAGTGAGAAGTATACCACTATTTGAATTTAGTGGTATACTCTGCACTGCAAAAATAGTGAACAGTCACTAAAGTTACTAATTCGATTTAAGAGAGTAGTTATTTAAAAATGTTATATATTATTTTAATACGTTTATTTTTAATTAAAATCTTCGACAATGAACAATAAAGAAATTCAAATATTTTTAAAAAAATTTTATAATTAATTTTATCGGATGGTAATTGAAATTTATATTTATTTTCCAGTAAACTTTTGCAATTTTTTAATTTAAACTTTGTAGAGATTTCTTTTGTTACTGTGTAAAGTTGATCAGGCCTTCTTGAGGAAAATGCGTTAAAATGTTATTTCACGAACTTTAACAAAACTTACCGAAAACACACGGTTCCTGTAGGATTTATTTGTTATGCTATCCTATGTAGGGTGACCTACCTAGGATACCTCTTTTAACCTCTTTTAAGAGTACACACACTCTTTTTGAGGGAGCAAAATTATGTAGGTACTCTTACTTTTTTAAAAACTACTATAATTGTACAAATTGGTAACATGTAATGTTTCATGTCACGAGTTTCACTATGTGACTGTTGGCAATGACATGTATAGCAGGTTGCGGGTACACGAGATACCCCGCTGACTATAAAAAAGCTGTTTTCTCGCGGTCGTGGGTATATTACTGACGCGAAATATAGATAAAAACCATTCTGAAAGCAGATTGTATATTGTATAAAAATTTGAGCTAAATTAGTGTAGAATTTTCCAAGTTTTTGTCTTAAATAAGGACCAACATAACATTTTTATATTTATAAGAAAAATATAGCAATAAAACAGCCACTACGTACGACGTACGATATCCAGTCGCTATACCAACGCTTTTTTGTTATATCTTTTAAAATATTCATTTTTATGATATGTTCTAAAGGGCAATTTTGATCTACATGAAATGCATAACGCATATCTAATGTATTTAATTGAATAAGGAATAATATTGTATTGTTTAAAATAGCTCGGTAAATAACCAATCTTTTTTTTGTAATATGTAAAAGGTAAAATTAGTTCCTGTGGGTTATTCTTAGAAGATAGACATATACCGTCGCGGACTTTTTTATCAATCTTTTTAAGATACACAATTTCGCCGCATATTAGTTTGATCTATCTCATAAGGTTTAACCACCGTTTGCAATGTAAGTGCACAAAAATATGTTTGTTATGACATCACATTAGAAATCTTTGAATTTTCCAACTTTTCTCTACTATATTATACGAGTTTTATACCTACAAACTTTCCTCTTGAATCACTCTATCAATTGCTGAAATTTGCATTAAAATCCGTATTGTAATTTATAAGATCTCGAAGGAAACAGACAGTGGGAGTGACTTTGTTTTATACTACGTAAAGAAAGATGGTTTAGTCTTCAACACATCTGTCAGTCAATCAGTTTACTCTTTTATAAACATAGATAAAATTGTTAAAATTAGTTACATTAAGTTGTTACAATATAAAAACTTTTATTTTAGGTAATCATCTAATTTTGACTCACAATCTTACGTTTAATTCATTTAAAATTAATTTGGTTCTTTGCTTGTAAAGATTAAACGGAGCTTATTTCCGATTATGTGAAGGATGTGAAAGACATACCTTGCTTTGGTTTGAGTAACTCCCTAGAAATGGTTGACAAACGTATTTTCATAAACCCCAAGAAGCTTTTACTATAAAAATTGTTAGAAGATGTTTAATTAGCAATTTAAACTATAAATTATATTGTATGTAAAATATTAAAAACGAGAAGTGAAAAATTGATAAGATGAATAAATTCAAAATAAAAAGAAATTAATTTATTAAAATTGTCTTCAAATATATATAAATTGCCAGTTTGAAAGAGTTTAATTTGTTTTTTCAAACTTTTGTGTAACTTATTTCCTTCGTGTACACAAGCGAGAAATGAAAAATGTAAATTTTTTCTTCGTGTAACTAAATAAACAATGACCAAAGTTGAAGTTGAAGACCTTATAAATTTTAATCGTAAATGAAAGTTAAATAAAAACTAATTACTTTATTAAATTGGAATATAAGTTTGAAGCTCCTACAAGTTCCCTACAAGTTTGAAAACCAACAAATCTGGTTATAGTATTACCAACTCACTAATAAAACGTAGAAGAAATATATGTGATTAAATATGTAAAAATTCCTCTCATAAAATTTCCAAGTGTATATATCTGCAAGCACTTGAGCTGTACTCGTTCATGTCTTGTTTTTCCGCATTTTATTACGAAATATTATCAACGAGATCCCTATCAGTGGCGTGCGGTCTATACATGCTATAGATGCGCCGCATGTCTTGGGATTGTAAGACGATTTTAAAAACTGAATATTTTGTATGATATATTAATTTTATTTTTGAAGTTATACTTCTTTAGGCGCGTTATGAAAAAATGATAAGAGTGAAATTTTTAGATGGGGGGCCATCTTGAGACCAAAATTAACAAAATGAAGTAATCCGCAAAACCACTCGATTTCTTGGCGCGCAAAATTTGAATTTTTGTTTTATTTATTTACTAATTTATTTATTTTTATATTTAAATTAAAAATAATTAATTCTTTAAATATATTTTTATATTTTATTTAGAAAATATTTATATATACAAATAACACATATTATTAAAAAAATAAGTTATTACTTCTCTCGAATTTTACAGTAGCTGTGATGAAAATGACGTCTGCATTTCATGCATATTCTTAGTTATCACGAAATCTGGGATTCTGAAATGATTCAACCATCTAAGAATATGTTAAATAATTTAGTAACACAAGATATGAATAAGATTAAGACATTTACTTTGACAAGTAGCTACTTACTTTATTTTGCAATTTCTATGAAGCTTCGTTTTCATTACATGCATGAATTGTTAACCAAAAAAATGATCCTGACAAATTTTATAAACGTCTTACAGCTTTCTTTGGATATTATTTATAGATACAAATTAAAACATAATTCTCTTAATTTTATTTTTAATAATTATATTTTTAAATATATATTATTATTATTAAATATTAATTTACAATTTTTTAAAATTGATTATTGATTGCAATTAATAAAAACTAATTTTTAATGATGCCAAAAAAAGTATAACTTCTCACGCGCATACATAAGTACACGCAACCACTTTTTTAATTTACGTAATTGCATGCGTTGTAAAATAATTCTAAAATACTAAATATTTTTATCATTTATACATTTTTTAATTTACGTAATTATAAAAGGTATGGCTCATAAAATTGGCATAGAACCACAAATCAAATGAATGGCAAAAGCCGAATCAATGCGCAAGCAATCGCAGCATGTAGCCGTTGGTATCAAATTGGTCGCGCATGCGCACTAGTACGGTGTAATACTATCTCTTTTGGCGTTTCACACTGCCGGTTGACGGTTTGAAGATGTGGTTGATGTTTTGAATCTATAGTATAGTGAATTTAATTGTTACTGATACTGTTCGTGACTTATTTTGATTTATTTACCATGAGGCCATACAAATGTTCTGTTCTTTAGAATAAGAACTATTTTTGTTGTTTTTAAAAATATTATATGATGCGGTTATTGATGATTTTTGTAAGGAGCGTCGAATGAGGTTAATTTTTAAAAATAAATACTGATAACACCATGTTTATCAAATAAAAAAATTAAACTAAAAAATTCCCCCCCCCCAACGTTTCAAAAGTCACCGCACGCCTCTGATCCCTATGTATTTGCAAACGAATCTCAAGTTATGAATGCACATAAACATATCTATATACTTATGCATATTTGTAACGCTCACAAAATTCCTGTTTTCCCATTTTTTTTTTATACTTTCATTCAGTAGGGATTTTACATCGCGAGTGGTTTCAATAGAAAAATAAAAAGTTCTTGAACATTTACGTTTGTACCAGAAAATTCTCTATTGAGTAAATCGTATAATATATACAACATATCGAGTTTTCATCGTCTCTTATGATTAATGATACTCGCTTAGATCTAATGAAATTCATTAATTTGTTTCGACTTTACTTCTGTAAAATAAAACGGCTCTTATACTATTTCTATCGTATCATTAAAAGTGATATAATTTACCAAGAAAATATTTGATTATCCAAATAATGGGGTTCTGGAAGGTGATAAATCGATAAGTTGTTTCTTTTGAAAACATCAATTAAGTACATGTAAATTGGAGAAATTAAATTCTGTATCAATTAGAAGGTAATTACGTGAAAAGCTGTCTCGTAATGTATTAACTCATTTAAAAAACGATTTGGAAAATAGATGTAATGCCAGTTTAAAATCCAGTTGCTAATATGTATATTAGGTATTTTAGTGTTGTATATAAGCAGTCCCGAGTGGCATCGTAGGATAAATGTTTTAAAACATTTAAAAGCTTTAGAACGTTCTATTGGTGAACAACGACTAAATGCGAGCATTCCTTCAATAAATGGGGAAAAAGAATTGAAGAATATTAGTGTGAGTACCTATATATGCGACGCGAAAAGTACGGGAGTTCAATTACGGTTTGTGGTTTTGCATCAGCCACCGGCAAAAGAAATTTACATACAATTTCCAACCAAATAATGAACCCGTTTATCTATTAAGCTGTAGGTATATACAAGTATGTATATGCTTATAGTAGGTACGTAGAACGTTGAGTCTACTCTAATTTTACTAAAAATCTATTTTTGAATTTCTACGTTCCACGGTATTAGTTTTTCTTTTTCGTTGTTCACGAATCAATGAATCGAAATCGTTTCTCGTTTGTGATTTGTGAGTTTTCCGATTTTCTAAAATGAGATAGGAAAATTGGTATCATTTCAGAATGTTGAGAGGGAATTTGGTCTGCTGAAATATTCGTATTTAAATTTTTTACTAAACTTTGATTCGTGTGTAATTTTTAAGAGGGTTTATTTTTAATTTAAAAATGTAATTAGTGTTGCAACAATCAAAGTAACAATCAGAAAAAATAGTTAGATTTTTTGATTTTAATAGCTTCAATAATTTTTAAAGCCATAGGTAATTTCTTCTATTAACTTACTTTATGAATGAATTAGCATTTTTAGTTCGCACCATTTTTAAAATCGATTTTTATTTGAAATATAATCCAACAAGTCGGAACCTAAGACATTACTGTGGTCTTTTCAAGTATTTCCCACTAAACCTGCGCCACCTCTTCCTTTGGTCCTAGTATATTCGTGGATCAAACCCTTATTACTAAACCTTAAGATAAAAAAAATATAGTTTTTTTTTTCTTAGATTCATAATGATAGTGTTATTATATTTCTTAACCTCTCAAAAATTAGGAATAAAAATCACCATTCATTAATTTTAAATTTTACTATTGAAAAACAAATCGATTTTTTTTTTGGTACTCTCGGAAATCGTTTGAAATAGAAAGCTAAAATTTAGGCGAATAATTTTTATTTGATATCAAATCGATCCCCAAGTGCAAATCGAAAAACCCGTTGGGGAAGATTACTGATATAAATCGGCTTTACCCTTTGCGACCAGGGTAAATAATTTTTGAACAGAAAAAAAATTATAGCAGGATGAAACCTATTGAAAAAGGAAGAGAATATAAAAAAAATGAAAGAAAAAATAAATTACGGTCGATCTGAGGTCGGGAAGTAAAAAAGGGGGGTGTTTTTAAGGGTAGAATCGGTTTATCTCGATTTCTGACAAAACTACAAGTCCTATGGTAATAACTGAAATAGCAACGCTGTAGATAATAAGTATATCTACAACTTTTGTGCTCACACTTTTTGCATATAACCTCAAAATTTATGTGAAAAAATCAGTTTACCAAGTTTTTGGTTTTTTAATTTTTATCGTTTACAAAAAAAATATTTTTACACGAAATTGGGTGAAAACTTACTTTTTAATGTCCCAAACACATTGCATTTTTTTCAAATATTAATTTTTTCACCTTAAAATGACTTAATATCGACAAAGCACTCTAATTTTTAATCGAAATTTCTCACGTCAAAACATCTGATTTTTTAAAAAAGTCGTTTTTTCTTAAAACGTTTTTTTTTTGTTTGCTTGTTATCTCAGAATTTTCGAGTGGGTGAACCGATTTTGATAATTTTTTTTTTATTTGAAAGCTGGTGTTTTCGGTGTGATCCCATTTTAATTTGAAGGAAATTTTTCACTTTTAAAGGGTTGGAAACTAAGGGATGAAATATTAACTTCATATTGGATAGCTCGATTTTTTATAATCCTTTTTTTTTATTGGTAGATCATAATTTTAAATTAATCTCATATCCATTTTTTATAAAAAAAACTCCTTTAGGGGTTAAAAATTAGGGATGAAATAATTAATTTTTCCTGGCTAACCCGATTTCGATAATTTTGTTTCCATTACGTACATCGTACTTTTTAATTATTCACATTTTAATTTGAAGAAAAATATCCATTCCTAATGATGAAAATAGAGGAAAATGTCCTAGTACTGTGACAATATTTAACGACCTTTAAACTACAAAATACCAATAACCAACTAAACCTTTTTACAAATGAACATTAATATATATTTCCTTGGCTGACACCAACTCCAAAAATAACAATAGTTGTACATTATATCATCCTAATAATTTGTTAGTTGTAGACACTGCATAGATATGCAATTGTTTTGTTACTTTTTAGTGCATTTTTTGTTTAACAGTTTTTATTTATTTTGAAGTCGGTTTTTCATTTTGTTATATTTTTTTTTAAATGGATTGTGATTGATATTTGGATTTGTAAATTAAATTATTGACTTAATTTAAGTCAAATTTAGATCAAATAGCTTGAATTGAACTCAAACAGTGAATTTCTAGTTGTGCTTGATAAAACTTCGATTCATTCTACTAGAGATATTAAAATGGGATTTTATTTTACCATGTTGCTTCATAATTCCTACATGATCAAGGAAAAATAAGATTTTTTTAAAGTAATTGCCTAATTAAACAAAATTAGGTTAAAGACCATAAATTTATAAGATAAAAGGAAATTATAGAATAATCTTGATACACGTATTTGCTAATAATAGTTCTATATTTCTCGTTATACTTAATTTTTTGTTCGTTCAAAAATTCATAAACCAATTACGTGAACATTTTCTTTTCTACTGATAAATCAAAATTAGTTATTGATGCACTCGTTTGTGCGCTGTTTTAAAAGCTCAGTGGAATTATAAAAGTTTTCTTTTTTGTTGTCATTAACAGTAATTTCGTTGTCAACAAGTCATTATCGCCTAGTCGGCGTTATAAATTTATAATTAACTTTACATATACATATAATAATTACCTTAAACCCTCAACACATTTCGACACATTTTCACAAATATCAAATAATAATTTATATGTAATTAGGCGATTGTAAATTGTTAATAACGAGCAAATGAATTATACATTCATAAAAAAGCGTAGTAGTAAAAAAGTAATTAATTTCGAGCCTCTCATAAATTGTGAATATCAAATACAAATTCCTCAAAGCGTTTTAATTAAGCTCAGCAGTCGATGAATCGATCAGATTTAAACATGTAGGCGTATACACTGAGAGAATTGACCATTTGGAAAGTTCAAGGCAAATATTAAGCTTACTGAAGGATTGAAGAAGTTCCTTCAAGTTTTGTCTGTGTTATCTATTAAATTGCACACTCAGCTTATGTCTCGCACTCGTATCTTAATAAATTTTAATCTAGGATTTTTGCAATTTATAACGCGCATAAATTCGTTTCTTTTTACTTTGACAATAAATCAACACTGTTTTCGTTATTTTCAACCGAGGAAAAAAAGTATGATTTTCACGCATATAATTCAATTTAGACGTGGCTTTCGGTTTATTTGAATAATGTTTGAAAAATACTTTTCGCTCAGAAAATGTTCACCCAATATTATTGCAACTGGATAAATCATTTTAATATTTAGAATTGCGTTGAATGATTCAATGATTACCTAAATGTGAACACACTTAAACACCGTGTTCCATTAATCTTAAATCAAGCAAATCTCCTTAAACACTCGACAGTCTCTTGAATTGTAATTAGTTTATCATGCGTAATTATAAATTTCCGCAACTCTCACAATATCAATTAGCTGTAAATTTCAACGTGAATGCAATATTATTACGTATTCAGACGTACACCGTAACTAATAAAATGGTTTTAATAAAGAATTATTAAGGTGTTGAAGACTGATCGTAATTAAACCACAATCTTAACTATAATAATTATAATAAAACTAGCAGATACTTGCTCGCTTTGCTGATACTATCTAAATTTTAATGATTGATTAATTGATTCCCTAACTTCACAACGAAATTTACTCTAATTTACTTACTTTACTTTACTTACTTTTATTTGATACTTTCAGACTTTAGAGTTTAGATCCAAAGTAAGTTCATCAAAATCCTTAAAACTACTTTTCAAATAAGAGATATTTGCTATCTTACAGGTTCATTACAATTTTAAATATAAAATGTTCCTTTAGACTTGAAAATTTTTTAATTTAATTATCATTTATAATCGTTCAGCTATTTTAGTAGAATAGATTCGTAGCTATACTACAGGAACCGTGCCTTTTTTAGGATAAATGGTATTCAATACGTTAAGATCTGAGGCATCTTTAACAAAAATTCATTAAGACTAGTTCCGTTAAATAATTGTTAATTATTTTAAAATTTAGTACCTTTATTATTTTAAAACATTTATTTCTAACTAGCTGATATCCACTCGCTTCTGTGAGTGTATCTAAATGTAACTGATCGATGAAAAGACTCCCTACGTTCATAGCAAAATATAAAAATAAATCGATTTTGACAGAAAAAAATTATAGATACTTTCAGACTTTAGATCCAAAGAAAGTTAATCAAAATTCGTAAAACTACTTTTCAAGAAAGAGATGTTAGCTGTCTCACATCAGCTTCTATACGATTTTTAGTAAAAAAGTACCTGTATTCCTTCCTTTAGGACTTGAAAATCTTTGATACCAAATGTCATTTAAAACCGCACAGCTATTTTAGAGGGCATTCGTTAATTTGCGCAAGGCGTTTTTTGTTTTTTTTTGAAATCCCATTCCCTCTCTTCTGGTAAGATGTCATCAGATTTGGCATATATCTTTCCTTCAACCCGCAAACTAAAGTGATATATTTAAAAAAAAACGTGATATTTGCGAGACCTTCCCTTTCCCCAAACTAAGATAAGATGAGATTCGGCTCATCCCTATCGGCCCCTAAACGCCTCACGTAATTAATGGATGTTCCCTTAAAAGAATAGATTACTAGCTATCCTACAGGATCTTTAGCAAAACTTCATTAAAATTCGTTCCGTTAAGTAATTGTTAAATTTTGAAATTTTTAGTTTATTGTTTTAATACGTTTATTTCTAATTAATATCTTCAACAATGAGCAATGAAAAAATTCAAATATTTAAAAAAATTTCATTATTAATTTTATCGGATGTTAAATAGAAATTCATATTTATTTTCCAGTAAAAATTGTCAATTTTTTAACTTCAACTTTGTAGAGATTTCTTTCGTTATTGTGTAAAATTGGAAGAAAATGCGTTGAAATTCTATTTCACGAGCTTTACCGAAACTTTTTTAATGTACGGTTCCTGTAGGATATAATTGTTTTACCACTCTATGGGAACCATGCATTATTCTAGCGTTAAAAGTAAGCTATATCATTCTCCTCCAAACTACCACATTGCAAAAATTATATCAATCTTTAACTCTGTGATAAACAAAAAACATATCAATCCCACGGGAATAGTACATCTCTCCTGAGTAAAAAATAGAACAAGCCTTTTTAAGGTATATGAGTTAAGACTCTATTTCGTGCATTTTAATGAAACTGCTTTTAAATACACGGTTCTTGTAGAATACATACTTGTTTTGTTATCCCATGGGAACCGATTATTATTCCGGTACGAGAAGTAATCTATATCATTCTGTGACCCCTAAACTACCAAAAAGGAAGTTAATCTCTTGCTCTGTAAAAAACAAAAAAATATATATATCCCACAGGAACCGTACATTTTTTCTGGATATAAAATATACTATATGTTAAGCCGGATTATAATCTATATCTATGCCAAATTTCATCCAGATCTATTCAGTACTTTTTGAGTGAAAGAGCAACAAACATCCTCACTAACTTTCACGTTTATAAAATAAGTAAGATTCAGACGTACACCGTAACTAATAAAACGGTTTTAATAAAGAATTATAAGGTGTTGAAGACTTACCGTAATTAAACCACAATCTCAACTATAACAATTATAATAAAAAAACTATTGAAAGCCATGTTTTTACATTTTAAAAACTTCAAGTTAATACTGTAGAACTTTTATAGGGAAAACTTATCCACAGAGGTGAAAAGTTTTATAAACACAAAGCAACTAATTGTATAAACAGTATTTGTAGTAAATGATAGACAAAAAAGTTTCAAACTTTATCGTGTCGATAGAACTTTTGTTTGAAAAACAAATTGGTCAATTTTGAGAAATTATGTCGAATTATTTATTCAAAACTAAAATACATTTAAATGAAAAAACAAAAAGTTTTATGACGGCGGTTGAAATAACAAAAAAATAAAAGGGGATTAAATTCCCTTGAATTTCTATCGATTTCAATTTTCCATCAATTTCCAAACAATTACTGTTGAACTTTTCCCTCCGTAAATTGTGACTTTTAAAGTCTATAATTTCAATCTATATTTTCTATACATTACGATCGTGAATAGATGGAATTGTGTGGAATATAGATGACAATAATTTGCCATTCATTTGCGAATTGAACGCAATTATTACCTGGCTATAATTAGATAAATTAAAAAACAATTAGCTCTATGAATGCATAATAATAAACGAGGACGATTTCATTTACGTGTAAATAGCCAAATGTTGCACATCGATGAGGGACTTTGTGTATTAAATATTAATAGAGAGAGCAAAAAATACAACACTGTTACATTAAGCTTCGTGTTCATTAAATAGTTAATTTTGTACAATTTTCATAAGTATGTGAGTTTTGATGGGAATGCTGATAATGATTATGACAAATTTGATGTTTAAACGCAATTTTTTTAATCATATCATTTTTTTTTTCAATTAAACTAATTACATTTTGTTAATTGGACCATTGGTCGTTTTATGTGATATTTAAACACACATTAAATATAAAAGTTTCAAAAGTTTAAGATGGAAAAAATTAAAGTTTTAAATTGCAATGAAATTAGGTACAGATGTCTTTGTGAAACGGATGCTGGAAGTAAGGGGCGTAGACTTTCTTAAAATGGGCTATAATTTATTTTTAATAATATTAATAATGATAAACGTTTTATTTAAGATCCATGATTACATTTTTGATGCGTTTTTACATTAATAATGAACCACTTAAAACAATTCTTAAACTAAATAAATAAAATTATTTCTCCTCATTTAAATTTTTGTTAACTCGTCTGGGAAAAGGACTATAAAACCGCAGTATCTTTTGTTACTTTAGTTAGTTTAAAACTAACGTTACGCCTTAACTGCGCGAGCGAACAAAAACGGAATTATTCTTCTCAGCTCAGATTTTTATATAATCTAAAAAATGTAAGGTGTTTTGTTGAATACATTTTATTGACTACATTTTCATTTAATATTTACAAAAAAGTTAATGCTATTTACACTGTCCTTTTACCCAAAAAAAAAACATTGTTTGTCCAGGGTAAACTTGAAAACGGCTTAACCGATTTCAATGGAATTTTCACAAAAAAATACTAAATATTGTATCTTACGTTATAGGCTACTTTTTGTTTCGAATAGTTTTGTCTGTCTGCTTGTTTGTTCTTGGCAAACTTGAAAACGTCTTAATACTAATACCAATTTTTCAATTAATTATCCTTATTATTATTTACATTAAGATGTGTTTGTAAACAGAACCGGACCAAGCACAGAACTTTGAGGAACTCCCGCTGTTAAAGTTTTCTTCTCAGAAATGTCTTCTTCTAGTTTTAGCTGGAAAACCCTGTCCTCGAGATAAGAGAGAACCAACCCTACTATGTATCCCGGAAATCCCATGATGATCATCTTAAAGAGAAGCCCCCTGTGCCAAACGGTGTCGAAAGCCTTTTCTATATCAAATATGACCTTTAATCGAACTGTCTGCTTTGGTTATTTATTATTGCGGGTGTCATTTTGAAACTTGGCTTATTTTTAAGAATAAAATCACTGCAGAGGATTTCCTGATTACTGCAAGTTTTACTCTCAATGAATTGAACAATGGATAAAGAAAAGTACTCCTTGGATAATTTAAACATCTACTGAGCCGAACTATAGATAAAATAACCACTTATAAATTAACAATGGGTTTATGGTTTCTAGGAATTCAACTTATCGTTGTACTACTATTATCGTTATAATCTTCAAATTTGCGAACATTTATTTATAAGAATAATAAATTAGTTTAAAATCATGTCGTCTTTACGATATGATATATATATATATATATATTAACATTGTATCACAGCTGCCTGCCGATGTATGTTTTTCGTTGTGCAGTTTTTATAGCTCTTAACTTTTTGCTTAAAAAATAAAAATTTTTTCGGAATAAAAAGTATTTTGTAGCACTTTTTGTAATGTTTACTACTTGTAGTAAAATTCTCGTCCAAATCGGACCAGCCGTTTTCAAGTTTGCCAAGAACAAACAAACGGACAGAGAAAACTATTAGAAATTTAAAGTAACCGATAATGTAAGTTAGAATATTCAATAAATTTTTGTGTAAATTTTATTGAAATCGGTTCAGCCGTTTTCAAGTTTACCCCGAACGAACAATGCTTTTTTTTTTGGGTAAAAGTTCAATGAAAATGGCATTTATTTATTGTATTAAACATATGAAAATGTAGGTATTATAGAGTATTCAAAAACACCTTACATTTTTTGAATTAGATAAAAATCTCAGCTGAGAAAAATAATTCCGTTTTTGTTCGCTCGCGCAGGTACGACGTAACGTTTTTATTATATAAGTATGCAAAAAGTATAAATTTCATTCTAAGTATTGGTATAGGTAAGCAATACCTATCCTAGGTAGGTTTTTAAATGCTTTATTATTTATTTGATCCGGCCCTGGGGCTTTTCTATTTTATTAAGGATCTTATTATTTCCCTAACTTTATTTGAATTTGTTAGTAGGTATTGAGAACTTTCACCCCTAGTTGGTTGCAAGAACCGCTGTACTCACTCGGTTGTTTATTCTGGTTGTATGATATTTTGTTAAAAAGAAGAAAATTACCAAATTCTTTGAAGAAAAGTAAAAGAAAAGCTCCTAATTAATTTAATTTATACTTTTTAAAAATAGAAGCTACAAAAGGAAATAATGGGATCTAATCCTTTAAAAATTTGAATTTTTAATGAAGGTAGTTTTGGTTAAAAACCAGGTTTCGGCCATTGATATTTCAATCAACGCCAGGTATATCTCAAATAATTAATTAAACTATGAAACTCTCATCATAACATATTTTTTTTAAACATGTTTAATTTAATAGTTTTATTAGCGACGCTTTAAAACGAAGCTTTTGAAGAAAGAAATTTAATTAAAAATATTTTCCATCCACTAAGTAATTACAATTTTAATCCTTACACACAACAGATTGGAATTATCTAACCGACTATCTGCAACAAAATTATAATCGAAGCTTCGTCGAGCTTTATTTGCTACTAGTATTTTCACGTTCCACCACACTTAATAATAATAACACTTTGCTTTCTATTTAATGTGGAATTATTAAATAATAAGCCGTTGCTTTTTTAGCGAAAAAAATAATAATAATTGTTTTTAAAACCAAAATGGTGGAAGAATTTAATTTGAACGAAGCTAAAACTGTGAGAGGTTGGCGGATTTTTTAAAACTCACTTAATTTTAGTCAAAACCCACCATATAACCGTAATTGTCAAGATAAAATTATGTTATTATAATGAAGTTGTCAGATTTAACCTCGCATAACTCCGGAAAATAATAACGCTTGTGATACGAAATAATTCCGGAACGTAAGCCGGATTACATTTAAAAAAGCCTAAAAAGTATAAATTACTAAACTAAATGTTTCAAGGTTCCATACAGATGCTTTTGATATGTTTTTAAGTGTACAAATTTAAAGCTTTTGTGAGGAAATAATATACAAGAAAAAACGCTTTATGATTCCTTCGAGTAATTTCAAATTGGAAAACCAAAAGTTCAAAGTTTGTTTCGTTTAAAGGAAGTGCACGTTTATAGTGTGGCTGAATGGTTGCTTTACTATTTTATTATTATGTCTCTGCATATCTCACATGAATAGTAAAAGAGAACGAGAGGCGTCATAAAATATGGATGAATCCTTTTTAGATGTTTCTCTGGGTATTTTTTATTTTCAAATAAAATTACTTTGAAAAAAAAAAAACAAGGAAAACTTTGTTGGAATTTTGTAGCAGCAATTAAAAATCAAGTTCCATATAGAATTATTAGAGCAATAAAAAAGCTCCGATGCACCTTCTTCTTTAAATAAATCTACAAAAATCTCGAGTGCATGTTTGCTCTTTCAACCCTTATTTATCACAAATAAGTTTGTCATGTTTCATTATTTATATTCTCTTTGGTGTCCGACCAGTTTTTCAAATCACAATTTTTCGAATAACAATTCTTCGAAACACAATTTTTCGAAACACAATTTTTCGAATCACAATTCCTTGAAACACAATTTTTCGAAAGAACAATTTTTCAAAATAATGCAGTCTAAATCAACTTCTACAGGTAGAGTTGGTGTTTTTGAACAAAAATCAGTGTAAATCAACCTCGACGGGTAGGGTAAATGAAATAGGTACATAAATGTGTCAGTACATATAACTTTTTTTTCACTTTTTACAATTTCTGTATCTGTTTTCGTTCTGGAAATAGCGATAATGTAGTACTTAAAATGAAGGGGAGAGTAAGGTTAGCGTGGCACCATGAACTGACGACAGTTTCTGATAAAACAAGTCAAAAGAAAACGAAAATGAAGAGTGCTAATTTGCGAGTTTTCGCTTCGTTTTCGATAATAACCGGATTTTAAGACGCATTTTTCGTATGGAAAATGATTTTGATAAATCTGTCAATTAAGACGTAACTATGGGAACTGTCATTTATTTTAAGTTAATTCATATAAATTCATTCAACAATTTCCTACTACAAATGCCAAAGGGGTCCAAGGGGGCCCTCTGGCGGGGGTTTGACGGAGCCCCCAACAAAAGAAATTGTAGTCATCCGAATTTCCTGACACCACGAAGTTTTGCACAAAAATTAAATGTTTTTACATAAAAATTATGCTGCAAATATCTATGAGTTTTCAGAATTCATTGAAAATCTTTATGAATACAGATCCTGCATTATTAGAGCATTTTAAATTTATAGAATATTTTTAAAATCTATAGTCATATTTAAAATACGTGGTATCTAAGGCTTGTTTATTTTGCCCATTATATTTTCTATATTACTTGAGTTCAAACTCGTTAGAATTTCATTAATTTTATGGTGTTTTCTGTGTTTTATTCCTGAAATTTTGTGTTATATGTGATGTTTATAAAATGTGTGTTCTTTGAATTGCAAAAAAAAATGAAAATTATTATCACTCAATGGAAGTTTAATATTGAAAACGTGTTCGCAAATAAAAAATATTGAGTGTTCAAATTGGACCATCTAAGTTCCCATCGTTACTCATATCTTGAATTTTGCAAATGGCTTGCTTAAGCCTCATGCTGACGTCAAAATTTATCGATTTCTATGGTACACAAAAGCATAACGTTGGGCGATTTCAAATTCTCTAAGCGCCACGCTAATCTTACCAAAAATGAACAATCTGTAAACTATACCTTATAGGTACCTATTGACAAAGGTAAATTACATGGTTTTTTTATTTAGTAAATATATTTTAAAAGGTCCAAAAAATTATTAAATTTTATTTACTAAATAAAAGTTTTTTTTTTCAATTACATTTGTTTTGTGTAAACTGGCAAATAACAACTAAATTTATTCTAATTATTTCGGTCCCTAGTTATTTAGTATTAATTTTTCGAAAAATTGTTCTTTCGAAAAATTGTTTTTCGAAGAATTATGATTCGAAAGACTGACACCTAACCATTCTCTTTATATGAATTTATAATTTTGAATGATTTGTTCTTAATAGAAAAAGTTTGCCACTATTTTTTTTAAGACAAAAAAAATTTTATTATTTAAAATTGTTCTTTAAAATAAAAAATTTAAACTTAAAAAGTTCTGAAAATAACGTTCACTTTAAAAGTACAATAACTGCGTTCATCGAAACGAAAATAAAATATTGTGAAGAGATCGTAAAATCTATAATTTAAAAGCAAACGAAAAAGTTTCATTGGAAATTTTATTCGCACCAAAGAATAAATTACGAACCGATACGGTGAATGAAAACTTATTTTTAAATGCCCATAATGTCATCCCTTATCATTTTTCCTTCAGTAGCTATATGCGTCCGCTACCCAGGGAGCGTAGCGGGTGGCCCACCTTAAATGTATTTATTTAAATTTTAGTTTAGCACTTCTTCAATATGAAACTGGTCCATGAATATACAAAAAGTATATGTTTGTGTTATCATTAAAATCTAAAACGTTATTATCAAATTAAATCAATTCGGAAATTTAAAACTTCCAAGTTTGAGTAAACATTTTATTTGCATAAACGAAAACTTTTTGATTCACGTATAGCTGTACATTTTAATGTTTAAATAAAATTTAACTTATTCAAGTGGTAGTTGTTAAGTGTTGTAACATTAAGCAGGTTGCCTTGAAGTTAAAATACATTCAATGCATTTGGTCTTAGGAATTAAAATGTTTTTTTTTTTTTTTAAGTCGCCTTAACATCTAATGCCGCGTTCACACGCTTCAACTTGAGTTGAACGATAATTTTCAATCTTTTAGACCGTAGCGGGGTAAACGACGCGAGAAGTGAAGCACAAGCGAGTTGAATTGGAAGCAAATTGAGCCGAATTGAAAAAAAACTTACTATTGGCGTTTTTAACCTTTTTCAATTTTTTTCGAAAACGGCTCCAACGATTTTCTTTAAACTTTCTATAGTTTTTAGATTCATTAGTGGCTACCACTTTTATTTGAAACTTTTTCCTGGGAAAATTCGAATAAGGGCGTTTCTGGGATGAAGGTTGGGAATTCGTGTATATACATATAGCCCTATAGGTTGTATGCATATAGTACTGTTTATATGTATTGTTACAAAGTGCTTATATTTCTTTTAACTAACAGCGAGTATTTTCATGAATGAAAGTAAAAGAAAGTAGTGTGACGCCTCGCACCAGATAATTTTTTTTGTAAATTGATCAATAATTGTACAAAATGATCCTATAAAAAGCTAACTTTAAAAATTAATTTCTCAAATTATTAAAATTCAATTTTACTTAAACACTGAACTTATTTGCTTCTCGAATTTAATCTCTTAAATAAAACTTATATTAAAGTATTCATTATCAAGAGAATAAAAAATCAGTTTTCTAAAAGAAAACTTTATTTTATTAAGTTTTTCATTGCAATACAGGTAGAAATTTTACATGACTGATTCTTTTTAAATGATTGATACTGGTTTCTTTATTAAAAACACCAAAACATTGTTAGGTCTGATCAAATTTTCATTCGTTTGAGTTTCTCTTAAAAGCACATTAATCGCAAGTGATTAAACTTCAATGATCGTCCGAGGTGTTGTGGTGTTAAAAAGAGGAAATTTATCAGTTAACTTCTTTTCATCCACTTAAAGATTTATAAGCGTTTCAAGCTTAAAATTTTATTTATCAATTAATTGATTAATTGAAGGTTTTTAGGACTTTTAAAACAGCTGTTGACTGGATTTTTCAGAGCGATTTGTACTAATTCTAGAGAGATGTTTGGCAACAATAATTCAAAAAGTCAATTTTTAACGTTTTCAGTGTTTATATGAACATTTCGAAATTCAGTTGAAATGGGTTACTAATAATTAGTTAGCTTTCATGTTTGCATTCCAATAGACTGAATATATATTAAATCATATTATTATGCATGAGAGTTTAGTATTTGAGAAAATTCATAGTTTAGAGGAAATATTTAACTGGAATTAAAAGCATTGATTCGTAATTGCACAAATATGTCGAGTTTCATACGAACTAAATGTGGATCTGTAAATGAAATTAAGCTTTCAAGGTTTGTGAATATATATATATATATATATATATATATATCATACATCATAGAGATGTCTTAATGTATCTATATGTATAGTAAAAGTGGGAGAGACGCCAAACTTTTTGTAGAAAGGAGTTTTAAATAATAAAAAAGGGATATATTGAAACCATTTATTTTTTATTTTAAAGCTACATTAGTACTCTATATAAAAATCACAAAATTTTTGTCAAAAAAATAAAATAATAGAAAATAAAAAATAAAAGTTGGCAAAAGGCCATCTCTCCCATATAGTGTGTATGCCATACCGTATGGCGTACCATTTCATGATGGATTTTTTGGGTTTTTTTTTCGTAATAAGTATTTCTTCTCTATATTTGTTGCAATATGGAGAGTACATTGTGCATGACTCTTGAAGCCATTTGAGGCACCTAGAACATATAATCCTATCGATGTTTTTTTAACCGACTTCAAATAAAGGAGGAGGTTCTCAATTCGACTGGGTTTTTTTTTTTAAAGTTTGTTACCTCAGAATTTCCGACTGGGTGAAGCGATATTGATGATTCTTTTTTTATCTAAAAGCTGGTGCTTCCCGAATGGTCCCATTTTAGTTTGAAGGAAATCGTTTACTTCTAAGGGGTTGAAAACTAAGGGAAGAAATACTAACTTCTTATTGGATGGCTCAATTTTGAAAATTATTTTTTTATTTGAAAGCCAGTGCTTTTCGTGTGATTCCATTTTAATTTGAAGGAAATCGTTCACTTCTAAGGGGTTGAAAACTAAGGGAAGAAATACTAACTTCTTATTGGATGGCTCAATTTTGAAAATTATTTTTTTATTTGAAAGCCAGTGCTTTTCGTGTGGTTCCGTTTTAATTTGAAGAAAATCGTTCACTTCTAAGGGGTTGAAAACTAAGGGATGAAATACTAACTTCTTATTGAATAGCTCGATTTCGATAATTCTTTTTTATTTGAAAGCTATTTAATGAAATTCATTTTAATTTGAGGAACATCTTTCACTTCTAAAAGGTTGAAAACTAAGGGATGAAATATTAACTTCTTATTGGATAGCTCGATTTTGATAATTCTTTTTTTATTTGAAAGCTGCTGCTTTTCGTGGGGCCCAGTTTTAATTTGAGGGAAATCTTCCACTTCTAAGGAGTTGAAAACTAAGGGATGAAATATTAACTTCTTACTGGATAGCTCGATTTTGATAATTCTTTTTTTATTTGTAGAACACAACTTTAAATTAATCTCCTATCCATTTAAAAAAAACTCCACTAATAAGGGGTTAAAAATTAGAGATGAAATAATATTATAAATTTTTCCTGGAAAACCCGATTTTAATAATTTTGTTTCTATTACGTAAAACGTACCTTTAAATTGTTCACATTTCAATTTGAAGAAAAAAATCCACCCATTAAGGATGAAAATAGGGGATGAAATAGTGACATTTAACCGAATTTTGATAATTTTTTTTCTGTTTGAAACAATAATCCACTTAGTTTTAATTAATTTAAAAGCAAAAAATTTCAACCCTTAAAGGAAAAAAGGGATGATGTAGTAACTTTTAATATTAAACGGCGCTGCGTCATATGAGCAGCGCGTTAACGGTTAACGTTAACGGCGTAAGGTTAACCATTTTCAAGAAAATAAAATCAGTTATCAAACTTCAGATCATTAAAACGCGAGAAATAAATAAATATTATAAAAAAATGAAAAACCGACTTCAAAATATATAAAAATTCTTAAACAAAAAATGCACTAAAAAGTAACAAAATAATGGCGTATCCTTGCAGTATCTACAACTTACAAATTATTAGGATGGTACAATGTACAACTATTGTTATTTTTGGAGTTGGTGTCAGTCAAGAAAATAAATATTAATTGTAATTTGTAAAAATTTTAAAAAGATTTAGTTGGTATTGGTATTTTGTAGTTTAAAGGTCGCTAGGTATTGTTACAGTTCGAGTTTATTGTTTAAAAGTTTATTTGAAAAATAATTTTCATAAGGTATTCTCGTTTTTTGCTAAGTACCAATATAGTCGTATTTTCTTGGCTGACACCAACTCCAAAAATAACAATAGTTGTACATTGTATCATCCTAATAATTTCTAAGTTGTAGATACTGCAAAGATACGCCATTATTTTGTTACTTTTTAGTGCATTTTTTGTTTAAGAATTTTTATATATTTGGAAGTCGGTTTTTCATTTTTTTATAATATTTATTTATTTGTTAAATAATAGTCTCCTAACACTCAGTGCACTCATTGTTATCATCTACAATTGGACGGGATGCAAGTTGCTGTCATGGTGAGGATGCTGATCTTGCACTATCCAGCTTTTGTTTTTTAACTGCTCCTTTTATTAGGTCCAGATTGTTTATGATACGGGTGATTTGTTTTCGTTTTACTGTCGAGCTGGGCAGTTTAGGGATTGGATTTGACTCTTCGAAAAGTGTTGTAAGGCTTTCTTTGTAAGTTGATATGGCTGCTTATCTAGAAGTTTAAGGTCTTGGTGGGAATTGAGGTTTATTGGAAGGAAACGTTGGAGGCAATACTTCAATTAAATCAGACACAGCGAAGAAATAGTCTGGGATGGCATTTGGGTTGAATAGAAATATTTCAAAAGCTTTGAAGCCTGATGTGGCATTCCCTACTGTTGTTGTTTTTCCCCAATCTTTCCCAATTGATGATCCAACCTGTAATCTTGTGATGAATCTATCTAAAGCAGAAAAACATTCGAAAGATTACACAAAGAAAAAAGGAGTTTGCAAAATATGGCATCTCTCCTCATTGGGTGGGAGAGACGCCATACCCCTTAAAAATACTTAGCTTAAAACATTTATGGGAAATTTATAGTTAAATGAGTTAAGAACAAACAAAACGACTTATTAAAACCACTACTTACCTTACTTTATCTTTTTTTTCTTGTAACATTCACTGAAACCGGATTCACATAAAATTATTTTCGAAAAAATGAAAAACAAAATCAATTAATCCTTTATAAATACGTTATCCTTGAGCGTAGCCAACCAGGAATTGACAAGTTTCATTGTCTAAACCCTTAAAGTAATTTATAGTGAGAAATATAAATATCTCTATCTCACATAGGGAGTTAGTGAAGGTATGGCGTCTCTCCTCATATGGCGTCTCTCCCACTTTTACCCTATTTTATAGTAATTAGAACATACGACAAAGCTTTAGTTTTAGTTACTAATAACAAAGTTAGATGAAACGATTCGAGAGTAACCATCATAAATATATCGTGACATATTCGTATATATTGTTATTTATTACTGTCATCTATTGAGAGCTAATCAATTTTGCTGACCCAAATGTCATAAGTTAAAAAGTTTTACAGTTTGTATGGTTTCAAAAATGTTGGAAACTTTTAAAGAAATTGGTCAAGTCAAAGAGAGGACTTTTGTAAAGAATTGATAAAAAATCATAGGAAAAAATTTATAAATAGCGTATATCCATCACCTGATTGAACTTTATGAAATTTATATTTTTCCACTTTGGGAAACATTTTTTCGTTTTATTTTTTTTTCGAGATTGCAATCACATAATAACCAGGAAGCGCGTTTCAATTTCTTTCTTGGTTATGGTTCCTTATATATACGGAGAATTCGCGTGAAGAGAACAAATTTCCACGCGATTTCGCTTCATATACCTATATTATATGAAATTATATAAGTGAAAGACGAAATCTGTAGTCTATATATTTGTACGGCACCGACATATTTCATACGAAGTTTTTGTAATTGAAATGTTAAAAAGTGACATATTTACAACATAGATTTGCCATGTTGGCATTTATGAGTTTTGGGTTCTCCTTGTATTTAATTATCTATGTATATCTATATCTATAATCTATATATATAAACTGGCTGATACCCACCCGCTTCGCTGAGCATATCTAAATTAATCTGATTGAATAATAGAAAACTTTATCCAAAATAAGAAATTCAGTTATTTTTGCAAAAAAAAGATAATAAGATATTTCAAGACCTTTGTTTCATAGTAAGTTCATGAAAATCCGTTAAACTACTTTTCAGATATTAGCTATCTTATAGGTAGGAACTATATGTTTTTTTGAATATTGTAAAATATAAAGAAAATTTTAAGCCTTGAGAACCTTTCACACCAAAAATCATATGAAATCATTAATTAATTTTAGTAGAATGGATTAGTAGTTGTTCTTTAGGAAGTGTACCTTTTTTAGAATCAATAATATTTAATGTGTTATCTTAAGATCTGAGGTATCAGGTTTGGTTGCCTTAGGTTCATTATTCTAGGATATTGTATTAAGGCCATTATGTCTAATCGGCAAATTTGCTATTTCCCGGGCTACAAGATTAGACAACGTATTCTTATAGATCTTACTAAATTAAATTGAAAACTAAGAATATAGTTTCTTGGTAAATAAACAACGCGATGGTCACATCTAAGTTGCTATTTTCTCTTGAAAAATAAGTTGGGCTGGATTTTTTTTTGTTCTGGGGGCACTGCCTAACGGCTTCATCTCTCCCAGTCAAACTCCTAATTGGGATCACTTAAGTCGAACTGTCTATTTTGGTTATTTATTCTTACGAGTGTCATTTTGGAACTAAGATATTTATTTTTATGAATGAAATCATATTTACTGCAGAGGATTTTTTACTTATCTAACAAGGAGACACCAGCAACCCGCAATCGAGTTAAGCAATGGGACTTAGTAGGGTTGTAGGGGGGACTGGTAACAAGTAAACTGTAAGGATCTTAGGGTAGATACGCAGCCTTTCCTGAGTTATTAAGGGTCAAAAATTTGAAAAAGTAGTGTCACCGTTTATATTCTTTAAAGTGTATTACTACTAAGAACTTATAAACAATTAAATTGCAATTGTTTATAAAACTTATGCAAAATTATTTTAAAAAAATATACTTTCAAACCTTAAGTAACAATGTATAGATTAAAAAAATCCGACATAAATCCGAATAGTAGAACTGGATATATAAAATTTCAAATAGGCAAAGGTTGGTGAAAATTCAAATATCATCGAAAATTTAAATGGGCATAGTTTCAAAAGAAAATTTTTTTGAGCAAAATCCAAAAATACGGGTTGTTATATTTACGCATAGAAGCTGTAAAAAAAATTTCAGGCGATTCTAAAATGTCAAGTGTCGAATGGTGTACGATTTGTAAAAGAATGACCCATATAGAGGACCCATCTGGAATTCGTACTCTGATTGTATCACTGGAGGAAAATATTGCGTATCCTTACTTTCTATTACACACTGAGCCATCTATGTAAAATTTTTTGTGGTCTCGGTACACGGTGTTTTCCATTTCTAGATGAAGCTTTTGAAATATTTGAGAGCTGGTGTTTATTTATTTATTTACAGTTTTGTTTTAAGGATTTTGATGAACTTATTTAAGATCTAAAGTGTAAATTTATCTATCATCTTTTTCTGTCAAAATATTATAGATTAGTTTTTAAATTTCGCTGTGAAGGTAGGGAATCTATTAATCAAACAATTAAATTTAGATATTCTCAGCAAAGCGAGCGGGTATCAACTTTATCAGTCGTTTTCAAATTTTGATCTGAAGTTCAAATCACAATCATTTTTACACCGGCTACGTAGAACATTTCTATCTTTATTCCTAAATAATAATTTCTCTGTATTGAACAGTTTACTGCAATATAATTTAACATTAACTTAGCCACAGCAACGCGTGCCCGGGTCTGCTAGGTTTTTATATAAACGAAAATAACCGTCATATCGTGAAGTCAAATGCGGTCGTTAACTTAAACTAACAAGCTGTAAATTGGGGGTAAATCTTCAACCATAATTTATCTCACAAATAGTTGCTCTTACAATACAATCAAATTTGTACTAAAGTAAAGCGAAACTCAAAGTTTTGTTCATCGTATCGAACGTAATAAAGTCCTATTTGACTTGTACTAAGTTTCTCAATTAATTAGATTTGCATTTTGATAAACTATAAATCAATTTAATTATTAAAATAGAAAGCTTTTCTTTTAAAGTGAATTAAGCAAAATTCATATCACTATAACACAAAATAATGACACTTCAATATCGATTTTAGTGGCTTAGTTAATGGATTCAATATTTACATTAATGAACATGTCGTACTTAGCCCCTGAGTATTGGAAATAGCATTATTGTTTACATGTAGATGAAAGCCAAAATCAAAATTATATTTCAATCGCTTATTCCCATTAGATGAAAAAATTCAATTCTCTAATCGCCTTAAGTACCTATACATACCTACGCATATGTGGTAATCCACGTCCACGTAAAACTTATCGTATTAAATGTCTTGCAATCTCACGAGTCTGAAAGAGCTAAGACGGATCATATTAAAGGAAAATTATGAGGGTTGTAAAAAATTTCAGGAGCTTATATGTGTAAGATTTAAGACTTTCACCAGTTCGGCCAAGTTAATTATATTATCTTACGCACAAAATGTAATAACTGAAGCATTGAGCTTTATGTCTGCTATATGCAATTCCGAGCCGAAAGCGAACCCTTTTTTACGAACGACATTGTTTTGGATAGCTATAATGAAAGTAATTTGATTATATATATGTGTAAGCTTTCTTACAAATTGGAATGAAAAGGCCAATTTAAAGTGTTAATAAAATAATTGATAAATTCTGTATTATGAAGGATTGTAAGCTTTGATAAAATTATAACAATTTTGATCGAAACATTGACTCTTATCTATTACACTGGTCAGCAATGGTTTTGTTACTATTCATGTTTATAAGATTCAGCGGCAGTTGATGACGTCATAGTACAAAAAATACATGTATATATAGTTCAAAATAATTAATTATTAAAAATATGTTATGCATTTGGGAACCGTGTATTTTTCTGGGATAATAATAATGTAAGGAAAAAGGAAGTTGAAAGCTATCAACACTAGAAAATTTTCACTGAGTAATTACTCAACAAAACACTTAAATGTGCTATTTAAGTGTTTTCCACTAGCTCTGTTTTTAGTATAGCTTTTAATTAAAATTGTCGTTTGAAACAAATAATTTACGAGGTTTACTGTGAAACGACAGTTGTCGTCTCACTTGATAAGTGACACGTCTTACCGAATAGGCTCAGTTCTTATTTTGAACGTCTGCAATCTAATAGCCGAGAGAACAATGGAAGACTTTTGTATTTTTTAGTTTTTTTTTTTTGTGGCAGTTTTTAAAGCTCTTCATGTCAAATATACGTATTATATATTTGTACCTGTATACTAGCACATCATATATTTTATATTCCGTACAAAAACAATTTTATTTGAGCTTTATCCTTAAGAAGTTTGCACACGTAAGAAATTTTTGGGGGTCTCCAATACACTATCAACTTTAGAAAATTCTCATTGAGCAGCTGTTAAACTGTATATAAAATATCAGGAAAACCATAATTTTTTCCATTATGTCTAACATTTTGTTACTTAACTTAGTTTTCAAGCAACTGACCTAAAGACTTCAAACCATCACAAAGTAGACTCAAATATTAGTACATTATTAAATAACAAATCAAGTCAAGTTACTTTGATTAAAAAAATGTCGAATTATTTGACTTTTAAAAAATGTGTACATTTGTGAAGAAAGAGCTACAATTTTGGTTCTTTTTATGACACGTTATCTTTAAGGCCAGTTTCATTGAGTTTTTCTTTATTAATTGAGAATTTCATCTATCGAAGGTGATAATGGATAGCCCTAGTCCATAATATTCTAAATATTGATTTAACATATTTCTATTTACTATTTAAGAAACTTGTAACGTAAAAAGAAAGTCTTAGAAATTTTACGATTTGCTTCCATTTCTAAGCGACTTTAAAAAAGGAGGAGGTTCTAAATTCGACTGTATTTGTTATGTTTGTTACCTCAGAACTTTCGACTGGGTTACCGATTATGAGGATTCTTTTATATTTGAAAGCCATTTTAGTTTTAAAGATATCGATCACTTCTAAGGAGTTGAAAACTAAGGGATAAAATACTCTCTATTAGATAGCTTTTTTTTTTTTGGTAAAACATAATTTTAAATTAAGTAATTTCATATCCACTTATAAGGGGGTTAAATTATTTTTATTCTGTTGGAAAACGTATTCTACTTAGTTCTTTCATTACATTTAAATGCAGAAAATGTGAACCTTTAAGAGCAAAAGGGGATGAAATAGTAACTTTAAAATAAAAAATCTTAAACAAATATGAATAAAAAGTAAAAAAGAATTGGGTATCCTTGCAGTGTTTACAACTTACAAATTATTAGGGTGACATTATGTACAACTATTGTTTTTTTTGAAGTTGGTGTCAGCCAATGTAATTATAAATTTTTCCTGGCTAATCCGATTTCAATAATATTTTTCTACTACGCACATCATACCTTTAAATTGTTCATATTTTAATTTGAAGAAAAAAATCCACCCTCTAAGAATGAAATTAGGGGATGAAATAGTGACGTTCAAATAAATCATTGGATTTTTATGATTTTTTTTATTGGAAAAAATATTCCAGTTAGTTCTTTCATTACATTTAAAAGGAAAAAAATTCAACTCTTAATAACAAAAGGGGATGAAGTAGTAACTTTAAATAAAAAAAATCTTACACAAAAATGAACTAAAAAGTAAAAAACTATTGTTATTTTTGGAGTTGGTGTCAGCCAAAGAAATAAATATTAATGTTAATTTGTAAAAAAGTTTAATTAGTTATTGGTGTTTTGAAGTTTAAAGATCGCAAGATATATCACAGTAATAGTATATTATAAAAAAGTTCATTTGAAAAAATAAATTACATAAGGTAGATCGTATTTCCTTGGCTGACACCAACCCCAAAAGTAACAATAGTTGTACAATATATCATCTTAATAATTTGTAAGTTGTTGCCGCTGCAAGGATTCGCAACTATTATTTTACTTTTTAGCGCGTTTTTTGTGTAAGATTCTTGTTAGTTATACTTCTTTAGGCGCGTTATGAAAAAATCATGAGAGTGAAATTTTTAGATGGGCGGCCATCTTGAGACAAAAACTAACAAAACAAAGTTGGCCGCAAAAACACTCGGTTTCTTGTCGCAGGTAATTTGAATTTTTGTTGTATTTTTTAACTTATTTATTTATTTTTATATTTAAATTAAAAATAATTTAATATACAAATGACACATACTATTAATAAATAAATTATTACTTTTCTCGAATTTTGCAGTAGCCGTTAAACTATTTTGAGGTTAGTGATGAAAATGACGTCTGCATTTCATGCATATTCTTAGTTATCACGAAATCTGGGATTCTGAAATGATTCAACTATCTTAGAATAATAATTTAGTAAAACAAGGCTTGAATGAGATTAAGACATTTACTTTGAAAAGTAGCTACTTACTTTATTTCGCAATTTCTATGAAGCTTCATTTTCATGACATGCATGAATTGTTAACCAGAAAAATGATCCTGACAAATTTTAAAAATGTCTTGCAGCTTCCTTTGGATACTATTTATTAATATAAATTAAAATGTTATTCTCTTAATTTTATTTTTAATAATTATACCTTTAAATATGTATTTATATTATTATTAAATATTTATTTATAATTTTAAAAAATTAATTATTTGAATGCAATTAATAAAAACGAATATTAATGATGCCAAAGAAGTATAACTTCTCACGCGCGTACACGCAACCAATTTTTTATTTATTTTGAAGTTGGTTTTTCATTTTGTCATAATTTTTAATTTATCAGTAAGTTTTTAAGATGCATTTTCTCGACTTTTTGAATTTGTTTTAATCAAAATTTAGTTCATTATTTTGTTTTAATATCACAACATTCATGGAAAATAAAAATCCTGAAGAATTTCATTACGACGAACAAATCAGTAAATCAACGAGAGGTTCCGATGAAAATTTCTCACAAGAAAACTTTACTATGAACAATGCATAAAGAAAAAAATATTTTATCTTTATATTTCTATAATAAATAACCTACAATTACAAAGAATGTTTTAGCACAGTATTTTTCCACGTGACAACAAAATGCATTTGTACCTAATATCAAAAGACTTGATTTTTCATTAGAAAAGAAAAGATGAAAGCGCAGAAAATATATTAAAGTAGATTTACCTCTTTGAAATCAAAATTAAAACACTAAAGACTTGACGTGAATGAGTTGTTTGTTTCGTTTACGCTAAAATAAATTACCTTTGCCTGCGAATTCAAGGTCTGCACTTGAATTTTTGTACGTCGTAAGATTTCTTGATTTAAACGTTGTATAAATTAATTAAATTGCAAACAAAATCGATTTCATACTCACTTAAATTTGAGAAATTTTGCTATTAATACATTTTCTTACTATCTATTACGGTATTGATTCTGAAGTATTTTCAAAGATTTTTTTTGTTAAAATGTATATATACTTTGAATCGATTTTATGTCTAAATACAAGAGCAGGTCATACAAATATACAAGAGACAAAAATAAAAAATTCCCTTTGTAACTCTCTCTGACAAAGTTTCGATTCGAAGCAATTGAATTTTATTTAGTTTTTATTCCCTTTTGTTGTGTTGGATTTGATGCGCAATTTTGTCAAAATTGTATCTGTAAACAATTGACAACGATAAACCTTTCACCCGTAAACCGAAACCTGAACCAAATGGCGTTTCTATACATATATATATATATATACAATATACATCACATATATACCAACTATCCACTATCATCTCTCTCAATTCCAACGGTTGCATCTGAACTGAAGTGGAAAATTATCAACTTGATTTGAATTTTATCTCACATTTTGCCATTCGACGATGCAACAAAAAACATGGAATATAGAGAGAAAAATATTGAAATAAAAAAAATTATAACAAAATGAAAAACCGACTTCAAAATAAAAAAAAATGCACTAAAAAGTAAAAAAATAATTGCGTATCCTTTCAGTGTCTACAACTTACAAATTATGAGGATGAGATAATGTACAACTATTGTTATTTTTGGAGTTGGTGTCAGCCAAAGAAATACGACTATATTGGTACTTAGCACAAAACGAGAATACCTTATGAAAATTATTTTTCAAATGAACTTTTAAACAATATACTCGTATTGTAACAATATCTAGCGACCTTTAAACTACAAAAATAACAATAGTTGTACATTATCTCATCCTCATAATTTGTAAGTTGTAGACACTGAAAAGATACGCAATTATTTTTTTACTTTTTAGTGCAATTTTTTTTTATTTTGAAGTCGGTTTTTCATTTTGTTATAATTTTATTTATTTCTCGATTTTTAGTGATCTGAAATTTGACGACTGATTTTATTTCTTTGAATATGGGTAAACCTACTAAACGCGCAGCTCATATGAGGCAGCGCCGTCAAATGTTAAACGTTACTACTTTATCCCCTTTTGATCGTAAGGGTTGAAATTATTTTCTTTAAAATGTAATGAAAGAACTGACTGGAATAATCTTTTCAATAGAAAAAATCATCAAAATTCGACGATTCAGTTAAAAGTCACTATTTCATCCCTTATTTTCTTCAAACTTGAATGTGAATGTGAAGGTACGATGTACGTAATAAGAACAAAACTATTGAAATCGGGTTAACCAGAAAATATTTATTATTTCATCCCTAATTTTTAACCTCTTATGAGCTTTTTTTTTATTAAATGGATATGAGATTAATTTAAAATTATGTTCTACCAATTAAAAAAAATTATCAAAATCAAGCTATCCAATAAGAAGTTAATATTTCATCCCTTAGTTTTCAACCATTTAGAAGTGAAAGATCTACTTCAAATTAAAATGGGACTTCACGGGAAGTATTAGCTTTCAAATAAAAAATATAATAAAATCATCAAAATCGCTTCACCCAGTCGAAAATTCTGAGGTAACAAACAATACAAAAAATACAGTCGAGTTGAGAACCTCCTCCTTTTTTTGAAGTCGGTTAAAAAGTGAAGCGTGTGCAAAATTCAACCGCACAAGATAACTATTTGTCGGTACGGGGGTTCATTAGAGTTTTCAAATTTGTTATTCATGCAAATGGTTTTGGCAAGACCCCTTTAAAACTTAAAGAGTTAACTTACTCCTGAAACTCATCAGTGCAATGAAATATTTAAGTAGCTTTAACAAGATGCATTTATCATTTCACCGTCTAATTTTCAACGAACGAAATTTTTAAGTATCATTCTAATAAGTGTTTGACTTATTCCTGTATTCATAAATTCATATTTTAAGTTCTTTTTGTTGTGAAAGATAAAGTAAATTAAAAAATTTTTATTAAAAGTTTGTTAATGTTTTGCTTGGTTTTTATGGTAGTTGCTAGATCAATTTAATGGGCACAAAGCTCTCTAAATTTGGAGTGACCAAGATAAATAGGGATGCACTACTTGACTTGAGTTTCAAGGTACTAGAAATAAAGGGTTAAAATCAAGTCAACTAAATTTTGCTAGTTATTTCATTTTAAAGTTTAAATATCTCAAGCTTAATTCATTGCAACAATATGTGCATATGCTTGACTTGATAAATCCTTAGATAAACTATGGTCCCTTAAACATTCGAAAATGAAATTTTTCAATAGCTACAAAATGTTTACAAACATTTGTATGTAAGAAGCTCTATAAATAATAACATGAAACAACATTTTTTAAAATGAAGTACCTACATAATTTCAGGTGACATCATTTTAATATGAGACTAGAACCATATTTTGGTAGCCAAGTACGCGAAATCATAGAATCATTGAGATAGGAAGTTAGCGCCTTTTTTTCACGAAACTCATTAGGGGCCATCCAAATTACGTCACACATATTTTTAACTTTCCCCAACGGTCCTTGTCACAGATGATAACATATTGTAATACCATTTATTACGTTAAACGTCTCACAGGTAACCAGAAAACGTGAACTAATCCAACTATTTAAGTCTACTAAAACCTTCATATATATATATATATATAACTTCCCTTTCTTGGTGTGCGTCCGTGCAGAATGGGATGTCGCTATGCCAATTTAATGGCTGACAGGCTTGCCCTGCATGTTTCAGTATGACAACTCTCTCTGTTATACCTACTTACGCGTTCAAAACGTTGTTAGGGGCAAGTTGACACAGCGCACGGCATTCAAACATGCCTATTTGCTCAAACCGGCTATTTACCAAGTTTTTTTGTTATTTTTGTTATTTTTGTATTTTTTTCATTAGATCAGATAAAACCTTTAGTTGCGAATGCAACGGACAACTACTATTTAAACATAAACAAATATATAGAGTTGTAAACCAGAGCTAAAGCCTTTGAAAAGGGTAAAAAGTAAAAAAATTATAGTTTTATAGGATAAAACTCATTAGAAAAGGAAGAGACTATAACAAAAAAGAAAGGAAAAATAAATTAAGATCGATCTGAGTTGGGGAAGTGGAAAAGTAGTAAGGGTTTAAGGGTAGAAACGGTTTATCTCGATTTCCGACAAAACTACAAGTCCTATGGAAAAAAGTTAAAAGAAAAAGTTGTAGATAATAAGTAGATCTACAACTTTTGTACTAACACTATTTTTACAAAACCTCAAAATTTATGTGAAAAATTCCAATAACCAAGTTTTTGGTTTTTAATTTTTATCGTTTACAAAAAAACATTTATTAAAATTTACACTTTAATTATTGCATTTTCTGGAAAAATTTCACATTGTGATGTACAAATTTTCTTTCGCCATCCGAAAATAGAGATTTCAACAAATAAAAAACCTACCGACTCTTTTAAAAAAGTGTATAATTTGACGTTAGATTTTTCGAATGAAAATTAGGGTGTTTTTTCAATATTATGCCAAAATAAAGTGAAAAAATGAATATTTTAAATCAAAAAATTACAGTGTATTTGGAACAATAAAAGGCAAGTGTTTACCAATTTCATTATTTTTTTTTTTTTTAAGAGATAAAAATAAAAAACCAAAAACTATTATTAGAATTTTTTACATATGTAAATTTTGAGGTTTTGTGAAAAAAGTGCTGGTACAAAAAATGTAGATATTTTTACTAACTACAACTTTGTTATTTACATTTTTTCCATAGGACATATAGTTTGGTCGGAAATCGAGATAAACCATTTCTACTCTTAACCCCCTCCTTTCCACTTCCCCACCACAGATCGACTGTAATTTATTTTTCCTTTCATTTTTGTTATATTCTCGACAAATAGGTTTCACCCTACTATAATTTTTTACGCTTCAAAAATTATCTACCCTGGTCTCTTGGTTTTTTGTTTACTTACAGTTTCACGTTTGGAAATTTTAGATTTTGGCAAGTAACCCTTGTTGAACAATGGTTATACTTCTAAGTCCCATTTCATTCCCCTTAACATGTAGCGTAATTTATAGATGCGAAGTAATTAAAATCACTGAAATAGGAGATGAAAGCTTTCTTTTGATGAGCTTACTAGTTAATTTCGATTAGAACCAATTAAAAAATGATAGATTCCTTCATTAGAATATGAATACAATATTTGTGCACAATTAGATCTTGAAAAGTACATGAACTATCGATTATAAGATTTCATTGATATGGTGTGGATGATTAGAAAAAAGCTATAAATTTTATAAGGCTCGAAACAAAGGTTCTTAGGCCGCGTTCACACGGTTTAACTTCAGTTGATCAACAATTCACAATCTTTTAGACCGTAGCGGGGTAAGCGACGCGAGAGGTGAAGCACAAGCGAGTTGAATTGGAAGCAAATTGAGCAGAACTGAAAGAAAACTGACTGGGGTCGACTCGATTGACTTGAACGACAAAATGTTTGACTCAGTCAAACTTTTGTTGATCGAGTCGACCCTGGTCAGTTTTCTTTCAATTCTGCTCAATTTGCTTCCAATTCGACTCACTTGTGCTTCACTTCTCGCGTCGCTTACCCCGCTACGGTCTAAAAGATTGTGAATTGTTGATCAACTGAAGTTGAACCGTGTGAACGCGGCCTTAGGAACCCATATGCATTTATGCCATATACATGATGATTCCTAACTTGTTTAATATTACACTTATTGACTCAGTTATTTCTGACAAAAACCATCCAAATAAGCGAATGAAAAGTTTTATGTAAACGTTAAAAAACTTTAAGTGAAAATTGAGCTCTTTAAAAGGCGAACATTAACATTTTAAATATTACTTACATAACTTTTGTAAGAGTTTACAACAAAGATATGATGATATAAGAAATAGAGAATATAATTCGTAATTCACTCCATCGTGAGTATTTATCTTAAAAAACCTAAAATACAAGGAACAATCTTGTTTATTTAATTTATATAGAAAAGCACAAGAGACTTTTGATGCGGTTTTGGGCGACTACGCCTTTTTCGTCGTTCTATCGCGATAATAATATATCTGAGACACAACGTCAAAGTTTTCCGCACGAACAACAAAAGGCTCGATAAAAGACAGCGCAAAGACATAGGATACATGAATGTAGTATAACCAAAAAATTCAATTTTTCTTGTCTCCGCCCAAGCAAAATGTAAGCGATATGTTTTCTTGTGGCGTGGCGTTTTTCTCATCGAATTTCATTTAACTTTTTGATCTAATTTGAGTCGCGCGGCTTAAAGCTCGCTCGCTGCACTTGACGCCATATTATACTTTATTTATACAGACATATCAATCCGAACAAATCTATGCCTCTTGAATAATCAAATTTCATTCGAAAACGGATATTTCTCATATATTATTTATATATATATATATATATATATATATATAATATATATTTTATATATAGTTATCATATATATTACTTTTGGCATCAAACGAACGAAACTTACATTGAGAACACGATTTATGTGCTTGATAAGCATCCTGAACTTTTATCGTAATGTTATTTCCTTATAACTACAATTCCCAATTAAATAACAATGAGACTTGAGTCTTATCTAGATCTGACATAAATTAAAACCATTTATTATTTTAATAACTCCAACAGTTTGTAAGTACAATATAAAACAAATTGAATTTTTAACAACTAAGAACATTTTACAAAAATATTAAATCTTAGCTAAAAAAAGAACTGAAAAGAGTAAGAGAAAAATTCCAAGTTTGGTGAATTTTGGATAAAGCTTTCGATAAGAGGTTTGTTCTAGACGTTGATGCCAAACACGTCCACGTAAGACAAAGAGCAAGGCACACTGACCAAGAGTCGAGCTATGAACGTACGTTTTCGTGACAATATCTTGTTTCGACCTGGATTTGGAGGTGTTTAAACACCGAAAAACTGGTTTAAAATTAGGAGGAAGTTCTTTCTTTATGATTTTTACTCACTCTTGTCTCTTGGTCAATGTATCCAGCTCTTTGTCATTTGGTGGACGTGTTTGAACATCATCAAATGGACAAGTGGAACAAACCTATGATATCACAGCCAGACAGACGTTATTTTTAAAACCACTTTTTCGAACTCAGGGGACCCCAAAACGTGTATCTATTTCCCTTGAACAATTAAAATTGAAAATTCAACCTGATCACGATTACAAGTTAATGCCAGAGCCGGATTTAGAGGCCTGGAAACCTCGGAGCAACAAAGGAGTGGAGGCACCCAAATTATTTTCTAAATAAAATGGACACTTTTTTCAGTCGAGTTTTCCAATAAATATTATAATTTGTTTTCCATAAAAATAAAATCGGAAACAAGAGTTATTTGAAATTAAATTTTAACGTTAACGAACGAAAACTTTCGAGCTTTTTCGCCAAAAAATCGTTGATGATTTCGCTGAAATCCAGTTCCCGAAGTAAATCACTTTCAATGCTCAGGAAGAGAAAGCTTTGATAGACGGTTTTGTCCCACCGTGGTTCGAAGCCTATTTTTATAATTTTTATTTTTGAAAATGAGCACTCTCCAGTGCAATTTGATACTTACCATCAAAACCAAATACATTCTCAATGCAATTTCAAGATCTTCAAGAGTTTGGTAGTAAAATTGAATCAATTTTGATTTTGATATTTTACTGATTGTCTGATTGGAGTGAACAAATATAGATCGATGATTTCTATTAATATTTAATATAATCATGTTTGTACAAAGTATTGTACAAGTAAGGAAAAGTTGTTTACTAGTGTTTAATAGTCTGGATTTTAAATTTTTAAATTTTTAAATTTTTAAACTTTTGCAGAGGTCACCGGGGCTATAGCCCCGGTTTCGGTCTCTTAAATCCAGCCTTGGTTAATGCATTGATGCATTTGGCGTAGATTGTCTTACCTTTTTCAATGCAACCCCCAAAAGTATCCCTAAAAATCAGTGTTTGCTTTTTTTGATAGAATTCTGTCATGTTTTCACAAAACTCTACAAATATGCTAAATTTTAAAATTTGTTATGGTGTAGATTTAAAAAATTGACCTGTGATAGACAAGACAATCAAGGGAGATTATGGTTGCTTTCCATTTATTAACACAGAGCGACGCTGCGTTACTCTGCGAAACACTGCATAATGAAACAGAGTTATCTCAAAATAATACTAGAGCGACTAGAGCAAATACTAGACTGCATTTTTGGGTTTTTTAATACCAACCTGAAGAACCTAAATAATTAATAAGCATAGGGAATCATAGGCAGAGAAGAGAATTCTTCTCTTTTGTGTTGGTAATCCTGGGCAAAACACGGTGAAACACGGCTTTTTCGAGTGTCGCGCAGCGTACAGCCGTGTTCGACATTGTCTTAAATGGAAAGCGCATATACGAACACTGCGTTACACAGCGGTCGCTTTTGGTGTAAATGGAAAGCAACCTATAAGGGTTTTGGGTTTTTCGTTTTTTGACGTACAAAACCTTAAAAACCTTGAAAATCTCATAATTTAGTTGAATGTTACTTTTTTACCCTCAAAAGTTGAAATTTTTTCTTCTAAAAGAATTGAAAGCAACTAAAAACTGTTTTTCTTATTGTAAAAAAATCATTAGAATCGGATCATCCTATTAAAATTGACTATAACATCCCTTATACCATCCCCTACTTTTATTCTTAACGGGTGAATCTTTTATCTTAATTGTAATGTGACCTACTTTAAAGTTAAATAGAAAAAAATTGCAGAAATCAGTCAGTTAAAAATTAGTATTTCATACCTTTTTTAAACACTTCGTGGCTAGACTTTTTTCTAAAAATTGATTTGAGATCAAATAAAAATAACTGCTGTGAGGCGTCACAGTACTTGTTTTAATGTACATTGTTGTTTAAAATACTATAAGCACTTTATAACTATATAAACAGAACTATATGTATACAGCCACAGAGGTACTGACCCCCACCAGTTTTATATGCACATTCACGGAACTCTTTTTAATCATAAAAATTAATTATTTTCAAATTCAAAGTATAGTTATAGGACCTATATATCTCGGTATACTGTAACGTTTTTAAGGGTTCTTGAATTTCTGTTTGAATGACGACAAATTTATTTTTAACAAATGTTTATTTATTTGCACTATGTACACTTTAACAATGATTAAGTTCACTGTCACCAATTGTCACTCACTGTTTATATTTTACTATATACACTGCACTGTTACACTTTTGTTGAAGTCCGTGGTTATTTGAAGAAAATTCACCATTGTTTTAAATATAAGTTTTATTCAATAAAATAAAATGAAATATAATTCTTACATGTTTTCACTGAGACACTGGAGCACAATTCGAGAGTTCTTTGCTCTATATAAATTCACCTCTTTTATACTAAAATAATTAGGTCAATTTAAGTAGGGATTAACTTCTAGAAAAATCTCTTACATCAAAATATCAAAATATAAATTTAAGTATGCAACCATACATGCCTTTATGCATACATGTATGTGTATATTCCAACACGCCCCTTTAAATTTATATTTTTTCACAAAAATAATTACAATAATAATAATAATAATAATAATAATAATAATAACATAGTTCATAAAAAAAGGTTAAATTCTTAAAAAGGTTTATGAAGTATATTATTAATTAGTTAAATCAATTTAGCCTTAAAAGATTACGTAGATTTTCAAATTTATTTTTACCAAGAGATTTCGTCAAAATGTCAGCCATATTATTTTCTGAATTTACTTTTATAATATCTATTAACTTTGCTTTATAAGCTTCATGAACAAAATGATAATGAACTTCAATATATTTAGAGTTTTTAGTAAAATTTCCATACTTAGCAATTGCTATGGCTCCGGAATTATCTTCAAAAATATTTATTGGATCTTTTATTGTTACTTTAAAATCTTTTAATAAATTTACAATGACTTTTAACTCGCTTACTGATTCCGATAAAGCTACATATTCAGCGGCTGTTGAAGACTTTGTCACGCTGCTTTGCTTTCTTGATTTCCAATAAATTGTATTACCAAATAATCTGATTACGTAACCAGTAGTCGATTTTCGATCTACTGAATCACCTGCCCAATCGGCATCAACAAAACAATCTAATATATTACTTGAATTACTTTTACTAAAAATTAACTTTAAATCTCTGGTATGATAAAGATATTTCAAAATTCTCAATGCATATTTAAAATGTGTTTCGGTATAACAATTCTGAAAACGACTGAGATAATTAACACTATAACTTATATCAAAACGTGTTGCACAACTAATATATAATAAAGCTCCAATTAAATTTCTATACTTGATATTATCTTTGTCAAATTTTAAATCAGGTTCCAAATGTAAACCCTGCTCCATAGGAGTCTTAAAAAGTTTTGAATTCTCTATGTTATACTTTAAAGCTAATGATTCAATGTATTGTTTCTGATCTAAAGTCATTGAGCTTTTTTCATAATTATAATTAATATTTATTCCTAAATAAGTTTTCACGATACCTAAATCTTTCATTCTAAATTTGTTTGATAATTCACACTTAATTTTATCAATACTTTGAGTATTTCTACTGCAAATAAGAACATCATCCACAAAATTAATTAAATAAACTCTTTTACTCTTGTCTGTTGGATGGTCAAAGATATACAAACAGGAATCATTGTCACTTTGTTGAAAGCCTAATCCTTTCAGGAAATTATCTAGACAATCATACCAAACTCTTGGACTTTCCCTTAAACCATATAACGCTTTATTTAATTTACAAACTCTATCTGTTCCATCATGGAAACCAATAGGTTGCTCAACATAAATTTCTGATTTTACCTTACTGTTTAAATATGCGGATTCAAAATCCATTTGAACTATTTTGAAGTTATACTGACAGCAATACGATAATAATAATTTTAATGTTTGCATTTTAGCTACAGGGGAATATAAATCTTCAATAATTTCTTTCTGTTGAAAACCTAATGCAACTATTCTAGCTTTTTTTGTTCCATTCCCTTTTATCGTGTAGACCCATTTTAAATTTAATATCTTTTTATCAGGCGGTCGTTTAACTAAACTGAAGGTTTTGTTTTCATTTAGACAATTAATTTCTTTTTCCATTGCTTGGACCCATTCACCTGATTCAGGTGTTTCCATAGCCTCTTTATAAGTTGATGGGCAATTAGCATTTAAAAAATTTACATCTATACATGAACTATAATTGGTGATATAATCATTAAATTTTTCAGGTTTCCTTTTAATTCTATTTGATTTTCTTAAATTTTGACTAATATTTTCATTTACTATTTCTATTTCATCTTCTGATTCATTTTCAATATTACTTTTTGAATATTTTGGACTATTATTTTCTAAACTATTTTCTAAATTCTCATTGTTGGAGCTAAATCCGATTAAGTTTGTTTCATTCTCTATTATATCGACGTTACGTGCAACTATTATTCTATTATTTACTAATATTCTATACCCATTTTTCTCATATCCTACTAAAATCCCTAAATCTGCCTTCCTATCCCATTTGGACTTACGTTTAACTTCTGGAACTCTTATAAAAACTTTACTACCATACAATTTTAAATTATTAATATTGGGCTTAATCCCATGCAAAATTTCAAAAGGAGTTTTCTTTATTTCTGTATTCGCTAAAATTCTATTCTTAAGATAAGCTGCGGTTTTAACTACTTCTGGCCAAAATTTTTTACTAATTTTTGCTTCGGCTAACAAGCACCGAGCAGTATTCATAATTGAACGGTTATATCTCTCAGCTGTGCCATTTAACTGGTGCACATACGCTGGACATGAATCTATAATGAATCCTTTTTGTCTAGCTAATTGAGATATCCTTGCATTAATATATTCAGTACCACGGTCGCATCTTAATTTCTTTAACTTTTTCCCCGTGAGTACCTCCATAAAATTTATGTAATGTTCAAGGCATTGAAAGACCTCGAACTTTGATTTGATTGTGTAGACAATTGCCGCTTTGCTAAACTCGTCAATAAAAGATAAGAAGTATCTTTCTCCATTATTGCCAACAGTTGGTTGAGGACCATTTACATCTGTATGGACAATCTCTAAAATTTCTTTGGCTTTAACTCTTTCATTATTAAATGGTAAATTATGCATTTTATTGCTGATACAGGTTGCGCATTTAAAATTTTTATACTCTAGTTTATTTGGCAAACCTTTAATTAAATTATGTCTACTCATATAATGTAAGTTATTGAAATTTACGTGGCCTAATATTCTATGAAATTTTTCAGTAATTGACATTTTCCTTTTTCTATTTAAATTAATCATATTTGTTTCAAAACTATTAACGTAACTTGTTAGTTTATATAATGAGTTCTCCTTGTACGCGATTGCAATTAATTCATTGCTTGAATTGAATATCTTTGAGGATCCACCAGATGAGATTATTCTGTTATGATCAGTGACTTTAGCGAAACTTAATAAATTTTTATCAATTTTTTCTACATAATAGACATTTCGAATTAATATATTTTTTCTATAATTTTTAAATTTAAAATAAGTTTGAATATTTCCTACTTTTGTTGCCTTTAATATTCGGCCGTCTGCTACTCTGACATTAATTGGGCTTTTTAGGTTCACATAATCTGTGTAAAAAATGTCATTGTTAATTATATGATCTGTGCATCCACTATCTAACAACCATTTAATTTGGTTTACATTTTTGCTTTTAGCAAAATTTAAATTCAAATTATAAGAATAAGGTTTCATTACCTCTGAATGAAACGTATTTACTTGTCTTCCCCATGTGCCCCTTTGTCTCGTGTCTCTATGTGTGTTGTCTCTCGAATTGTGTCCCCACTCTCCTTGGTTGTGATGATGACTGTTGTCTCGCCAATTTTGCCGGTAATGCCGATTCCATCCATTTGTACGTTGCGCATGGCTGAAGTTCCTTGGATTGAATTGTACATGGCTGCCGTTCCTCGAGTTGAATTGTGAAGTTGATCCTCGATGATTTCCGGTCCACGTGTTATGCTGTCTTCTAGTTGCTTTGAATACACTTGGTGAATTTTTGGCTGCTTCACCATCTTCTCTCAGCTCCCACAATATTATTTTATTTTTCAGGAATTCACAATTTTTATCTTTTACAGGCACACTGTCTATAATATCGCCAAGATAGTTTAACGAATCTGGCAAAGTACGAAGCAAATAGTTCAGTTTTTCTTGCTCATTTACAGAAGCACCGGCATTTTTAAGTTCATTTATTAACTTTTCAAATTCACTGAAGAATGTCGCCGACTGTTCATAATTTTTAAGTTTAATTTTGTCTAATCTATTCCGCACACAAATTTGTATTGCCGTTGATTCCCTTAAGTATAAATTGTCAAATTTTCTAACTATGTCGTACGCACTATTTTCTTCACTTATAAATTCTAACTGTTCATTTGAAATTCCACTATATAGAAAATTCATGGCTTTTAAGTCCATATTTGTCCATTCATTTTCATCATCAGTTGCGCGTTTTTCACGTATTGCCGGCTCGTAACATTTTTTAAATTTTAATAAGAGTAGGATTCTCTTTTTCCAAATTGAGTAATTACTCCCGTCGAAAATTGGTACTTTAATATCGTCTGACATTTTAGTTTCACGAAATATACAATTTTTAATAATTAATAATTTATTTGCTGTTTCGAGAATTAATTTTATTAAATTGTCTTTAAAGTCTTTATTTATTTTAATTTCAGAATTACTTTGCATTTGAAATTATCACGAGAAAAAATTTATCTTTTATAACCAAACTTTTAAGCACGTGTTGTAATTTAATATGTCGTAATTTAAATTACCTCAATGAATTTCAGCAACATCACTTAACCGCTGCTCTGCTACCATGTTGAAGTCCGTGGTTATTTGAAGAAAATTCACCATTGTTTTAAATATAAGTTTTATTCAATAAAATAAAATGAAATATAATTCTTACATGTTTTCACTGAGACACTGGAGCACAATTCGAGAGTTCTTTGCTCTATATAAATTCACCTCTTTTATACTAAAATAATTAGGTCAATTTAAGTAGGGATTAACTTCTAGAAAAATCTCTTACATCAAAATATCAAAATATAAATTTAAGTATGCAACCATACATGCCTTTATGCATACATGTATGTGTATATTCCAACAACTTTATTTAACAATTATTGTTGTTATTAGCATCCATATTGTTTAATATTTAAAAGATCAAATTATCAGGAACTTGGATAAAAAAGTAATATACGTATAACTTCAAATACACAACGTTTCAATCATTTTATTTGGTCTTCATCAGATTAAAATAAAATTAAAAATTAATTTTATAATTAATTTTTTTTTTCAAATAGTACCTATCTACCTAAATTAATATTTTGTGTAATTTATTTGAATGATTTTGTTAAAAGAATTTAGTATGAATTATTTATACGTTATATAATAATCAAGAAAAACCTGATTAAGACCAAATAAAATGGTGGAAACGTTGTGTATTTGAAGTTATACGTATATTATTTTTTTATCCAAGTACCTGCTAATTTTTATTTAACAATGTTCACAATTTATTTAACACTCGTGATTCACTGTTTACGATTTATTTATCACTCACGATTTATGTATGACTAGTTGACGATTAGTTTCAGACTGAACTTGACTATGTTCGTCGGGAGTTTATATAAGATTTCGGATCTCTCTAGAAAATTCTCTCCTATTATTCGTTTGCTAGAATTTCCTATTCTTCTTGGAACAATTCGTTTGTCCTTTTCTTATGTATAATTAATTACAGATAGTAAATACTAAAAAAATTGTCTTCTTTCTCATACACCGAGTAATCCTTTTGGTTAAACCCTTCGCGCCACGGGTGGTCCGATGTATTGAGATCTTTCTAGAAGCTTTGCTTTTGTTCTACAACCAAAATTTATAAATTGTTTGATGATTGGTTTATTTATCATTTTTCAAGCCGCTAATTTAGTTTTAAAACAGAAGTTTTTGCCCTTAAACAAAAATTATGTATAAAATTTTGAAAAAAAAAAAAACATTAACGAAGCATGGAAATCATTTATTATGATTTACAATAACATTCAGAAAAAAATTTAAAATTCAAATGATGTAAAAACTGAATATGTAAAATTAAAAGCTGACCTAAAAACTGGAAAATAAATAATGAACGAATATCGTGGTTTTTCCAACTGGTTTTTCACTTGGTTCCCTTAAATATTTTAAACAGTAAACTCTTAATAATTATCATCGCGCTGTTGCCTGCTATACGAGTATAAAGTTTAGTGGTGAAAAAGCGTGGATTCGGTTTCTTAATGAAACACAAACTGGTAAATGAGCAACCTGGAAAAGATAAGAATTGAAGAATGCCTCGTGCAGGTGTATCACGCAAAGGAAATCATTCACGCTGATGGATAATTTTCAATTCGGTACACAACTGTGAGAACATATCGGTCGGAAAAAGGCTAATTTTATATTCGTAGGTTATTTTATATGCGAGATAAATATCGAAACTTCATTGGAATTGAACGAACGCACGCACTTTTTCACTATTTACGTAGCCTGGTCATTAACTGTCCCTCATCGTTTAATTAAAATGCAAACTTTTCTGTTATGTAATATTTATCAAAAACCACATTATTTTCGTTTGAAGAAAAGATAAAATTTATTTTCTTTACGCTACGTTGACTTATTATGTCGTGGAAAACTTTGAAATCGATAAAAACCAACCTTGTTTTACTCGAATACCTCAATTTAAATTCGTACAGAAATTTTATTAAGTAAATTTAAGAAAAATAATATTGAGCTACTCTAATTATTTGTTGGTACATTAACGTACTTTGAGCAAATAAACGTTGTTCTTAATAAAAACCTAATTGCTTTAAAATTTCCACTTATTTTTTCTTCGTCGCCCAAGAGTTTTTCTTGTTCGTTGTAAAGTGTATCTAAATACATATTCTCTCGTGTTTTTCATGCTTCAACCGTTAAACAATGGCTGAAGAAAAGTTTTTCCATTAGGCGTCTTTTATACGAAATTTACGTTTTCATTCATTTGAATTTTATTATTATATATATATCTATGCATCTATAGAGAATGAGGGGTAGTTTTTGTGTCATATATTTTCACCACATGAATTGTATTTGGTTCGTGATTTGGCTACGAACCTAATTCAAAAACTTGTGCTCCACATTATTATTTCATCAATTTCCCAGTTGAGGTTTTCTCACAGAAGTTTTATAAAAGATATTTATTTCTGTTGTTATAAGAACGCGAAATTTTCATTTTTAAAGTAAATTTATAAAAATTTCATATGAAAATTACTTAATCGACCTGTTCGTTGTAAATTTTTAATTTCAAAACCGCACAATATTATGTTACGTTATACTTAAATTGAACCGAGGTCGTTTAATAAAGTTCATATACCCGAATAGAATTACGATCGAGATAAATTTTAATATGAAAAAAAAAGGAAAGAAAGTTGTGGGAAAAAATGTAACATATTTCCAAAAGCTATATGAAGGATTTTTAAAGATAAATCTTAATCTTGCCAAATTCTTTGAACCGACTCTCGAGTAATAATGATTAAAAATGGAACGGCCTCTAGTCTTTATCCCTCGGACAAACCTATTATTCTTTTATAATTGTAAGTATTATTTCCATGGAACCAAATCCCGATGAAACGACTTCTGATGTCCGGGAGCTTAAACCAAAAGCTCTGGTAAAACACGATATTTTTTCTATTTTATTTGTTTACGAACCTTATATTCGTAATGTTCGTGTTTGTACGCCTCAAATATACGAGTGAATATTATTATTATTATACTGTGGGCATATCATTTAGAATTAACATAAGCCTCTTCGGCAAGTTTTAAAAATTATGGTTGGTAAAATATTTAATAAAAAATAAACCTGTTTAAATAGGGTGCATTAAAACTAAACCCTAAACTTCAAAAAGAAAGAGCCTTTTGATTTTCACAAAAGAGTAAAGCTGCTTTAAGCACGGCTTTCATTAAAAAATATCTGCTGCGAGGCGTCACAGTGCTTTCTTTTATTTTTATTGTTGTTCGATGTTGGTTAGAAGAACTATAAACACTTTATAATAATATAATAACAATTTTTTAATCGGTACTATACTCTATGTACCTTAGATTTAAAGCTTTCACGGCCAAAGTCAATGTTAATACAACTTGAATATGTTGGTAAAATTTTCGGTTGAAAAGCCGTGTTAGTATTGGGAACGGTCAGGAAAAGGTTAGGTGAAGAACTACTAGAAGAACCCAATGAACTAAACCTCTTACCACACCATTCTCAAACCGCAATCGCCGTAAGTTAAAAATTGTCGGAGCCTTTTTCGAAAGAATATGAAAAAGCTCAAAACCTCTTAAAGTAAAGTGAAGTATTCGGTCAATCAATTTCTATCAAAAGCTTCGCGGCACAACGAGATATAAAACGCAGGCTAAACTTCAAGTTTGGCGAAGTTCGGATAAAGCTTTCGATACGATATCGCTGTCACACACAGTCACACATACACACAGATGTGTTTCTAAAAAACACTTATGGATTCCGGAAACCTAAAACGTGTATTTCCATTTAAAATTCTAATTTGAAAATTCCACACTATACTTTCTTTATATGACCTAGTAGAAGAAAGTAATAAGTACAATATACAGCCTATACACGAAATCCCACCCTTAATCCCAAAACCGCACTTATTTGAATTTTTCCAGGAAAAGTTTTAAAAAACAGTTTTAGGCATCAATGAGTCTAAGAACTATGGAAAGTTAAAAAAAAACCGTTGGAGCCGTTTTTGAAAAAAATTGAAAAAGCTCAAAAACTAACAGTGTAAAGTGGAGCTTTCGGTTAACCCACTTCAACCAAAAGCTTCGTGGCACAACAAGACATAATATGAGAGCAAATTTCTAAGTATGGTAAAATTCGGATAAAGCTTTCGATTCAATATGGCTATCACACACAGACATATTTCTAAAAACCATTTTTTTGGATTCAGTGGACATCAAAAATACGGTCCAGTAAAAGCTTGAATTCGAAATTCGACCCGATAACAATACTTCCTTTACTATGCAGTAGAAAAAGAACGTACCTATTAAGTGATTTTAAGAAATATGTCTGTGCATGTGTAACAGAGATATCGTATCGAAAGCTTGACTCGAATTTCACCAAACTTGGAATTTAGCCTGCCTAATACATCTAGTTGTGTCACGAAGCTTTTGATTGAAATCGGTTAATCTGAAGCTCCACTTTATTCAAGAAGTATTTTCTTTTTTTTCCTATGTACTATAATTAAGTAAATAATAAAGGAAGTATTGTAATCGGGTCGAATTTTTGAGGTCGAGCTTCCACCGGAAATAGATGTTTTGAGGTCCCCTGAATCCCAAAAAGTGGTTTTAAGAATTATGTCTGTGTGTGTTTGTGTGTGTGTAGCCATATCATATCGAAAGCTTTATCCGAATTACACCAAACTTGATATTTTGCCTTCATATTACTCGTATATCTAGTTGTGCAGCGAAGCTTTTGGTTGAGTTTAGAGCTTTTTCTATTTTTTTTTTGAAAACGGATCTAACGATTTTTTTTAAATTTCTTTAAGTTTTTACACTTATCGATGCCTACAACTTTATTTGAAACCTTTTCCTGGGAAAATTCGAATAAGGGCGAAGGTTGGGAATTCGTATATGTAGGTATACACTAGCTGATACCTGTTCGATTTGCTGAGAGTATCTTAATTAAATTGATTGATTAATAAATTCCCTCGACCTTCATAACGATAGATAAAAATAATCTATTTTGACAGAAAAAGATGATAGATACTTCCAGACTTTAGATCCAAAGTTAGTTCATCAAAATCCTTAAAACTACTTCTCTATGAGGAGATATTAGCTATCTTACAGGTTCATTACAATTTTAAATATAAACTGTTCCTATAAACTTGAACATTTTTCATTTCAAATGTCATTTATAACCGTTCAGCTATTTTAGTAGAAAAGATTCGTAGCTATCCTACAGGATCCGTGCGTTTTTTTAAAATAAATGGTATTCAATACGTTTAAGGTCTGTGGTATCTTTAACAAAAATTCATTAAAATTAGTTTCGTTAAATAATTGTTAATTATTTTAAAATTTAGTATATTATTTTAAAACGTTTATTTCTAATTAATATCTTCGATAATAAACAATAAAGAATTCAATTATTTGTAAAATTATTTCATTATTAATTTAATCGGGTATTAAATTGAAATTTATATTTATTTTCAGTAAACTTTGTCAATTTTTAATTTAAACTTTGTAAAGATTTCTTTCGTAACTGTGTAAAATTGGTCAGGCCTTCTTGAGGAAAATGCGTTAAAATGCTATTTTACGAACTTTAACAAAACTTACCGAAAATATACGGTTCCTGTAGGATTCAATTGTTATGCTATCCTATGTAGGGTGACGAACCGTACTCTTTAAAGAGTACATGTACCTTACATACCTAATTAGTGTAGATTTTTTCGAGTTTTTGTTCTAAATAAGGACCAACACAACATTTTAATATAATATAGAAGAAGATATCAATAAAATAGGCAATACGTACGACATATAATAGTCAGCCAACCCTTTTCTTTTTAACCCTGATATATCTTTTAAGATATTCATTTTGATGATATGTTGTAAAGGGAAATTTTGATCTACAATACATTAAACGCACACGAAAGCTCAAATTCGAAAACTCGACCTGATTACAATACTTCCTTTACTATATAGTAGTAAAAGAAAATAAAAAACTGTAATATAGCAATATATGGTTTGAAAAAGGGCACGTGCAGTTTGTAATATGATTGCAATTTTCATAGATAACGACTTTTCTTTGTGTGTGATTCTAACTCGCAAAACCCAGATAAAAGTTGAAATGTAAACATGAAAATGCAAGTTGATTTATCGGTGGTTTGGTTTTCTAAAATATATTGGGCTATACGCCATTGTTTGATCGTAAGTTTTGCTTAAGCGTGTTTTGAAAATGTGCGATTCATCAATTTGAATATGCAAATTAGCTTAAACGTGATGTAATTTAAGAGCGTTTCAAACTTTCTCTCTGTTGCTCGTTAACGCTCGGGTAAAAGGTTGAATTTATTGAGATTATAGTGCATGTGTATTTTCTGTTTGATTTGAGAGCTTTGAAAGTTTTGCAAACAACTGCATTTGACTTTTTGTTCGGCATATAAGTGTGGTGCTGACTGCAGACAGCGCGTCATTTCGATCCAAAAGGGTCGTAAATCGTTTTAATGTACCACCAAAACTTATTTTAAGAATATTGCTTTTTTTTAAACAACTACTAGATTTTTTTAATCTAAATCTATAGATTTGTAAAACTTTCTGCTTTGTATGACTTTATGGATATATCAAATGAATGGCTATGGAGAAAATTAATCAATTTTTTTTGTATGTTTTCAGTATTTGCCATTATGGCTATTCGCTACATTGGCAGTATGCGGGGGCCGGGGTGTGGCGGTGGCCGGTGGTGTGAACGCGATTCTTGACGACGATGGCGAAACTGTGTTGCATATCGGTGGTATTTTCCCGATCGCGGGCGAGGGTGGGTGGCAGGGCGGACAGGCTTGCATGCCGGCTGCAAACCTGGCGCTTCAGGATGTCAATCAGCGATCTGATTTGCTTCCCGGATTCACACTCCGACTGCACAGCAACGATAGTGAGGTGAGATTATTATATTTTTTCTACCAATTTTCTTGCTAATTCAAACGTGGGGCCGCGTCGAAAAACGTGATCGTCCTTTTTTGCGCATTGAAAATCGGGTTATAACGATATTATTATTTCGTGTGAAAACACCATTCTTATAATGGCTTCATTTTGCTGCATATTTCTTAATTGGTTTCGTGTATTATCTTCATTTTTGTTGAGAAACCTATTAAGTACCAACAGATCTTTTTCGTTATTTATCAAAGTCTTTTTTCAATTAGCTTAAACATTTGAGCCTGTTTTTATTTAATTATCCTTAATAAAAATTTTATGAGAACACATAATATATTATACAATATACTCAGAAAATAAAATACTATGGTTCCCTATTTATATAAAACAAAGAACTACCTGTAACTTCGTTTAAGTAAAACTTAACAATAAATAAACATAGCCCAGATAAAAGCGGTTAAGGTAACAAAGGAAACCTCTGCTTATGAGGAGACAAAAAACCAAATCATTATACTTCAAGCTTCAGGACGTTTCAAAGAATTTTATTACAAATATAAAATCATTTAAAACATAATGAACTTGAACGTTAAATGAACGAACTAAGAAACTTTAATCGTAGAGGCTTCTTACATTGCTACATCGATAACTAATTTCAAAACGTTAATGATTTAGGAGTAGGACTAAAAAATACAAAGTTTTTCACGTCTTTTTTGAGCTACTTAGGAGTGTTATTTCAAATAATCCTTCCTTAGTGGAGAGATTATGGTCCCCACAGAAATAAAATATTTAAATTTCATAACTTTATTTTCAGTAGTTCATTCTCCTCCATGTCTTTCAGTCAATCACGTTACTGTTGATATAAACAGAAATATTCAATTAGCAAATTTTTGTTTATTACTATCCCTCAAGAACTACACATTTTTCTGGGTTGGTAACATACATCAATAGGTTTGTTAGCGGATCTAATACTGAACCGATAACGAATCAGTCCAAGTAGATTTAGGATAATCACCAAGCCCATACAGGCTTATGAACTGATTAATGGTTATTTTTCCGTGAACGAGTTTGAAAATGTTCGGAAGTAAGACCAGGATTAACGAGAACCCACGAAATTTGTTAATTGAATTTAACGTTTATAGAGAAGGGTAGAAAAACTAGCCACAATTTATCAAACTGCGCATGAGTAAGAGACTCGAATTTTTTGTCTTAAATATATATATATATATATATAGATATACTGATACCGCGTCTGTTTTCGACTTCTGTTGCTCTCATCTACTTCCTCATTTCTTGTAATCCCACACTGTCCAGGAATCAATATCAATTCCAAGACCCTTCTCTCGTTTCTGATTGACGTTAGGTCTTTTTGTATTTGGATTGCAAATGGGTGTTAGTCCAAATATCCATGATGCTCATTAAGGCAGCGATTGAATCTTAGCATATCGGTGTCTTCCTTGGTTTTTTTAGGGACACCAACTGTTTTACTTCGCACATGATTGGGTATATATGGAAGTTCATAGAGGATTTTTGGTGATTTAGGACGATGTAAGCAGCTTCTGTGTGAATTGGTATCTTTGATCCGTCGGTATATATTATTAGAAATTCAGATATTTAGATTATTTTTAGGATAATATTGAAAGGAATTCATTTTTATAGATGAGTTTGTTCTTTATTCCAATCTTTTAGCTTAAAATTTATGTCTACTTCGCTGACTTCCCATGGAACCATCCCATTTCTCGTCAGGTATTCCACTTTCTACATAATAATTTTCTTATTTTCGTACAAAATACAGTTTTTTAAATAAAACTTAGATTACTCATACCCTTAAAGTATTAATATAAATACTATTTTATAATTTTTTTTTGTATTTTGTTTGAGGGACGTCTCGTTGTAATACCCGACAGTAATCTGTTAGAATATCTGAATTCCATTTTCTTATGCCGCGTTCACACGAGTCAACGTTGACCGATTTTAGTTGAACGACAAAAGTTGAATGAAAAACCTCGTGTGAACCTCTGTTTCAATGAAGCTGAATTTTTTAGTGGATCAACTTAATTAAAACAGAGTTCAGACGAAACATTCATACGAGTCAACTTTAGTTGCCCGATTTTAATTGAACGACAAAAGTTGACTGAAATACCTCGTGTTAACCTCTGTTTCAATTAAGTTGATCCACTAAAAAATCAACTTAATTGAAACAGAGGTTAACACTAGGTTTTTCATTCAACTTTTGTCGATCAACTAAAATCGGTAAACAAAAGTTGACTTGTATAAACATTAGAGGTATTAGATAAGAATTAAAAAATTAGAGGTATCAGAGGAATCTTCAACCGTGTTCATCACTAATAGCGACCAAGTTTGGAAAAAAGTCCAAATTACAGCGTAGGAAATTCATGTTTGGGGATAAATATAGAAACGAATTTTTATTCATTTGACCGGTAATTTACGAAAAAAATTATCACTAATCTTTTCTTTACATACGAAGATGAAATGCGTACAGAAAAAAATTATCTTTATTTGGAGACCTATAATTATGCCCTCTTTATTTTGGGAAATTTTTCTTTTAGGTATAAGTACTCAGGCTAGAGAATGGCTAGGGCTTTAAAAAGCTTTTATTAAACCAAATCTTGGAGGAAGTGAAAAAAATATTTATCAGATGGTGTTGGAATTGAAAGATTTTATTTGAGTTATTTTTCTTAAAATATTTTTTTTTTATCTCTACTGTCCCATTTATATAATATATTATATTTTTATATTATAATTATATAGTATTTAGATAATAATAATAAAAGAAAGGCAAACCGCTACCAATATTCCATTTGTGTACGTCATATTGAATCTTTTCTAAGTTAAATTAATAGTGTAAAATTGTCAAATTTTAAAAATAATTTTACCCTAAATGTAAACTTGTCAGTATGATATTTACATTGTCTAGGCATTTTTTAGAATTTACTTCACTCAGTATATATTCACACTGATTTTTTTAAAAAATCTTTAGTTTTTAAAGGATCTTTAAAAATATTTTTTGCTAAAAATAAGCCAATAACTTACCGGGAAAGCAACAAAATGAATCAAAATAAAACATAGATCAGGTGGGATGTGGGTGCAACGAGATTGCAGTAGATCAAAGAAAAGTTTTCCGGTGAAAAACATGGAGAAAACAACGCAATTTCCCACGAGTGATTGATCGTTTACGATTCTTTTATAGAGATGTATTATATCTGAAATAATATTTACTATCGTCATAAAAAAAAAAAACGCGAAACACTTTGTATTGTCCTTCGTATCCTCTCTCCCGTCCTCAATATTGATAAAGCCACGAATGAGAAGCAATTTATGTTAATATTTTTTCGAAGTTTTATTCCATTAAATATGTTTTTTTATTTTGACGATTATAAATTTCAATGAGTTTTTTTTTAAAATTTTATTTGGCCTGGATATATATTATAAATTTTTCTCATTATGCGATATTTTATTCGGGAAATAAAATATATAAATGGATGTTTAACGCACACTGATACAAAACTCTCGGAAATGATAAATGTTTATATCTGAAACTTAAGGAAAACCAATATATTTATTCTAATACTAGCAGACCCGGGCACGCGTTGCTGTGGCTTAGTTAATGTTAAATTATATTGTAGTAAGCTATTCAATACAGAAAAAATATTCCTTAGGAATAAAGATGGAAATGTTCTACGTAGCCGGTGTAAAAATGATTGTGATTTGAACTAAAGGTCAAAATTTGAAAACAGTTTATAAAGTTGATACCCGCTTGCTTTGCTGAGAGTATCTAAATTTAATTGATTGATTTATAGAAACCTTACCTTCATAGCAAAATATAAAAATTAATTTATAATATGTTGACAGAAAAAGATAATAGATACGTCCAGACTTTACATCCTTAGTAAGTTCATCAAAATTCTTAAATCCACGTTTCTAGAATGAGACATTAGCTATCTTACAGGTTCCATAAGATTTTGTCAAATGTCATTTAAAACAGTTTAGCTATTTTGGTAGAACTATTAGGAGCTATCCTACAGGAGCGGTCCTTTTTTTTAGAATACATGATATTCAATAATATGTTAAGATCTGAGGTATCTTTAACAATACTTCCTTAAAATTCGTTCCGTTCAGTAATTGTTAATTATTTAAAAATTTACTCTATTCTTTTAATACGTTTACCTATTTTTAATTATTTTTTCGAAAATGAACAATATAGAAATTAAAATATTTAAGAAAAATTTAATTGGGTGTTAAATTGAAATTCTAATTTATTAGTAAAATTTTGTCAATTGTTAAACTTTGAAGAGAATTTCTCTCGCTGCTGTGTAAAATTTGTGAGGCTTTCTTGAGGAAAATGCGATATAATGCTGTTTCGCGAACTTTAACGATTTTTTTTTAAATACACGGTTCTTGTAGGATACAATTGTTATTTTTATCCTATGAGAATATACGTGTTTTTCACTATATATTACTGACGCGAAATATAGATAAAAACCATTCTGGAGCCGATTGTATATTGTATCAAAATTTGAGCTCAATTGGTACAGAATAAGGACCAACATAACATTTTATATATTATAGAAAAAGAAAGCAACAAAACAGGCAATACGTACGTTGTACAGTAGCCAGCCGCTATGCCAACATAATTTTTTTGTCATTTGTAAAAGATAAAAATGGTTCCTGTGGGTTATCCTTAAGAGATAGACATATACCGTCGCGGTCTTTTTTATCAATTGTGTTAAGATACACAATTTCGCCGCTTATATGTTTGATCTGTCTTATAAGGTTTAGCCAGCGTTTGCAATTTAAGTGCACAAAAATATGTTTGTTATGACATCACATTACAAATCTTCGAATTTCCCGACTTTTCTCTACTAAATTATGTATAAATTATAGCCATTATGTTAGCGAGGACTAATAGCTATATAACAAAAAAAGTTTCATCAAAATCAAAATAAAATATAAATATTTAAAATAAAATAAATATTTGAAATAAAATATTTTATTTCAAAATATTAAATAAATACAAAATGTTTACTTTAATATAATTATTCTGTACAATTTGTAGGATTTTTTACGTTTGTCAAGTATACTAAGAGCGGCTTTCCGTTAAATTTTTTGTGTTACTTAAAATAACAAGTTTCAAAAATTTTAAATATACCACATGAGCGACATAAAACATATAAAATACAAAAATAAGGTAAAGCCAATGATGCTTACATATTTATATAACGCTAGAAATAAAACAGACAAATATTTAACAAGAAAAAAATTATGAGCTGTAAAATGTCGCTTCACCGTTTCTGTTCTTAGCGACAATTGTTGAATTGATTGGGTTAGTTTATATATCCTCCAGGAGACCCAGGAGCCTCAATTGACTTCCTAATGTTCTCGAGATCCATTGTCTTTTTGTTCAGGGTCTTTTTTAGTTCACTGGGGTTGATTGGTGTATTTAAAAAGGGGCACTCACTGATTACATTTCTTACTGTAAGTTCACTTTTACACTTGGAGTTGTCTTTTCTAAGATGTGTCGATGAGAGAAGGTCATGTGTCAAATCGTTAATCTGATCAACAGGCATTGTTCCGATCGTTGGCTTAGCATTAGAACGGTCTTCCAAATGCTGTCGCGAACCCTATGTAACCTTGTGGGTGTTATTTTCCATTTTTTGTTCCACCAGTTTTGAACAAATTTCCGGACCGTCTTTTGAAGTCGCTGTTGGTGGTATTTGCGCTTATCTGGTCTTGACTATGAGTGATAGTACTTTTTACAGCCTCGTCTGCTTTGATGTTTCCTGATATTCATTTGTGGGATAGCATCTAGGCAATTATCAAACTTCTGTCTTTAGAGAGGTGAACTAGATTCATTTGTGCTTCCTGAATCATCTCGTCTTTACTGTCTTTTACTACTATATAACTTAAAGGAAGTATTGTAATCGGTTCGAATTTTCGAATTTGAGCTTTCACCGGTAATACATGTTTTGAGATCCCTTGAGTCCAAAAAAGTGGTTTTTAAAAAAAAATGTCTGTGTGTGTGTGTGTGACAGCCATATCGTATCGAAAACTTTATCTGAATCTCACCAAACTTGACCAAATTTGACCTCCATTTTATACCTAGTTGTGTCGCGAAGCTTTTGGTTGAAATCGGTTAATCGAAAGCTCTACTTTACTCTTGGCGTTTTTGAGCTTTTTCAATTTTTTTCGAAAACGGCTCCAACGATTTTTTTAAAACTTTCTATAGTTCTTAGACTCATTAGTGGCTACAACTTTTATTTGAAATTTTTTCCTGGGAAAATTCGAATAAGGGCGGTTCTGGGATGAAGGTTGGGAATTCGTGTATATATGTACATATAGTCCTATAGGTTGTATGCATATAATTCTGTTTATATTTATAATTACAAAGTGCTTATATTTCTTTTAACTAACTTTTGGTGAGTATTTTCATAAATGAAAGTAAAAGAAAGTACTGTGACGCCTCGCAGCAGATATATTTAGTGTTTGGATTTGCTAGAGCATCAATTAACTTTGCCTTTCAATGATTGCGTATGGCGTATTTGGCCATATCATATGGCCAAATTGAACAAACCACCCATATGGCCGTAAATATGTATTGGTTGAAACACTCGATTTGATTCCATAAATGTGCGAAATCCTCAGGGCGGGAATCAATCTCGCACTTGTCCAGTTTTGTCAAGTTTTTTTTTCAAAAACTACTTAATCGATTTTATTTAGACTTGCTATTAGACACAGGTCTACAACTTTTAATGAAACATTTTCTCGGGAAAATTTAAATAAAAGGCGTTCTGGAGAGGAGGAGCTATATTAAATAATATATTATAAATATTTATGCTTCTTCGTGGATTCTATTTATAATTTTGTAACTAATCGTGGGTTTTATTTATGTTCTTCTATCTAATACAAGTTTCATGTAAAAGGAAGTTCTGTGACACGTCACAGCAGATATTTTTTTTTTTTAATTTTTTGTTTCATTTATAACGAAACTCTTTTAAAAGTTGTTCTAAAACGAACTTTGTTTTTTATCATCATCCTATTTATATCATTTCTATAACAATTTTTCCTTTTGCTTTTACTCAATTATTGTATACGCTCTTACTGTGAGGGAAGAAATGAAAAATATTTCAACGTGGAACTTCATTATTTTTACGTATATCTGTTTGAGATACCTACTCAATGTGAGTCGTTTTTATTAGAGCTTTTATCAAATTTATTTTAACTTGGTTTGTAATTGTAATTCCAGTAAAATAAGTTACTCCAGTTTTTCGTTAAAATTATTTTTAATAAATACATTTTTTTCCAATTGATAAAAATTAAAAAAGCTCTCCTCTCAATCAAAACCTCATTTCACGTCCTCTTCCTTTTATCATATTTTTTTTTTGACATGTTCCTAGTATATTTTTTCCAATTTATCTCTAACAAAAGTAGTCTTTATAACAATCTCGGATATATTTTTACTGTTAAAAATCTTAACACAAATCTAACACAATAATTTAGTGATATAAAAGGTTTTTCTAAGGAAATATAATCGGACAGAAAAATCAAACAGTGTGCGGCTAAGATGATGATTGAAAGCATATAGTCGACACATTAGTAGAAAAGGGTAAATAGAAAATGATTGATTGCATTAAGACAGGAAAACATAATTTTTTGGTAACTAAAAGGTTACTCTAATTCATAGTTTTGATAAATCTACTTTAACTTTTATCGACACTGATTAAAAAAATCATTTTTTTTATGACACCCTTGTTTATATGGATTTTAGAAGTATATCTTTACCAATAATAAGATTGAAGATTTCTGCTTTATATAATAAAACGTTCCGTCTTACCTGCGCGAGCGAACAAAAACGGAATAAATTTTCTCAGCTGAGATTTTTATCTAACCTAAAAAGTGTAAGGTAGTTTGTTGAATACCCCTTAATAACTACATTTTCATATATTTTTTACAAAAAAAAAAAATAATTGCCATTTACATTGTAATTTTCCTCAAAAAAAAAAAAATTGTTTGTCCAGGATAAACGTGAAAATGGCTGAGCCAATTTCAATGGAAATTTCACAAAAAAATACTAAATATTGTAACTTAAATTATAGCCTACTTTTTATTTTGAATAGTTTTGTCTGTTTGTTTGCTTGTTCTTGATAAACTTGAAAACGGCTGATCCGATTGGGACGAGATTTCACATACAGGTAGTAAAAAGTATAAAAAATGCTATAAAATACTTTTTATTCCGAAAAAATGTTAATTTTCTGAGCAAAAAAATGAAAACTATAAAAACTTTGCCACGAAAAACATATAATACATCGGCAGGTAGCTGTGATACAATGTAGATATACATATCATAACGTAGAGACATGATTTTTAACTAATTTGTTATTCTTATAAATTAATGTTCGAAAATTTGAAAATTATAACGATGATAGAAGTATAGCGATAGGTTAAATTCCTAGATACCATAAATCCATTGTGAATTTAGAGGAAGTTAATATATTATCAATAGTTTGGCTGAGTAAAAATTCGAAGTATCGTGGGAGGAGAAAGAAATCCTCTGCAGTAAATATGATTTCATTAAAAAAAATAAATACCTTAGTTCCAAAATGACACCTGTAAAAATGAATAACCAAACAGACAGTTCGACTTAAGTGATCCCCATTAGGTATTTGACTAAGAGAGGTGAAGCCTTTAGGCAGAGCCTCCAGAACAAAGAGAAATCCAGCCCAACTAATTTTTCAAGAGAAAATAGCAAGTAGATGTGACCCTCGCGTTGTTTTTTTACCAAGAAATTATAATCTTAATATTCAATTTATTTTATTAAGATCTATAAGAACCCGTTGTCTAATCTTGGAGTCCGGGAAATAGCAGACTTTCCGATAAGACATAATGGACTTAAAATAATATTATATCCTGGAATAGTGAACCTAAGACAACCTAACCTTATACCTCAGATCTTAAGATAACACATTAAATATTATTTATCCTAAAAAAGGTACACTTCCTAAAGGATAGCTACTAATCCATTCTACTAAAATTAATAAATTATTTCATATGACATTTGTTGTGACAGCGTCTCAAGCCTTTAGGAATATTTTTACAATATTCAAAAAAATTAAAAGAACCTACCTATAAGATAGCTCATATCTATTCCTGGAAAAAGAGTTTAACAGATTTTTATGAAATTTCTATGAAACAATGGTTTAGATCTAGAAATATCTATTTTTTTTGTTGTTAAAATGGCTGAATTGTTTTGGGTAATGTTTTCTATTATTCAATCAAATTAATTCAGATACGCTCAGCGAAGCGGGCTGGTATCAGCTAATTTTAATATATTCATAAGCATATAATAAATTGATTGTTTTAGTTATTTTTATCCTGAGCTAATATTCACTAATAATAGATATTTCAATGATAATATTTTAAATAAGGTTTCACAAGAATTTAGTATCATTTTTCTACGTGTCTATGAAACGAGTATTGATTCAGGCAAAAGAATTTTTCATTGAAAGTTTCGATCATAAAAAAAGGATAGTTCGATGCTCGATGCCCGATGAGGCGTTATTTTCTTGACGAAGCAAAGTTCGGTTACATGACACTGATTTTTACTCCATTTGTACTCTTGTTTCACTTCAACTTTAATGAAACTGGTAGCAAAAAATCGACTCGAGCTCTACAATATTGGATAAACGTGCCACTCAATCTCATATTGTTGTTCATGGTTGTGATCGTTCCTGACTAATCCAAGGACATGAAAATCGTCTGTTAAGATAATCACGTACGAAATTAGTACGAGTGCAACTATAGCCGAGCTTTAAAATCGCACTGTTGAGAGACAATTGAGAAAATAATGCTTCAAGTGTATACGAACAAGTTTGTTTCGAAAGAATGACTTTCTTCAAGAACAATTAAGAGACAAAGATACCATTTTAATAAGAAGAAGGAAAAAAACAATGTTCATGTTCGTGAAAATTTATTTTAACAGTTAATAATGCTGCTATTGACCTAAAAAAAATCATGTTTCAAAAAACCAATTAAGGTCATTTGCTGTTTGAAATAATTCTTGTTGAATTCGATAATAATGCTAATAGGTATATGAAAGAAAATTGCGTTTTGTAGTTTCTCGATATCAAAACGACATTATTGTTATTACTCTCTTGAGTATGTAAAGATTACTTCTGAGTGTTCCCATTTTTAGCCTTAACTTTTGCTAAGTTATATAAACCTGACAATAACGAACCTCAAAAATATGACTTAACAATAAGATCTTGATTTTTCCACCACTTCCATAATGCATTCTTTATAAATAACAATGACTGGAAAATGACTGCATTGCTGCAAATATATAGAAATAAATTGCAGTGAATTAATAAAATCATTTCAAATGAGGTAGAAGAAGAAATAATAGGTCTTATCAGTGAGATAGACATTCGCTATTAAAACTTTACCTTCTACTTTTTTATTTTTTCTCGTTGAGACTCGAAATGAAAGGACTAAATATCTTTTTCTGAACGCATATTTCTAGATTTAGAATCGTTTTTAGGTCTTTTGATTTCTTTTATACTAGCGTTGTTTAACCCTTATGTCAATACCCAGTCGTTACAACGTTGTTCATTAGCCGGGGTACCTGGGTACCCACATGGATTATTCTTTCCATATAAGAATTTAAATTCCTGAAAACTTTGATATTTCAACTTATCTCATTAAGGATTTTCCAAAGAATTATCGATCATCTGAAAAACTCTATTTCTAAAGAAATAATAACCTTGGGAGGGATGAAACGGTAGAAAATTAGCAATAACAATTAGAAATAATGGTCATTTTCAAACTGGACTTGATTTAAAGTAAAAATTAATATTTGTAAATATTTTGTAAGCATAGTGTGTATTTTTCTGCCTGAAATTTGTGAGAAAATTGTTATAAATATCTAATGGAAAATTTATCACCAACTGAGTTTTCAAGGTACGTTCAAGTTTTTCATATAAATAGTAGTTATTTGAATGGATCAACTTTATACAATTAAATGCTTATTACACTATATAATTAAAAAATTTATAATTTAACAAACTGACGGTTGATGAAAAAGATAGATATTTGAATGAATTATTGGGAGAAGATTCCGCTGTCGAGGATAATGCCGCAGATAGTGACGACGAGGACTACTTCCTAACAGAGAGCATTCAGAAGCCTCAGACTGCGAAGAATCTGGTACTTAATTACTATTATTTTTTCTAGCATTACAATTTCTATATTCAAATATAATGTAGATAATCTTTTAATATTTCTGTAATTTATATAATATGTCTGTGTTTAATGGAAAATCGTGAGAGTGAGGCTGAGTTAGACACAACAGTTACAATTAGTGGCGAATCGACACAGTCGACAACAGTCTGGTTGAAATGGTCGACATAATTATTCGTACCACCAACAAAAAGGCAATTGCTGTATGCAATTTGTACAGTAAAGAAAACCCTAGGAAAAAAAATGTCGTGGAAAAATATAACTATTCAAGAGTTCTACGCATTCTTGGGAGTTTTAATTATGACAGGTGCGAATAATTCCAATACTGGACCATACATTAGATATGTCTAAATCAACTTCAAATCCATAATACCGAGCGCCTATGGATATCAATAGATTTTGGGGCATTCTAAGATTAATTCGGTTTGATACTGCCAATACGACGTTCGAATAAAAGAAGATAAAGCAGCGCCGATCCGCGATATCTGGACAATGGTGAATGCTAATTTATCAGCACGTTATAAGCCGACAGAGTGTTTGACAGTCGATGAGCAAGTCTACCCATACAGAGGGAGAACTAAATGCACCCAGTATATGCCATCAAAGCCAGCAAAGTATGGAATCAAAGTATGGTGGATATGCGACGCAGACAATTTATACCCATTGAAAGGTCAAATTTAAACCGGCAAATCATCAACTTTTTAATAATAAAATTAAATAAAATCGTTTGTTTATATATTGAGTATTATTTTTTATCCCTTGAGACAAGTTTAACTATTTATTACTCCGCAATTTTGTAGACACACTAAATTTTTACATATGGGTACCCGGGTACCCCGGGTATTGGGCAATGGGGGGTTAAACTTTAAATCTTAAATGTATATATTTTTTTACATATTTAAATGTTTTAACATGTACGAATCGATGTTGTTAGATTCAAATAACGAGGATCTAAATGGATTTGGTAATTTTCCGTTAGAAACAAAAGATATGTGAGTAAGAAAATGCAAAAGGGTACCCAGGTACCCGGGTATTGACATAAGGGTTAAACAGGATTATTAAGAACATTTTTGAAAACAATATATATAAACCAGACCAGAGTCTTTGAAAATGGTAATAAGTGAAAAAAAAAAAAAAATTATAGAAAGACGAAATCCATTAGAAAAGAAAGTAAATATAACAAAAAAGAAAGAAAAAATAAATTACGGTCGATCTGATGTGGGGAAGTGGAAAAAGGGGGCGTTTTTAAGAGTAGAAACGGTATATCTCGATTTCCGACAAAACTACAAGTCCTACGGAAAAAGGTTAAGAGGTAAAGTTGTAGGCAATAAGAAGATCTACAACTTTTTTACTAACACTTTTTTAACATAACCACAAAATGTATGTGAAAAATTTCAATAACCAAGTTTTTGGGTTTTTATTTTTTTCTTTTACAAAAAAAAAATCTTTTTCATGAAATTTGGAAAAAACTTACCTTTTAAATTTTAATGTTTCAAAAACAATGTAATTTTTGATTTAAAATATTGAACTTTTTTACCTTAAAGCACCCTAATTTTCAATCGAAAATTCTGACGTCAAAATATTTATTTTTTTAGAAAAGACGGTCGGCTTTTTGCTGCTTGATATTTCTACTTTCTGATGGTGCAAAAAATATACATTACAATGTTAAATGTTCCCAGAAAATGCAATAATTAAAGTGTATTTACACGTTTTATATTAAACATTAACGTTATATATTAAAATTTGCATTTAATTATTGAATTTTCTGGAAATAATTAACATTATAATGTATATTTTTACACCATCAGAAAGTAGAGATTTTAACGAACAAAAAGCTCACCGACTTTTTAAAAAATCAGATGTTTTAAGTTGAAAATTATCAATTGAAAATTAAGGTGCTTTTTCGATATTAAGTTATAATAAGATGAAAAAATATATATTAATAATAATCAAAAAAATTACAGCTTGTTTGAGACATTAAAAGCTAAGTTTTTACCAAATTTTATGAAAAAAATATTTTTTTTTGGTAAAAGACAATAATAAAAACCGAAAACTTGCTTATTGGAATTTTTCACATAATTTTTTTGGTTATGTGAAAAAGTGTTAGTACAAAAATTGTAGATCTTCTTATTACCTACAACTTTGCCACTTAAATTTTTTCCATAGCACTTGTAGTGTTGTTGGAAATTGAGATAAACCATTTCTACCCTTATACCCCTGCCCCTTTTCCACTTCCCACCTCAGATCGACTGTAATTTATTTTTCCTTTCATTTTTGTTATATTCTCTTTCCTTTTCTAATGGGTTTCATCTTACTATAATTTTATTTCGGGTAAAAAATTATCAACCCTGGTCTAAAAGGAAACACAATGTATATAGTATAAAGATAATGCGATCCCTCTTCAATTTTAATTCCTTTAACAAATTCTGTATAAAAAAGTTGGATGGATAAGAAAAAGACTTCAACACTAAGTTACATAGAGTTGGTAGAGACATGTATTGAGGAATGTTTGACTTTTGAAATTTTTTTCAACCCTTACATGAAGGATTTAAGTAAAGTAAAGTTCTTTTATTTAAACCTTTCAAAGTGACAGTTAATTTTAATAATTTAGATATCAGCCTTTTTGAATCCCTTCTTCCACACACTTGGAACTGCAGTTTCTAAAAACCTAATTTTAGTGAATGAGGATTTTTTTCGTGCTATCCAGAGACTTTTCAAGACTTTAATCGTTTGTTGTTGAACTTTTGAATTTTCATTTTTGTTTGTGGAACATTCGAGAATCTTTTATTTCTTTTCACGGTTCAATCTCATTGTCTCTCTTCAAAATTTATAAGGGTTCATCGAGTCATGTATCTGGACATTTTGTGAAATGAAACTGCGCTAAATTTGCATTTGAAATTACTTTCAATTCAATGGTTGATTTGACCTGATGTTTAAATATTAACATTTCAATTGATTTAAAGTCAATTAATAGTTAATTAGCATTAATCAAATCAAATATTGAATCACGAGATATTAATAGTACCGTTAAGTAATTTTAAGGTGTCAATCATGCACAGTTTGCATTTTACCCTAATTCCTCTTAAATTTTGCCTCACAAGTTCTTTCAATTTTCCAAAATTCTTAAGAGAAAGTTTGTCAGGGTAAAATTAGATGTTGCATCTATTTTGTGATTTCAAAATAAATCAGTCATAACGATTACGAAATTAAACACGCACTGGTTCATTACTGAATAGCAAGAATATCTATACAAATAATAAGATTAAGATTTCTGTTTTTGAATATAACGAAAACGTTATATGTCACCTGCGCGAGGGAACATAAACGGAATTATTTTTCTCCGCTGAGATTTTTATCTAATCTAAAAAATGTGAGGTGTTTTGTTGAATACTCTTTAATATCTACATTTTCATATGTTTATACTAAAAAATAAATGCTATTTTCATTGCACTTTTACCAAAAAAAAAAAACATTGTTTGTCCAGGGTAAACGTGAAAACGGCTGAACCGAATTCAATGAAATTTTTACAAGAAGTTATTAAATATTCCAACTTACATTATAAACTACTTTAAATTTTGAATAGTTCTTTTTGTCTGTTTGTTTGTTCTTGGCAAACTTGAAAACAGCTGGTCCGATTTAGACGAGATTTTCACTACAAGTAGTAAATATTGCAAGAAGTGCTATAAAATACTTTTTATTCCGAAAAATGTTGTTTTTCCGAGCAAAAAATAAAAACTATAAAAACTGCGCAATGAAAAACATACATCGGCAGGTAGTTAATATCTTATCTAATGTTCGGCTGAGTAAAAATTCAAATTATTGAGGAAGGAGAAGGAAATCCTCTACATTAAATATGATTTCATTCATAAAAATAAATATCTTAGTTCCAAAATGACACCCGTAAGAATAAATAACTAAAACAGACAGTTTAAGAAAAGATTCCGATAAGAAGTTTGACTAATTATAAGAGAGGTGAGGCCGTTAGGAAAAGCCCAACTTATTTTTTAAGAGAAAATAGCAATTTAGATGTGACCATCGCGTTGGTTTTTTTACCAAAAAACTATATTCTTAATTTTCAATTTATTTTAGCAAGATCTATAAGAATCCGTTGTCTAATCTTGGAGCCCAGGAAATAGCAGACTTGCCGATAAGACATAATTGACTTAAAATAATACTATATCCTAGAATAGTGAACTTAAGATAACACATTAAATATTATTTATCCTAAAAAAGGTACGCTTCCTAAGGGATAGCAACTAATCCATTCTACTAAAATTAATAAATGATTTCATATGACAATTTGACTGAAAGGTTCTCAAGTTTTAAAGGAACACAAGTATAGGCATTTTACAATAAAAAAAAAACGTAAAGATCTTACCTTTAAGATAGCTTATATCTGTTCCTGGAAAATTAGTTTAACGGATTTTAATGAACTTTCTATGAAACAAGAGTCTAAAAATATCTAATTATCTTCTTTTTTTTTTTGTTAAAATACCTGAATTTCTTATTTTGGGTTAAGTTTTCTATTATTCAGATTAATTTAGATACGCTCTGCGAAGCGGGCGGGTATCAGCTAGTTGAGAATAAAATGGGAGAGAAAAAGCTTTTAACTTTTATAACGATTACACTACGAGTCGTTAGTTTCATGATAGATTTATGATGCATAAAATAACCTGAAAGATTTTGACCAACATTATGTCTTCGTTTTGATTACGTATTATTCACATATAAATTGGGTTGACATTAATTAGACAAGTATGTTGAAGGTATGTCAAGTCCAAGATGACGGTAAGATTAGATGAATCGAACCTTGTCGAGCATAAGTTGAGTGTTAAATCATGTTTGGTGTATCCAACATAATCTTTAAATCAGATCCCTCCAGCAGATATGATCCTTTGCTAATGTAAATGTGTAATCAACGTTCACTGAACCAAATAAGCTTTATTGATACGCGTCGAAATATAACAATATTGTTTCTCTCGTGTTTACGTAAACAATACGATAATTCAGATGTATACCAGAAAAAGCTAAAGATATCATATATAATACCTATATACAAAATCGATAGATTTTTTGAATTTAACAATAAATATATTTAGAAAGATTATTTTAAAGTTAAATCTTTTATCTATACTAATATATAAAATTGTTGAGTTTGTTTGTTTGTTTGGTTAAACGCGCTAATTTCAAGAACTACTGGTTCGAATTGAAAAATTCTTTTTATGTTAGATAGCCTAATTATTGACGAAGAAGGCCTGATCTCTTTGTTATCCAGGAAAAATGTACTACTCCGGTGGGAAAGATATGTTTTTGTTTTTCTCAGAGCAAAATGATGACATGATTTTTTGCAATTGGGTAGTTGAGAGGTCAGAGAATAATATAGATTACTTCTTATGTTTAAATAATGCATGGTTCTCAAAAGATAGCATAACAATTGTACTTATCCTGCAGGAATCGTGTTTTTAAAAAAGCTTTCGTTAAGGTTTGTGAAATAGCGTTTTAACACAATTACTTAAAAAAAAATGAAATAAAAATGACAATTTTTACTGAAAAATATGATTTTTAATTTTACATCCGATAACATTGATAAATTAATAATGTAAATTTTTGAAACATTGAAACTTCTTTCATTGTTAATTTTCGAATGTCTATAATTTTTAGAAATAAACGTGTTAAATTATATTTAAACAATAAAAAATTCTTCCACTTACTCAACTTTTTGAACTATTGAAAAATTTGAACTTAGCGAAAAATTCAGTTATATATTTAATACCCTAGCTGGTCCCCGCATCTGAAGTTCTACGGTTTCTATTATTCAATCAGAATAATTTAGATACGCTCAGCGAAGCGGGCAGGGACCAGTTAGTATATATATAAAACAGTCTTGTGATTGATTGACTAAGGGTTAAACTACTGAAGATAATATAATGATATTTGAAAGTGTGATTTCTGAGAGAGCTAAAACTTCCACTAAAGAATTTTCGAAATTTCATCTCTAGCATACGCATTGTTTACTAAATAGAAAGTCTTAATTCAAAAAAATTACCTACATTACCTACAGTGACAAGTTTGAAAGTAATTTAGTTTTGTGCAGAACAAATTAACGTCTTTAAAATGGAACATATTTTTGTAATTGAAATTAACATTCCTTTCATAAATTAATATTAATAAATTCGTTTTACGAATTATGTGTGGGTTTATTTAGTTTTCTTATTTAAAATGAAATAAATGTAAAATATGATTAATTTTCAGTGTGAGCCCGGCTTGGGGGCGAGTGTGATGTACAACTTGCTGTATAATCCTCCGCAAAAGCTGATGCTACTGGCGGGATGTAGCACCGTGTGTACGACAGTCGCGGAAGCTGCCAAGATGTGGAATCTGGTCGTGGTAAGTAACAAATCAAATGATTCCGTTCACGTAGCACGATTTTAATTCAATCATCAGTTTAATATTTATTTAACGAATTGAACTTTACTGTCGAAGTGAACCTTTATTCTATATTAAATATGAATATAAATGACATTGGGTGTATGGGGGTATGTGTGGGCAAACACGGAGGCCTTTCGATATAGGCAATGTTTTTATTAAAATATACGAATCGGCTTAGGACGCAAACATTGTTTGCATAGAAAAGCGTATATAATGGTGGAAAAGTGACTGAATATTTGATTACAGCTGTGTTATGGAGCAAGTTCGCCGGCATTATCAGATCGCAATCGATTCCCAACGTTGTTTCGAACTCATCCATCAGCTACAGTCCATAATCCGACCCGGATCAAGCTCATGCAGCGTTTCGGTTGGTCGCGAATCGCTATCCTGCAACAAGCCGAGGAAGTCTTCATCTCGGTAAGTCGCCCACTTTTATCATTATCGTAACATAAATCACAGATTAGTACAACGAAAATATTACGTGAAATCCGTGCGCGATGGAACTATGATAGACACGACAACGACAAATTTTTAAGCGTGCAAAGCTTCATTTTCTCTAGCTTACAGCTGAGACTTTCACCTGTATGTGTATATGTTTTCTAAACACATGACAAATGGTACATTTTTTTAATGTTAAAACCTTAAAAGTTTAATCTTTAAAAAATTCTCTAAAGGTATAGAACTAAAGAAAAATATTTTATTTTAATTATAAATATATAACACAAGTCCACAAAAAAAATTGCACTGGATCTCTGCGAGTTTATATGTTTTCAAGTGCACAGTTTACGAATATATTAATACTAATAAATATATAAAATTGAAGAGTTTGTTTGTTTGTTTGTTTGATTGTTTGGTTAAACGCACTAATCTCAGGAACTACTGGTTTGAATTGAAAATTTCTTTTTGTGTTGGATAGCTTAATTATCGACGAAGGTTTAAGGGTATACAACATCACTCTACGACCAATAGCAGCAGAGTGTAGCAAATCATGTGTAGCAAAATTATTTCTCTTAAAAAGTTCTAAAAAAAAGTCCACGACGACATATGTTTATCTATTAAAGTTAGCCCGCTATAACCTCTTTAATGGTTATTAAAGTTGTTTCAAAAATAATTCATTATTAGCGAAATTGTTTTTAGAAACATATTATTAATTCTTACTCAAATAAATACGGTTTTTAATGAAATTTAGTATGATGATAAATGACAATCTGAGTAATTAAAAAGAATACTTTTTATTACGGGAAAATGTCTCATTTACCCGGGAAATTGAAAAACGGGTTGGAACAAAAATTATGCATAAGCTATACATTTTTATTTGCAAATTAATATTGGTGATATTTAAGTATGATGATAGCTAAACATGTGAATCATTATCTACAATACGTTTTATTTCGGAAAAATTTCTCATTTCAACGGGAAAATAGAAAAACGAGTTTAAAGAAAAATCATGCTGAAACTAAACGTTTTAAGCTGATTATAATAGAGTATATTTATAGTTATAACTCATAATGTCCTCAAGGCAAAAAATAATTTTCTTATCCTACAGTCTTATTTTTATGCAGGAAAAATGTGCGGTTCCCGTAGGATAGATATGTTTTTATTTTTCACAGAGAAAATGATTACCATAATTTCTTACAATGAGGTGGTTAATTGAGTCAGAGAATAAATATAGGCGACCTTTTATGTCAGAATATAGCACGCTTACCGTAGGATAGGATAAAAATGGTGTCCTTCAGGAACTGAATATTTAAAAGAAGTTTTGTAAAAGTTCATAGATAAACGTTTTAAGGAATTTTCCTCAAGAAAGATTGGTCTACCTTTTATCCCGGAAAAATGTACAGGCCCGTGGGCTAGGTACGTTTTTATTTTTTATAGAGCAAAAAATCGACATAATTGTACTCTTACCGTGGGATAACAAGACAATTGTATCTTGCAGGAACCGTGTATTTAATAGAAGTTTCGTTAAAGTACGTGAAATAAAGGTCCAGTGCATTATCCTCAAGAAGGCCTAATCTCTTTTTTATCCAGGAAAAATGTAGTACTCCCGTTAGATAGATATGTTTTTGTTTGTCATAGAGCAAAAGATTGACATGAATTTTTCCAATAGGGTAGTTAAAAGGTCAGAGCAAAATATAGATTATTAATTCGTGTGTTAGAATAATGCACGGTTCTCAAAAGATAGCATAACAATTGTACTTATCCTGTAGGAATCGTGTTTTTAAAAAAGCTTTCCCTAAAGTTCGTGAAGTAGCGTTTTAACACAATCATTCCAAAAAATTTTAAATAAAAATTACAATTTCTACAGCAAAATATTATTTTTAATTTAACATCCGATAATATCGGTTAATTAATAATGAAAATTTTTGAAACATTGAAACGTCTTTCATTGTTAATTTTTGAATGTCTATAATGTTTAGAAATAAACGTGTTAAATTACTATTGAAAAATTTGAACTTTGTGAAAAACTCAGTGAAATATATAATACATTCAACATTTTCGAATTGTATTGCTACTTAAGGAACACAAGTATAGGTATTTTATAATATTCATAAAAACGTATAAAACCAATAAGATAGCTCTTCTAGATAGCTATATGGAATATCTTCCTGGAAAAGTAGTTTATCTGATTTTCATAAACTTTCTACGAATCAAAGATCTAGAAATATCTATCTGTCTTTTTTTTGTTGATAGGATGAAAGTTTCCATTATTCAATCAGCATAATTTAGATACGCTCAGCGAAGCGGGCGGGGACCAGCTAGTATATTTATAAAAGTAATCAATGTGCTCTAGTTGTTATAATTTCAGCGTATCTAATTAATTAGTTTTGGAAAAAAATAATTACTCGGAGCATTGTGTAGATTTGAAAATGGCTAAATTTTCACTTGGTTAACAAAGTGAATACACAAAATACCCTTGCTTTATTTGGCTGTGGGATAGTAGAGCCAAACAACTTCATTGGGAACAAAATGTGTGACCTTTGATCAAGTCCTTAACTGTAGGTATGTAGAGCCAAGTACCCACATAGTAAAAAAGTCGTTATTAAACGGAGACAAAATCACACTTCCACTATTACATATCAAATAAACTATAATAAAATAACTCGTAAAATTGTTAGACAAGAAAGGAATTTGTTTAAGTAAATTTTCAGAAAATTTTCTAAGCTCAGCATGGAAAAATTAAAAGGCGGAATATTTAATAGTTCTTAAATTCGGCAATTGAAAATAATAGATGTACATTTTATCAAAACTTGGTAATTATAAAACACAAAACTCTATAGAAATTGTGCAAAAATATTGATAAGCGTTAAGCTTTATTTAGGAACAAATATTAAGTATAAAGACGTATAAGTATATAAAATTGCACTTTTTTCAAGGTCATCTGGATGTAGATTTAAGATGTAATTTTTGTTTACTAGCTGATACCCGCTCGCTTCGCGGAGTGTATCTTTTAACTGATTGATTAAAAAATTCCCTGCGTTCTTAGCGCAATATAAAAATTTATCTATTTTGACAAAAAAAAAATGATAGATACTTTCAGACTTTAGATCGAAAGAAAATTCATCCAAATTCATAAAACTACTGTTCAAGAAAGAAATGTTAGCTGTCTCACATCAGCTTCTTTACGATTTGTAGTAAAAAAAGTAACTGTATTCCTTCCTTTTGGACTTGAAAATCTTTCATACCAAATGTCATTTAAAACCGTACAGCTATTTTAGGGGGCATCCATTAATTGCACGAGGCGTTTTTTGCGATTGTTGAAATCCTCTCCCCCCTCTGTTAAGATTTCATGGGATTTGGCATATATTTTTTTCCCAACCCGCAATCTAATGTGATATTTTTCACAATGTGTATTTTCTTAAAAAAAAATACGTAATATTTGCGAGACCTTCCCTTTTCCCAAAGTAAGATTAGCTCACGTAATTAATAGATGTTCCCTTAAAAGAATAGATTAGTAGCTATCCTACAGGATCTTTAGCAAAACTTCATTAAAATTCGTTCCGTTTAGTAATTGTTAAATATTGAAATTTTTAGTTTATTATTTTAATTCGTTTATTTCTAATTAAAATCTTCGACGATGAACAATGAAAGAATTCCAAAATTTAAAAAAATTTCATTATTAATTTTAACGGGTGTTAAATTGAATTTCATAATTATTTATTTTCCAGTTAAAATTGTCAATATTTTGATTTCAACTTTGTACATAGAGACGTCTTTCGTTATTTTGTAAAATTGGAAGAATTAAGATTCTATTTCACAAACGAAACTTGTTAAATGTACGGTTCCTGTAGCATATAATTGTTTTGCCATCCCATGGGAACTATACGTTATTCTAGCCTTAAAAGTAAGCTATATCATTCTCCCCCAAACTACCACATTGTAAAAATTATATAAATCTTTAACTCTATGATAAACAAAAAACATCTATCCCACGGGAATAGTACATCTCTCCTGAGTAAAAAAGTATATCAAATCTTCTTAAGGAAAATGAGTGAAGACTCTATTTCGTGCATTTTGATAAAACTGCTTTTAAATACATGGTTCCTATAGAATACATACTTGTTTTGCTATCCTATGGGAACCGTTTATTATTCCGGTATGAGAAGTAATCTTTATCATTTTCAAACCCTTAAACTACCACATTACAAAAGAGGAAGTTAATCTTTTGCTCTGTAAAAAAATATATATATATCCCACGGGAACCGTACATTTTTTCTGGATATAAAATATACTATATGTTAAGCCGGATTATAATCTATACCTATGCCAAATTTCATCCAGATCCATTCAGTTCTTTTTGAGTGAAAGAGCAACAAACATACATACATCAATACAAACTTTCACGTTTATGTGGCTGATTGACGTAGAAGTCAAACATTTCTGTTATATGCACTTTCTATGAAGGGTCAATATGACAGTCAATCGTTATGCTTTTAGTGGTGTGTGTTATGACTATCGATTGAATGTACGCTATCACACTATATAACTTCTATAGTCTTCATGAATCGCTTGTAATGGGGGTGGGACGCAAGTCTATCCCAACTGAGGACAATTGACACGGTGATTACTTTCGTCCTCGGACACATTAACTATAGTTCGTTTGCTAAGACTTCATATTTTCGTGATATGATTTTTGTGAAAGGGGCGAGGTCCCTCTAATTTGTGATGTCAACTTCCACCATGCAATATCAGATCCAATCAGATCTGGTTTGTTCTCATTTATCTGTGTATTTGTGTAGATTGGAAAGTCCGACTTGATTTTAACTTGATTGTTTGAAATAATTTCCTCTACTTTTTAAATTTTATGACGGTGGAATTTGGTCCTATCGTGACATTGTGAAAACAATGTGTATAGTGGATACACCTGCCCACAGTGTCGTGTCTTTTAACCAACTTCAAAAAAGGAGGAGGTTCTCAATTCGGCTGTATTTTTTATGTTTGTTGCCTCAGAAATTTACAATGGGAGAACTGATTTCGATGATTTTCTATTTGAAAGCTGGTGCTTCCAAGAGTGGTTCACTTCTAAGGGGTTGAAAACTAAGGGATGAAATATTAACTACTTATTAGATAGCTCGATTTTAATTAATCTTTTTTTTTTGGTAGAAAATAATTTTAAATTAATACCCTATCATTTCCATTTTTATGAAAAACTCCACTCATAAGAGGTTAAAACTTAGGGCTGAAATTATAAATTTTTCCTGGCTAACCCTAAAATGAAATAGTAACGTTTAACTAAATCATTGAATTTTGATGATTTTTTTTCTATTGGGAAGAGTTCTCTTAGTTCTAACATTTAAAAGTAAAAAATTCCAAACCTTAAGAGCAAAATGGGATGAAGTAGTGAATGCCTGTAAGTGAATGCCTGAATGTCGAATGATAAATGAACCAACTCAGTACACTACTGACTACTGAAAAAAAGTTAGATGTATACAAATATTGAGAAGGGAAAGCGCAAGCGCTCACTTAGCAAGCCTAACATATTTTAAAGAGTGGGAAGTCTTGAAAAGAAAAGTTGAAAATGTAATTGTTGATTTTTTAAATTTAATTTAACACGCTAAACTCTAAATATGTATTCGAAAATTAACAATGAAAGAAATTTCAACGTTTCAAAAATTTTCATTAATATTTTTCGGATGTTAAATAAAAAATTATATCTTCAAGTGAAAATTGTAATTTTTATTTTAATCAGCAAAAATTTTACTAAAAATCATATTTATTTGGGTAAGAATAAATAACATGTTTCTAAAAACAGTTTCGCAAATAATGAATTATTTTTGAAACAACCTTAACAACCATTAAAAAGGTTATAATGGGCTAGCCGTAAAAGATAGACATATGTCCTCGCTGACTTTTTTGTAGAACTTTTTAAGAGGAACAATTTTGTTTCACATGATTTTTGCGTAACTTTAATCGTTTACGCAGGGCAGGCCACGAACGCTCTCAAAGGGAAAAATTTTTCCTGATTTTTGCAACATTTTCCATCGATGCTCTGCTCCTATTAGTCGTAGCGTGATGTTATATAGCCTAAAGCCTCCCCCAATAATTAGGCTATCGAACATTAAAAGAATTTTTCAATTCAAACCAGTAGTTCCTGAGATTAGCCCGTTTAACGAAACAATCAAACAAACAAACAAACTCTTCAATTTTATATATTAGTATAGATTTATTTCCTTGACACCAACTCTAAAAATAACTGTAGTTGTACATTATAACATCATAATAATTTGTAAGTTGTAGACACTACAATGATATGCAATTACTTTTTTACTTTTTAGTGCATTTTTTTTTTTTTGATTTTTTATTTATTTTGAAATCGGTTTTTCATTTTGTTATAGTTTTTATTTATGTAAGTAGTATACAACATAAGTATCGAAAATGTGCCTACTAAGGGCCTTATTGTTAAGCTTTTGATCTAGATGAAGTAACATGGCTTCAGATTTTTCCTCTAGATTTTGAAGTCCTCATTCTAGTTGGGCTCCGTTCAGGTAGAGACGATCAACATTACTTTATACTTGTTTCTTCTCAAAGCTTATTGTTAGATAAAAAATTATATGAAAATTCTGAGTCTTTGTCTTTTTTCTCTTATATTTCTTTTTCTTTAAACAATTGTGTTGGGAATAATAATCTTAAGAACAACGATTTTAAAAAGTCTTGTAGAAATTTTCCCTTCATTTTTCTCTGAAATTTAATCTTATTACCTACATGATATTATGCCATGAATTCATACAAATAATCCGTATTTTTTCATGATAGGATTTGGTTAAATATAAACTTTTGCAGATCATTGTTAATATGGAGAGTTAAAATCTTTTAAGAGGCTGTGTGGCGAGTGTTAAAGTTTCTGCAACACAATCAACCCCTTTTAAGTCGTTCGCTTTGAGAATTTACCATAGATAATTAGATTAAATAGACCAAATTTTCACAAGCCCACCGCTTTTCCTTTATAAATCAAATATGAAAATCTTAGTGCTAAAATTGCATGTCAAAAACATTAAGTTAAATGATTCTTCCTTTGAGTATACTACATATAATAACTGATTTGGAATATTTATTTTTTCTTTCGGTTTAATGAGTTGAAAGTGAGTGAAATGATTGTGTAAACAAATGTATCGAAAAACTGACAGTATTTTTTGTTCACCATTAATCATCAGCGATCAGTAACCGTGTTGTATTTGATTGCTTCCTGGCAAATAGACGCTTTTAAATGTATTTGAACCGGAAAATTTTTCGATTTACTTTCAACACAACTTTGATAATTTTGAATAATTTACTGGAGCACCGGATTGTCGGTAAATGGAAACGGAAAATGTGAATTTTTTGTTGTTTTATTCCAGTTTTTTTTTATGTGAAGCTTAACATTAAATATATTAAATATTATATATAAATGAGAAAATATTTTAATAATGACATACTTGATGAATATATTTTGTAATATACTGAAACCAAAAAATTGCACTTATTAAATAAAATTGCAGATTAACTTCCTTTTTTCAAACTCGACTTCATTTTTGTAATACAACATAAAAACATAAAAGACGGGAAAGTTTTCATCGCAAATAAGTCAAAATTTTTTTATGCCACACAATTTTATAACAAGCTTCTGAGTTTATTCATCCATCACACACTCTATGTATTTTACACCATTTGAAAAGCCACTATAAATAACTGACGTACATCACATTTTTCTTTTTCAACAAAAAAAAAAGTGGAAGCAAAAATTTCACATTTTACAACCGACAAGCTTTTATTGAAATTAGAAATATCAACTGTATTAGGTTGAAACTAGTTATTCACTTAGAGCTTTAATCAAAGAATGTTTAAGTTTTGAAATATTTATAATATTGATTCATATTTTTTATATAAATATTAAAGTCAAATACTGGCTTATAAAAGAGACGTTATATACCCAATTTCCTCGTATTCGATCGATCAATATTAAACTTAGAAACGATTTTTGTTTGTACAACTTGAACTAATATTTGTCGAGAAAACTTCTTCGTTCGAACTGCATTAGATACATAAAATTTAACTTGGAGAAATGAAAAGTGATTTTAGCGAGTTACAATCAAAAGAGTCGAAGCATTTTTTTGTAATGAAATGTAGCCGGGAATTAGTAATATTATTTGTTTGAATTGCATTCGCTACAGTATGTACACCAAGTGGAATGCGCTTTGAGTTATATCAACATGAATGACGTAATGCCGTATGTTTTATTGTACTTTTGTGTTTCTTTTTCTGTTGTGAAAATGGAAGAAAAGCAACTCTCAACAAATATGTACTTTGTATATAATATATAATGTATAATATTGTCGAGTCGCAAGTCGCGTCTTTGTATAACACACACTCGACTCGTGTTTAAAGGTTTGCTCTCTGTAAAGGTTTCTAGAAAAGGTGATCTATGTCGCAATGAAATGCGAAATGGTTTGCTCCGGTTTCTCGCTTTCTTCTTAAAAAAACGAATAATAAAAAATAAATAAAGAAAAAACGTTATTTTGCTTGCTTATTTCCTCTTTTGCTTCCGAAATGAAAATGAGTTGGAATGGCAATAACTCGATGGGCAAATAGATGCTATTTAATTAGGTTTAATGTAACGAGGGAAAAGTAATTTAATTATTTTTCTTGAGTGGTTTGTTAGTATAAAAATGAATATTTTTTCATTATAATAATATTGCATGTTTTTAATTAGATCAAAATAAAATATCTGGTGCGAGGCGTCACACAACTTTCTTTTACTTTCATTCATAAAAATACTCGCTGTTAGTTAAAAAAAAATATAAGCATTTTGTAACTATACATATAAACAGCTAAAACTATATGCATACAACCTATAGGGCTATGTATATATACGAATTCCCAACCATCACCCCAGAACCGCCCTTATTCGAATTTTCCCAGAAAAAAGTTTCAAATAAAACTTGTAGGCATCAATAAGTAAAAGAACTATAGAAAGTTTCAAGGAAATCGTTGGAGCCGTTTTCAAAAAAAATTGAAAAAGCTCAAAAACGCCAAGAGTAACGTAGAGCTTTCGGTTAACCGATTTCAACCAAAAGCTTGGCGGCAACAACATATGGAGGCCAGATTCCAAGTTTGGTGAAATTGCAAGTTTTATCTCGATGGCGTGTCGCCATCTCTTTCACTTTATCTTTGATTTACAGTATCTTTAACAGCTATTTTCGCTTATTTGCGGGCACTTTTAAATTGGAACCCATATACTCGTATGATTATATGCACTGAAAAACAAGGTTTGAGTAATTTGATATATAAATATTATTTGCATTGAAAAAGAATGCCGTAAGAATAACAATATTTTAGTATTTTTTTTTGTGTGCAATAAACAGCGGCAGCTAAAAAATCTTCCTAGTTCTTAGAATTTTTTTCAAGTTTTTACATTTTTGGAAAATTTTGAAAGCTTAGATAGTTGATAGCTTCGAAGTTAACCTTTTTACAATCCCTATTTACAACCACTTTCTGAAACCAATTTGAACATACAGCAACAAAACCATTCAACTGTTACAGTGTAAGACATTTTGGTTCAATACAAAAGTGCCTCGCGGTATCTCACAAACCAGGACATCCATAAAGACTTAAACACCAAAAATTCCTTTTATTACACGAAAATATTAATTAACAGCGAGGTTTTATAATAAAAAATTTTTTTTTTAAATAAAATTTGATTCTTTAAGCTTTGAGCTATCAAAGAAATCCTTGGCCCGTTTTATCAGTTTTAAAGATGAAAAATGAAAAATAAATTTATTGTCTTAAAATGTAATTATGAACGGATCAACTACATATAAAAAGAATTAATTAATATTTACTTCCGATGTATAAAATGGAAAGTTCCCCTTTTGAAAAAGCTTTCATTTTCTGTGTCGACAAGAATAGCGGTTATTATGTAAACAGAATAAGAACATGTATTGGAAAAACTAATCAAATTTTCGTTCAAATTCAATTTAGGTTACCTGCTCGATGGAAATCGATGTGTATTTACTTCAAACTTCTTAAATCTGATCTATAATTTTAATCTTCTTTGCCTCCATCTACCATTAACAATTCCTCATACAAACGTTGTTTGTATGTGTTTTTTTTTTTCCACTTTGTTCAAAAAAGCTAATTCCGCTTTGAATTCCGCATTACACCCAAGAAAAAAAGTTTAAAGCGGGATACAAAATCTAATTTGCCTGACAAAAAGAAAAACTAAGCTTTCATAAATCGATTTATCGCTACTAAATAGAAAACTTTCTGTTCACTCGGCATGAAATATGTTTAATGGTAGAGAAATTTTTACCGTTTCAAAACTTTTATTCTAATTGCTCAAGTTTGATATTACGATGAAATCTTAAAGAGGGTAGGTTTTTGATCGATGCTATGTGTTGAATTACATTTGGGTTTGAAACCAAAAAAAATATAATTGGAAACCAACCAGTCTTGATACGGTTCCAAAAAAAAGCTCATTTTCAACTTGAAACGTTTCCAACTCTCATTTGAGATTGCCACCATTTTTAAATAGAAATGTTATTTTAAAAAAAATTTACCAGACAAATTGTACATGGTCATATTTGGAATGAGTTTAATCGATAAAATATTTTTTTTTGACAGAAAGGTAGAAATAGAATATTTGATGTAATGCATTTTTCATTTATTCATATCGAGTTTTTTTTTCGATAAATTATGTATTTTCATCCATTAGTTGAACGTGGGGGTAGTTTTAAAAATACACACCTACATGTTTTGCCTGCGTGGTTTATGCGAAATGACCGATGTGCTTTTTAGATTTGGTAAATGTTTGAATCCCTCACAGACGCACATTATTCAATAATACGAACCGAAAAAGGGGTTGAAATGGATATCTTTATGCAAAATAGTTTGAATGTAATAACAGACGCGAAGACTCCAACTCTCTTTGTTTGTTCTAATTAACGATTGCGATGGTCTCTTCTTCAGATAAAACATACATCGTATATTCCATCCCTTTATATATATATATATATATATACATGTGTGTTATATATGTATATACTAAAGTCTCGTACATTTTCAAATGTGCCTCTTAATGGTTATTGTCCATTTGATGATAAAATATAGGCTAAATTATGAAGGCAAAATTTAATATAATTTCCCTAAAGCGGCAAAATGGTGGATGATATAGGGCTTGTTAACGGATAAATTCACACACCTAAAGGTCGGAAGTTTAAGTTCCGTGTACGCAAAGTATAATATTATACTCGCATAATATGTTCTCGACATAGTGCTATTTTTACGTTACACAAAAACTTTTTGTGTAACTCGAATCTATATTTATTCTTGTTATTATGTTTGTGTAGAAATTTAATCAACATACAAATTAATTTCAATATGAAATATTATATAATATATCGTGAGCGGTTTTATATTTAAAGGAAATTAAAAATAAATAAACAGACTATTTATGTGGTTGAAATCAAACGAACTCTGTATGGTTTGTTAAAACCTTTTTACCACAATATATGATGGGAAAATTATATTAAATAGTGCCTCAAGGTAAATATCCTATTAATCAACGTTCTTTTGAGTAATTATTCACGAAAATTTTGTACTGTAAGTTTTATTTAACGTTTTAATATAAATCTAATTGTAAGTAAACTTAACAGCATCAAAACTCACTCGCGAGCAACCAAATTGACTCAACCCCATTCATACTTTGATTCTACTAAAAGCATACGTGATACTTATAAAAAAAATATATTGTTTGAAAACTTGAAACTTAAGCTTTCAATAAACATCAACAGCTTTAAAAAAATTATATACTAACTGATCCATTAACGCCTTTATAAGGCGTATGAGACAATTTTGCTCATTACGCTACTCGCGACTTGGACTACCCGCCACCCCTATAAAAGCCCTTGCAACCGGTTTACACTTATCGGTCGCTTACCAAAAGTTGGACTGGTACACATCTCCGTAAATTCCATTAATAATTTTTACAAAACCATTGACACCACACCCACCTAAAGGAACCGCTCAAGTGGTTGCCTTGTTGAAATAAGGACTCAGTCAGCAAACTGTCGCTTACTAGCTCCACTTGCGCTAGTCTGCTGTATCTTAAGTATACAGACGATTTTAAGATACTGGTGCCTTCTTTTTTTCCGTTAGCAGAAAACCAGGTTGGGGCTCGTTCCCCCCGCACTGCAGCCTAAGGCTTATTGTACTCCTGAATCTGCTCATTTATCCTTGCTGTGCAAGGATCCCTGCTCATTCCAGGTTCAGCATTCTACCTAGCAGAAGCAGAAATGGCATGAGTCGCGTTTTCTTCCCCTTCCTCACTCAATCTGCAATTGAGGTTTCGTTGAGACACCCCAATAGTCTGCAGATGCTTCCTCAGTCCACAGTGTTCGATTATCAGGCCTGTTATTGTCCTGAGTTGGTTCCTTCCCAGCCGTAAGACCTCAGCTATGAGCGAGAGGCAGATTCTCCTCATCATTTTCTTGCTGTGCTTCTGGTCAAGAATTTTATGCCAGTAACTGGTGTCTTCAATTGGAGATCAAAAACTAGCCGCCGCGGGTATAAATCTGAGACAAGATCATTTTATTAACAACCGCGTTGTGCAATTGCGCACAGAAAGAACTAAAACGTGTTTGAGAAATAGTGAACAGTACGAAGACGCTTGAAGGAAGCCAACTTAACTCCAAAAAGACTTGCGATATGTCCTAAATTGACTGCAGGTCACCGACAAACACGTCTCCAGTTTGCTTGAGGGCATCTCAATTGGGTCGTGGCGTATGGTGGACAGTTCTGTTCACTCATGAGTGTGGAATATGTCTATATGGCAGTGACAGGAGAAACTGGGTCTACAGGCGTCCAGGCAAACGATTTGCCCAGTCCTGTTTTGCTGAAAAGGTTGCATATGGTGGAGCTTGTTTTCGTGTCTGAGAAAGGCCAAAGAAGTAGCCTAACAGCTGATCTATCAGCGATGTTCTCCTGTATCACGTTGTTCCTATGCAAGGTTTTTTGGCAAAGACTTCATGTTAATGGACGACAATGTTCGTTGTCACACGGCGCGTATTTTTATCATGAAGTGGAAATACGCACAATGGACTGGACATTCCGTCCAGACATGAATCCCATCTAGTATTTAAAGACCTAGCTCCAACGAAGGATAAAGGCCAGAAATCCAGTTCCTTCAGGCGTAGAAGAATTGAAAGCAGTTTTTTAGAGTAAAGAATCGACATTCCTCAAGACACTGTAAAAAAATTAATAAGGTCGAAGAATAAACGACTTCAAGCTGTAATTAAGGCTAGGGGGGGTAATACCAACTATTGAGTTATTAAAATTAAAAACAGTTTTTGTTAAATTTACTAATTTTTGACTACAATAACTTTTACCAAATTCCTATTTTTTCCACTGTAAGGGTGGGAGTGGTTACCAACATTTATTTACATATATATGTACAGTTATACTGACTAGAACTGGCTCCGAACATATTAAATTGCTTAAGGTATATAACTTCATTTCGTCAAGGCAGTTGCGAGAGGTATCACTGCATGTTCGAATTCCATTTCTAGTCGCCAAATCACTCTCCTCTTAGTAACTTGGTCACGATTATTGTCGTCGTTGGGCCGTGAGACTCTGAACTGCCATGGAACCGTCCTGGAGTCGGGGCCGCTGGGGACTAGTTGCTGTGGCTCGAGCCCGAAGATGACGTGGGATGGGTATGGAGTAGTACAACCGAATCCTAGGATGCCGCTACTTCATAGTTGAGTTATTCGTGAGGGGGTCCGATGTATGTAGCGACTGTAATATAAAGTCCAAAATATGAGACAAAATTTGCAATTTTAGGCAGAATGGCCGTTCCTCGCTGCTGCGTTGCGTGCTGCAATTCGGGGACACCAGAAATGTAAGGGTGGGAATGGTTACCCATATTTATTTACACATAATATATACAATTACAGTGGCCAGTACTGGCCCCGAACAAATTGCATTGCTTAAAGTATATAACGTCGTTTTGTCAGGACAGTTGCGAGAGGTATCACTGCATGTTCAAATTCCATTTCTAGTCGCCACACTACATTTATATTCAAACATGATTAATTAAAAAATTTTGAATGGATATTGATTATAATGATACTTACCTTTGAAATGGCATATTGTTTTTATGAATAGCTTGTATACTTTTACTAAAAACAATGTTTATGTGTAGAGTTAGGGATTGAGTCGATTTGGTTGCTCGCGAGTGTATAAACCTTTAGTTTTCAACCATAAATTAACGATAAAATAAAACTTATTAGAGCCCTCTTTTCAGATCAATGTCTGCTAAAACATCATCAGATTATTATCAAAGAATTTTAAATATGGCGAGATAAATGCACCTGAGACTACTATTGCTACCGTGAATATTTTATCGTATTGACCTCGGGGGGACGCTATCACCCACATTGGGAATCACTGACCTAAAAGGATGAATTTTTTGGTTTTTTAATAAAATTGCACGTAATATAAAACTAGTTCTATCTTGTACTAAATATAAATTCAAAATCAGATGATCCAATTAACTTTTAATCTCACCCGTTATTATCTTACCCTTAAGTAAGACGGTTTTGATTTTAATTAAAATGGGACCATCTTTTAAGTAGGTATAAAAATTTCAAAAGATGACCAACCAACATAAAAGTAATAATTTAATATATGATTATTTTAAGCTGAAATGGGAATATGCCAGGCAATACTACACCTACTTGAAAAAAATTCTTTAGAATTATACCCCAGTTTTGCAGCTCTTAGTTTGTTGATTAAAATCGGCTCATCAGTACAATGTCAATATTGCAACCCTTTAGAAATGGTGGTTTTTTTTTCAATTTAAAGTTAGGCCAAATTTAAAAACAACTTATATTTATCATCAGAATTCATGAAGAAGATCTTTGCGTTATTATTAATCCTAAAATATATTTTTAAATATTATTTTAACCATAAAAATGGTAAAAGGACGTGTTTAAAGCATTAAAACAAACCATTCCTTAAGGAAACTGATTTCATGATTTAACTATCATTCTTTAATTAAATATTTATCTAATATATATTTCAAAAAGATTTTGTTATTTAATTCACAAATTGATGTCGTACCAGTTTTGAAAGTCGATTGAAAAAGAGGAGCTTTTTAAAGATAGTGTAGGTATGCAGTTAAAATATAAAAAGTTGACTTTTATTCTCTACTTGATAATAGAAAAATGCATCGCAAATTGCATAGAAGATGTAAAAATTCTTTTTTTACCCCTCTTTGACAATGATTCATTTAAGTGCAACTTGTAATTCTTTCTATTGTACTTTCTCTCAATGACACAATAAAATGAAAGGTAATGAAACTAGTTCCAACATTTCTTTTCATCGAACACATTTAAGTTTTTTTTTTTTGTTATCGGCTTAACAAATAAACGGTTAAATTACAAGCTGTAGAGAATTTTTTTAACGCTGAACTCAGAAAAATATCTGAAATGATTTTATGGAATAAATCTTTTAAAACTGGTTGTAAAACGTTGAATTGGGGATTGTTTCATTAAGATTTTCATTATACGATGTAATTACGTATCAATAATTTAATTTGCATATGATAATGTAATGTAGGTAGTTCCTACAGGATTTGGCTACCAAACCCAATTCAAGTTTACAACCATAGTAATTATTTGTCCTATACGTGTACTATACGTATATATGACATTCATGACTTTAATCTTGAAGATGCATCATTTAGGATAAAGCCCTTCGGTGGCAATTTAAGTGATGTTCAAGGTTCATTTTCAACCCCAATATATACTATTTGATTTTGCAGTTGGGTGACATTAATTTATATATGTTGTCTCTAGATGGTTCGATTGCATCTTCCATTTGAAATTACTATGTAGTATGTACCTAGATAATTCTCTAATCAAAATTACATGACACATTTCCAGCATTTCCATTGATTTCAAGGTCTCATTCAATCGTGGTAATTTCAATTGGAATATATTAAGAAGTAAAAATTATAAGACGTGCTTAAAATTTTCATAGTAATTTATTTGGATATCTAATGAAAACTTTTTGGTAAATTTTGAAGATGATCTTCTATTACGAAGCCAAGAAAAAATTGTTATTTAGTATCGATGCGCTTGTTTCCGATAATCCTGCTTTGCACAGAAAAAAATGTGTTGTAGTTTTAACAACATTCCTTTTTAATTTTACAACATTAACTAGTATTATATAGGATGACACCACGTGTGGTAACGTTTACCAGTTAAGTGTCATTAGAAAACTGTAGTATTATTTATAACTCGAACTAGTAAAAATGATTGAAGTTTTTAGTAATTGCATTTATTTGTCAAAATTATAGGTTATGTTGTACGCGGCGCATGCGCACCAGTAACAGAAACGCCAAAATTTGTTAATTGTACAACACTCAGCAGTTGTAACAGCTACGTATATTTACTACACTATGGTAGTAAAAAATACTATACGTTAGAGTTGAATACAACACAGTGTGTTATCTAATGTTACATTTGTGGTTATAGTGAACACAAAGTGCAGTAAAAATATAACTAGTTTAGTGTTGTAAATTTTACACCACTAATTTTTCCGCGTGGAAAAGAAATCAAGTTGTGTTTGCACTTTTGAAGTTTATCGTTTATCGACGGTCAACTCTCTAAAATTACGAAAATGCGTATCATATGGTTGCTAAATGAGCTCAGGTGCAACATATTGGTTTAAAAAAAAAGTGTTTTTTCTTCTTCACTGTCTTCACTTCTGTCGTCACTTTTTAGATTCATAACTTAATCTGCTATTTCATTTGCAGTACATAATGGTATTATACCAAGAGCCATCTTCATCTACTTCTAGTCATTATTAAATATCTTTCATTTGACCAGATTTTTTTATGTTATATCCCTATAGTTCGATAAGTAGAGGTCTTTTATATCGAAGTTTTATACTACTACTAGCTGATACCCACTTGCTTTCCTGAGATTATCTAAATTTAATTGATTGATTAATGGATTCCATACCTTCATAGCGATATATAAACATTAATCTATAATATTTTGACAGAAAAAAAAAATGATAGATACTTCCAGACTTTAGATCCTAAGTAAATTCATCAAAATCCTTAAAACTAAAAACTGTAAGTATAAAAAGTTCCTCTAAGAAAATTTGAAAATCGTTCATACCAAATGTCATTTAAAACAGTCCAGCTATTTAAGTAGAAAATATTAAGAGCTATCTTACAGACACCGTCCTTTTTTAGGATAAATGATATTAATAAATGATATTCTATAATATGTTAAGATCTGAGGTTTGATTGATCTTTAACAAAACTTCATTAAAATTTGTTCCGTTCAGTAATTGTTAAATTTTGAAATTGTTAGTTTATTATTTTTATACGTTTACCTAGTTCTAATTAATTTCTTTCACAATGAACAATACAGAAATTCAAATATTTAAAAAAATTTCATGATTAATTTTATCGCGTGTTAAATTGATATTCTTGTTTATTTTTCAGAAAAAAATTTTGTCAATTGCTTCATTTAAAATTTGTAAAGAATTTCTTTTGCTACTGTGTAAAATTGGTCAGGTCTTCTTGAAGAAAATGCGTTAAAATGCTATTTTGCGAACTTTAACGAAACTTTTTGTTAAACGCACGGTTCCTGTAGGATACAATTGTTATGCTGTCCTATGGAATCCACATGTTTTTCACTATATATTACTGACACGAAATATAAATAAAAACCATTCTGTACCGATTGTACATTGTATCAAAATTTGAGCTCAATTAGAACAGAATAAGGACTAACATAATATTTTTATATAATATAGAAGAAGATACCAATAAAACAGGCAATACGTACGTCGTACAATAGCCAGCTGCTATGCCAACATAATTTTTTTGTCGTTTATAAAAGATAAAAATGGTTCCTGTGGGTTACCCTTAGGAGATAGACGTATACCGTCGCGGACTTTTTTATCAATCTTTTTAAGATCCACAATTTGCACAATTTTACCGCATTTAAGTTTGATCTATCTCGTAAGGTTTAGCCAACGTTTGCAATGTAAGTGCACAGAAATAGATTTGTTATGACATCACATTACAAATCTTTACATTTTTCGACTTTTCTCTTCTAACTTATGTATAAATTATAGCCATTATGTTACCGAGGGCTAAAATCTATATAACAGAAAAAGTTTTATCAAAATCTTTTCAGTAGTTTTTGCGTGAAAGATGTCCAACAAACAAATAGACAAAAATCTTCTACAGTGTTATTATACGTATAGATATATAGATAATTATGAATACTAAAATAAGTCTTCGCTGATGATTTTGTAAGTAGTTTAATTTATAGTTTAAAATATTATGCAAATTATATTTGATTTAAAAAATATCTAACTGACTTCAGGAATCCCTAATCTTCACCATTAGACCAAAAGATCTAGCCCAATAGCCATAAAGTGCCCTAGGCGGATTTTTAAAAATGCTTCCATGTGCTGATTCCTCTTCATGAAAAAATTATTGTTGCACAGTTTTAACCCACTACCCCCACTTGTATTGGAGTTACGGGGGAAACTACCCAAGACGTTAATTTTTTTTTCTAGAAAACTATTGAAGATTTTTTTATGAAATTAAAACCTTATGTAGACATTGATAAAATGCATAATATATATTTTTCCCTCAAAAAATAAAAAATAATATTTTTCATCATTTATAGATTTACAAAAATTCTGAAAAAATATATATTTTGCGTTTTATCAATATTATACATACAGTTTTAATTTCATGAAAAATTCTTAAATAGTTTTCTAGAAAAAAAATTTTAACGTCTTAGGTAGTTTCCCCCGTAACTCCAATACAAGTGGGGGTAGCGGGTTAAAATTATGCGACAATAAGTTTTTCATAAAGAGGAATCAGCACATGAAAGCATTTTTAAAAATCCGCCTGGGGCACTTTCTTTATGGCTATTGGGCTAGATCCTTTCAAAAGTTTTTAATTTATGAAGAAATACATATAATGGAATATGGATAATAAAAAATGGAACAACTTTTTTACGTTGGAAAAATACCTTTGATACTTGGCAATGTTGGTATAAAACGCAAATTACAAATATTAGAATCTTATAATACACTGCAACTCCTCGTTATTTTTTTAACAACCTATATCATTGATTTTTCAATACAAATAACGTAAAAACTTTTTTTTTAACCTTTATATTTTCTTATATCCACAAAAACTGTTTGAGTCACAAAAAGATACATTTACAGCACTAAAAGATTATTCCCTTAGATCCGTCTTTGTAAAAAAGATTCGTTTCCTTTTCAAGCACAAAAAGCTCTATCTTAATACCTACATATATATTGGTACTCAAAAACAGGGACATTTTCTCTGGTCTCTTTTAAAATATCGCTTATATATCTAAGGATTCTCTTGAAATTAATTTTGTACGATAGATAATTGCAAATTTTTTTTGACGTTACTCTGTTCTGAAACCTTCATCAAAATTGATTGATAGGGCGTTTATAATTTAGTTTGTTCAAAAGTTACATTGGTTAATATCCTACGTTTCTCAAATATTTTTTATAATGGTTTTCTTAACTTTTTATTTGAGATCTTAACATTTTAGTGGAATGGCGTTTAATTTTAATGTATAATAAAGTAACTTCAAATCTTACATTTTTAATCTGGGTACGACAAAAATAATCTTTTAGTTAGCAAATTTTCAACAGCTATAGTTATACTTATAATTGCTTGGATATGAAAAAAACGAGCAGAATGTTGTAATGAATGGTGAATGATTCTGCATGTTTTTCAAATGCTTGTATGTGAGAGTATGTGTTTGGCATTCGTGCCCGGAATTGCAAGATGCAAGGGAAAAAAAACTTTTTACTTCATTTATATAAGGGAATATTATGAAAGTTTCATTCGTTGCAGAAACGTTCATTGAAACAACTTAAATGTGTCTTTTACTTGGCAATTAATAGCGTGTAACTTCATTCTTTATAAAATATTCCATCCACGACGTGGAGTCGTTTGAAAAAGAAAAATTCATAATTTCTTCGAATTTTTTTTTCAAACATGATTAATTTGTAAGCATTTACAGCTTTTTATTCAATATACTTTTTCTTTAAGTAACTATTTTCTTTTGAAATTGTACAAAACTTTGATACAAAAATTTTTTTTATTATATGGTATAATAAAATAGACCAGCAAACATATACATTAAGTGTCTATTCATTCATTCTTCAAACTTTACATCTATAAAAATTATTTCAAAAATCATATTTCATTAGTGTAATGAGCTAGACTGAATTGCATTATTGTATTTATATAAGGAATATTACAACATATTCTACATCTTTATGTATAGTACAGGGAAGGTATGTTCAGTGAATGAATGTGGCTTCAACAAAACCAAATAGAACAGAAAACAACTTCATTTTATTTCCAAGAATCGAAATTCTACACTAGCTTTGTTTCCAAACATAACAATCTATATATATATTATTTCCTCGAATTTTCTTTATATATACCTAAAATAACGAGATAGTTTGTTTTTTGTTTATATAAACCATTTATATATTTTACCGAGAAATTGAAACCCTTAACTTTATAGCGAGAGTTTATGACAACGCATCGTTTCATATTGTATAATAAATCTCCCATAGGAAAAATAATGAAGCTTATGTTTCTCTATTTAAAAATCTTTGAAATAAAAAAAAAATTCCCAGGGTTTATTTTTATCCATAAGCTTACCGCAAAGAAAATAAACTTTCCCTTTGTCGTATTAAGGCATTACAAATATATTCAGGTTGATCATTGTTAATAATTTGTTCAGTTCTAATTCTCATGGGGTAATATTTTAGGAAAAATAATTCTAGGAAGTAAAACATGAAAAAAAATTTTTTTTTTTCAAATATGGTATATAGGTATACCTACATTTCTTTCAAAAAGCTTGCTAGGAGTAAAAAACCTATTAACAAAGACTTACCAAATGTATAAAAAAGCTTACTAATGTTTTCAATATCAAAATATAGTCTTTTTTTTTTTTTTTTTTTTTTTTTTAAATGATAAAACCTTTTTGCCCTTCTGGCTTTATGGTTAGGCCAATATGTCTTAGAGCTGGCATATAGCCAGATTAACATGCCACCTGACTAAGGTTTCCATCCATTGATGGTCCTTTAGATTCTTTTTATATTTTGTAATTTAATTTTATTTTTTTTTTTTTTTTTTTTTTTTTCAAATAATTAATAAATCGTTGTGCCTCTTTCTCTTTAACCGCCTCTGATTTCGAGGTGGAGGCAAACCAACCAAATTTTCTCTTATAGTTGGATTTTCATGACTGTCGAACGTTTCCCAGAGCTTGGTGTACTTCCTCAGTATAACCTCCTCCACCTCTGGTATTTCCAGATCCTGATGCAGTGAGGTTCCTCTTACGTACCAGGGGCAATCCGTTATTAGCCTCAATGCTCTGTTCTGAAACGTCTGAATTTTTTTAATTTGGCTTTTTGATGCCGTTCCCCAGATTTCGCATCCGTACGTCCATACAGGTCTTATAACTTGGAGGTATATAAGCCGTTTTAGGTGAATTGACAGAGCCTGGTTCCCAATTAGCCATTTTAGCTGTTTGAGACGAAAACGAAGTCGGGTCGTAAGTGACGTAATATGGGCGTTCCACGTCAGTTTGGTGTCCAGTATCAGACCCAAATACTTTGTCGCGCTCTCGACTGGTACAGTCCTTCCATCCAATGTGATGGGAAAGTTAACTGTTTTGGTCTTTAGGCTAAACTTTATAATTTTAGACTTATCTGGATTAAGCTTGATTCTCCACTTCTTGCACCATTCCTCCACGAGTGTCGTATGAGCTTGAACCTTTTCTGCTGTTTCATAACAATCTCCCTTGCAGAGTATCGCTACATCGTCTGCATATTGTGCTAGAATAGTAGAGCTTGTTTTCGGAAAATCGTAGGTATTCATGGTATACAGAAAAGGCCCTAACACGCTGCCCTGTGGTACACCTGATTGCATTTCCTTGTAAGTGGAATAGGAGTTTTCAACTCTTACGTTAAAAATGCGCTCAGTGAGGTAGGATTGTATAATTCTGTAGAAGGTGTCATTTAACAGTGGCTTTAGTTTATACAGGAGTCCTATGTGCCATACTTTATCGAATGCCTTTTCTGTGTCCAAGAAAAGACCCAAACAGACCTTCTTTTCCTCGTATGTCTCCATAATCGTTTTTACGACCCTATGCAGTTGGTGTGGGCAAGAGTGCTGTGCCCTGAATCCATATTGCTCGTTCAGGATTTGGTTAGTTGTTTGCTGAAGAAGGTGTGGTAAAATTATAGTCTTGTTGTAACAGAAAAAATATATTCCTTATAATAATATTATTTGAATTATAACTTTGTGATGTTTATCTCGAAGTCTATAATGAGTAATATTATGCAAATATTTGTCTTAAAACTAATTTAAACATCATTTGGGAGCAAACCCGATCTTTCACTCATTGTTATTTCAGCTCATATGAGACACAGTGTCTAATTTTTTCGTTTATCTAAATGCAAAATAGTTTTTTTTTCGTAATTAAACGTATAAGTTGATGCATCTTTCCTCAAAAATAATCCAGGTGTATCCCTCCGATTTCATTAAATTCAGGGATATTATCCTTTATCAAAATCTTTATTTTTATCATAAAATATCATTCGCCATAACTTCAATTTAGCCGTTTTTCCAACATTATTTTTAACCAACTTCAAAAAAAAAGGAGGTGGCTCTCAATTCGACTGTATTTTTTATGGTTGTTACCTCAGAACTTTCGACTGGGTAAACCGATTTTGATGATTCTTTTTTTATTTGAAAGCTGGTGCTTTCCGTGTGGTCCCATTTTAATTTGAACGGCATAATTAACTTCTAAAGGGTTGCAAACTAAGGGATGAAATATTATGAAATTTATTAGGTACTTAACTTATTATTGGATAGCTCGATTTCCATAATTTTTTCTATTACATACATCGTACTTTTAAATTGTTCACATTTCGATTTAAAGAAAAATATTCACCCCCTAAGGATGGAAATAAGGGATGAAATAGTGACGTTTAACTGAATCATCGAATTTTTATGTTTTTTTTTTTTCTATTGAAAAGAATATTCCACTTAGTTCTTTCATTACATTTAAAAACAAAGAATTTCAACTCTTAAGAGCAAAAGGGGATGACGTAGTAACTTTTAACATTTAATGACGCTGCCTCATATGAGCAGCGCGTTTAGTAGGTTTACCCATATTGAAAGAAATAAAATCAGTTATCAAACTTCATATCATTAAAAATCAAGAAATAAATAAAAACTATTACAAAATTTTAAAACCGACTTCAAAATAAATAAAACCTCAAACAAAAAATAAGTGCATATATTTGCAGTGTCTACAACTTACTAATTAGTAGGATTATATAATGTACAACTTTGTTATTTTTGGAATTGGTGGATCACTGGCTATCATGGACTGGCTGGCTATGGCTAATATAGTATAGTCTATGGCCAGCTCCATTTATTATGTTTTTTTTAAATTTTATTTTATCTTCCATGGTGAACTGCGAAGATGAGACAGAGAAATTCAAATCATAGTGTGGACGCTTGGTGAGACAAAGAACAGTGTCTCTAGATGGTCTATAGCTCGTGCTTATAGACCACCTTTAGACGATTTCTAGACAAATTGCGCAAAATATCTACTAGTGAGTACTAGGCTTAATACTCACTAGTAGACATTTTGCATGATTTGTTTAGAGATGGTCTATAGACATGGTCTATAGACTGTCTAGAAAAACTGTTCTTTTTCTCATCTAGCGTCCACACTGCGACATAAAGGCTATAGCCTAATAGCCATAAGAAAAATGCCCCAGGCGGTTTTTAAAAAATGCTTCCGTGTGCTAATTCCTCTTCATGGAAAACTTATTGTCGCACAATTTTAACCCGCTACCCCCACTTGTATTGGAGTTACGAGGGAAACTACCCCAGACGTTAAATTTTTTTTCTAAAAACTATTGAAGATTTTTTTATGAAATTAAAACTGTACGTAGATATGGATAAAACGCATAATATATTTTTTTTTTCAGAATATTTGTGAATCTATAAATGATTAAAAATATTATTTTTATTTTTTGAGGGTGGTTTTTTTACATCAACCCTTAAAGTGACACCTTTTTTTAAAAATGAGATTAGGGCATTTATTATCCATTTTTTATTTAAAAAAAGTCGCTTTAAGAAATTAGCTGTCGCTCACCACCAAAATAAGGTCATCAAGGGACAGATTTGTAATAGGCAGCGCATTTGGTAAATGTATTTATTGCTTTATGACTTGTATATATGTATGTGCCATAATATGGTTTTCGTCTAGAAAAAAAGTCCTGAGAGAGAAATTAATTTTTGAAATTTTTTATAGGTCTATTAACAATATAGTGCAGGGATCTTTTATCCATTCTTTTACTAATAATAAAACCAAAAAAAGTTTGATAAAAGTACTTACTCGTTATTACTTTTTATCTCAGATTACCTACATACATACTCAAATATTGTTAGTATTATTATATGAATCAAGTAATATTTTATTTGTTATAACTAAAAATAATTAGTAGAGTATTATAATTTAGAATTTGTATAGTTACGGAGGAAGCAAAAACATCTCGATTTGTAACAAGTGCGTTGGATTGTCGAATCTGTACATGGTACAATCGGTCAATAAAACAGTATTTGGCATAAAGATTTAAGGAACAAATTGTTATTTTCGCTTAAACAATGTGCAAGATAGCTGGATCTTTGCACTATAGGTTTGGGAAAAAACTTAGGTAACTCAAAAGTTGTTACGGCGGATAAAATAATTTTTTATATGAAGGAACGTCAATAAGAATTTTAACTGATGTAAAAAAACGTTTTCAATGATAAATTCTACGAGATTCCCAGAACTACTGAAGAAGATCTTAAAATAATAATAAACGGCACTTATCAATTGGCTCAAGCAGTTTGTTATCTTTCCAAAATAATAACTAATGCAGGCTTAAGCCTTCAATATTTAAAACAGTTTAGAACAATTATAAGAGGAATAGTGCAATCGAAGGCATTTCATTAGAAAAACCAAATTACTTTCTTGAATATGAACCTTATGATAATATAAAATTAAAAAAGTTATGAAGGTGTTAAAAAATACGTACTGTCACAAATCTAAGACACCCATTTGTGTCTGGCGCCCGAAGGGCGGGTTAACCAATAACCAGCGATAAGAATTGCACAAAAGAATGGACCCCCTGAAGTAGTTTTATGACCACGGATTAACATTACAAAGGATGAGACAAGAACGCATTGTTCTAGTATTTTTTCCATTGATTTACCAATGGATAAGAGAAAGACAGGCGCTAAGATTACAAATAGAAAATTCTGGTAACGGATGATTTATGGTTACGAAAGTTCTCGACCGATGATCGGTTACTATAAATAACCCGAAAGTTGGACCAACAAGTTGGTATTCAATAAACCACCGAAGAGTATTAACATAAATCATCGAGTGTTCAAATAAATTCATCGACAGTGTTAAAATAAATAGTGGAAGTGCTTAGTGTTAAAGTGAACAGTGTTATATAAATTGTAGACATTGTTAAATAAAGTGTACATTGTGTATATAGTGAAATATAAACAGTACTGTGACTATTGTTGACAGTGAACATTGTTGTAGGTTAAGAAATAAATTCGTAGTCATTATACACAAACCAACGAACCCGTAAAAACGTTACAGTACTTATGTGTGATTGTGGTAATGGAAATAGAATTGGTGGCTGTTTTGTACCTGTGCTGCAGCGGTTATATACTATTTATTACATGATCTTTATAAATCAAAACGTAAAAAAACGTAAGCCAGCAGAAATAATAAATAAACTTCAATCGAATTCCAAAAATATATCGACAATTACGTATAAAGAAGCAGAATCCTATAGTGACTAAGCAAAGGTTAAATTCAAATTCTAAATTATTATTTCCAATAAATTATGATTGTAATTATTTTTAGTCATAACAAATAAAAATATTACTTGATTTAAATAATAATACTAACAATATTTGAGTATGTATGTAGGTAATCTGAGATAAAAAGTAATTACGAGTAGGTACTTTTATCAAACTTTTTTTGGTTTTATTATTAGTAAAAGAATGGATAAAAGATCCCTGCACTATATTGTTAATAGACCTAAAAAAATTCCAAAAATTAATTTCTCTCTCAGGACTTTTTTTCTAGACGAAAACCATATTATGGCACATACATATATACAAGTCATAAAGCAATAAATACATTTACCAAATGCGCTGCCTATTACAAATCTGTCCCTTGATGACCTTATTTTGGTGGTGAGCGACAACTAATTTCTTAAAGCGACTTTTTTAAAATGAAAGATGGATAATAAATGCCTTAATCACATTTTTTAAAAAAGGTGTCACTTTAAGGGTTGATGTAAAAAACCAACCTCAAAAAATAAAAATAATATTTTTAATCATTTATACATAGACTTACAAAAATTCTGAAAAAAATATAAATATTTTGCGTTTTATCCATATCTACGTATAGTTTTAATTTCATAAAAATATCTTCAATAGTTTTCTAGAAAAAAAAATTTAACGTCTGGGGTAGTTTCCCCCGTAACTCCAATACAAGTGGGGGTAGCGGGTTAAAATTGTGCGACAATAAGTTTTTCATGAAGGGGAATCAGCACACGGAATCATTTTTCAAAAACCGCCTGGGGCACTTTTCTTATGGCTATTGGGCTAGAGCCTTTCTGTCTTATCGTCACAGGTGGCTCGCCTCTAGACAATGGTGACGTCCACACTGTCAAAATGTTGCGGGACATATCTAACTTTTGGTAACTTTGGTCTCATAACAGCCTACGGAGACAACCTGAGACGCGTCTCAGAGACCAAAATCGCGCAACATTTCTACTTATGAGTACTAAGTTTTACAGAATTGTTATTTTTGTAGAAGTAAACAAATTTTAAATGTTGAGCGGTAGTTTTACGATTTATTTCGTTAATGATATGTTTTAAACTAATAACTGACGTTTAAAACAAGTGCCAGTATTCACATCGGCCTCATTAAGAGGGTTTAAAACATATAAAAAATAAATCGCTTATTATATGCAAAAATGTTTTCTAAAAAAACAACAATACAAAAGGAAGTCTTTACGTTTATTAAGATGTACCTATGCGTGTGTCTTTATTGTAAACCAGCCATGCAAGATGAAAATCCTAGAAACAGTAACTCAAGAGTTTCATAAAATCTTATGTACCTACGTGTGACTGTGACAAAAAATGTGTAACTTTTTTAGTCAAAGCTCTCTTTAAATTTTTCTGTATTACTCATTCTCATAGCTCACTCTCTCTGTTTAATTAAAGCACATAGTGAAGCTTTAAGTTCTAACTTTTGTAGATAACTCGTTTCCTGTGCTTTTCAAGATATCTTTGGTTATTTATAGTATTAAAGTACAAACATTTTACCATGAATTTGGTATTAAGCAATTTTTTATAGTTAATTAGTTTTGAGATAGTTGTGATATGTTATATATGGGGTTTGGTTGAATGTTCACAAACTGTTACCTCTTTATACAAACAAAAGTAAGCTGATTGACTGACAGGCCAAACCATTGAAGATAAAACAGGTATTTTTAGAGTGTTTCCGGAGTAAGTTGAGATTTCCACTAAGACAATATTATTTTTTTTGAAATTCCACCCCTGAGTAGTTGAAAAAGAGGGTTTCAAGTTTTGCGTTTTTTAAGTTTTTCTTCTCAAATCTTAATTTTTTTCAAATTCTCTTCTTGTTATTACCAATCTAAATGTAAATGTTAAAAATTCTTGTTAGTAGTTTCTTAATACTTCTAAGTTTCTTTCATTTAATGATAATTGCAAGATTTGAGAGTTGAAAATAATTTTAAATATTTCAAGAAAATCCTTAAAAAATGCTTTATTATCTACAACATATGAAAATATAATTGTATTAATATTGAAAAAAAAATTGTTGTCTGTAGAGTCGGTTTACGGACGATAGTTTTACGTGATAACGTCATAAAGAACACCTAATTGATGAAAAATTGCCTACTTTAATGAATTGAATTATTATCACTCAATTATCATGATTTTGTATAATACAAAAGAGTTAACTGAACATTAACAACTTTTTCAAAATAAAATCAGACTGAAAATTATGAAGGAAAAAAATCAATTAAATCTTATTAGGTAAATTGTAAAAGAAAAACACAAAACACGTTAATAAAAAATTAAATTTCGCTGACTTTGGACTTAATTATTATATTTTGCAAATACTATTCACTAAAATTCACAACACAAATTATAAATTAAAGTAAAAATAAATTGATAAATGAATCAGCACGAAATTGTCCTCGAAGATACTTCAATTTGATCCAATGATGACGAACGCATGGCGTTTGAATTACGTATCTGGAGATACAAAATTAAAAATTTGGATTTTTCGTTTTGTAATTTTTATATTTACATTAACTTTAATTTATAATTTGTGTTGTGAATTTTAGTGAATAGTATTTGTCAAATATTACAAAACACGTTGTCTAAGATTCAACAATAATATCGTGCCTCTCTATCACTTGTATCGTGTTCTCGCTTGCACGCACAGGCTCAAATAGAACGTGACAAAAAAGACGTTATTTTTCAGACTGGCTGTCGTAGTTCATCAATTTATAAGACTTTAACTCGCCAAAAACTACTACAAAAATACTGCATTAATTTGCAGTAAATTTTATGTGAACGAAGTCACAGGCAACTGCTAGTGCTTGCATTAAATGTCTATTCATAACATATAATATGAATATAGACGTGAGACCAAACTTTTTTCACATATCGTGATTTATCTCAAAAACGGTCAAACCTTAAATATCCTTAAAAGCCTAGGAAACTAAATATTGACCAAAGTTCGAGTTTTCCTGTACCTATATCTCAATTAAAGGATAAGGGTGAGCTTTAAAAATAAATATTTAAATTCTAACATAGGGTTTTCAGTAAAACGATTCGTTCAAATATGGCAAAAAGTTTTATTTTGTAATAAAAATTTATGAATTTCAAACCTTTAAAAATGTTTCCCTTTAAGTTTAATTATTATGATTTTTAATGTAGATCAAACCAAAAAAAGGTGCATTTAAAAAAAAAAGCTGCAGTTTGAAGAGATGACTTTCAACTCTTTAAAGTAATTACCAATATTTTAAAGTTTAACTCATTGAATATGAAATAATATGACTTACTTGTATATACTTTTTAATACATTGTAACGATTGTTAAGAGCTCGTTTTTAAGAGATTTTAGTTGTATAAAAATATCTAAGTATATTGATCGGTAGCTTTGATAACATTCTTTGGCCTCAAATGAGTTTTTGTAGAAAATTAATCATTAAGTGAAAGATGAAACTTTTAAACACAAGAAACAGTCTTAAAATCCTACACAATGACATATTTCATATTTTGTCCTTTGTTCAATCAATGAACTCAGTATCATTTTCTTCACCCCATTTTAAGAAGTTAATTGTTCAAATACAGGCAATGCATCTCTGTGAAAATAATTTTACTAGTGCCCATTCAAATATTCACTATTTTTTACACTCTCTATACGAACAACTATTCTTAGATAGTTTAAAATGATTTAACAAATCGACAGATTCATATTGAAAGACAATGAAAACAGCTTCCACTCAGACAAGTTGTTTGTCGTGTTGTTGTTCGAAAAAGTTATGCAACAACAAAATGGGTTTGTTTTTTTATTGTCACAAAACAATACTATATATAATATTATGTATTGTGGGTTTGAATCGTGACATAACGATAGCAATAACTTTCGTCTGACAAATCGGTAAAAATATACGAAAACAAATTTTTCGCTGAGTGCTGCAAAGTGTGAGACTTGAATATTTCAAATCGTTCTATGCATAAACTTGACTCGGATTCCACTTCAAAGAGTATTGGTAACGATGTGAGCTTTTCAAAGTTGAATCTTTACTAAAACTCCTAAAGACATTTCACCAGAAAGTTTTCAATTAGAATCAAATCGATGAGAGACCCAATCAAGTTTTTTTCTCTCAGTAATTTAATATTATTTCGAACGAGAAAAATATATCGTTTGTCCCCTTGCTATTTTTATCGAATGAAATCCTGAAAATCGACGTTTACAATTCTCAAAATGGAGAATTGTGTGTGTTGGGGGGTGGGCTTACAATGAAATAATATATTATGTGAAGGTGAAATTAAAAATTGTGATCACGTAAACTGCGTAGAACGGAAACGTTTGCTCGCAACTCATGGCATGGCGGCACAATAGTTGCTAACAATTTTCAAAGGCGGTTTTAACTGAACGTTACATCCTTGATAAATCGTTTTAATTTGTTGGAACTATTTAGTATGAAAGCATTACTTTTTCAAGAAATACTTTCTACGTGATATACATACACGATTACAACTCAGTTTTTTTATATAGGTAGGTATAAGAGTATGAATGGTATATTAAAAACAGTACCGGTTTTGGTGACCGTTTTTCTACCCTTTTTTTACTTTCTTTATTTGCATTTTTATTTTTGACTAGAAATTCACTGAGAAAATGATAAAACTTTAAAAGCAATATTTTTTAGACATTATTTAAACTCGCACCAAATCTCTCGTTTTTAAAGACTTAATCTAAAAATTTGAGATTTACCTTAAAAAAATTATAGTATAAAAAAAATTAGATTAGAACATAACTAAAATTTATTTTTTAGGAAGTCATTTTTTAAACTTTTTACAAAAGTCTGGGGGAATCTTAAGGAAGTCAAATCTTGATCAGTTTAAATTTCATATTTTTAATTTTACAATGGATGTAAAATGTTAAGTTCTTGATAACTTTATAGATCTGAACTTAGTTTCTGTAGTCGTAAAATTAATGGAATCGGTAGTGAAACGAAAAGGTTTAACAAATAGGGGAAAAGGAGTTATAAATCAGCATTTAAACGAAAAAAAAATTTTATAAAAAAAATACCTTAACACCTTGTAAATACTCACTTAATATGTTAATTATTTCTCTTCGTTGAAAAAGTTCCTATTGTGTTATTTGAATTGAAATATGACTGCAGGCAATAAAGACATTGCACTTTGGAAAAAATAAGAGAGAGCTTTATTTTTGCATGAAGCTTCTTTTTGTGGTTCTAAATAAAATCTCAAAAATCCGCGCCGATACATGCGCCGCTAACGATGTTACATGCAGTCAAAGGTCACGACAAACGAGTTTTCACAAAAATCTCGCTAACGATAACTTTTATCGAAAAAATAGTAGTTACTAAATTTGTAGTTTAGAAAAGTGCCAACAAAAAAAAATTTTTAATTTTTTTACGTAAGACTAACGGTTCTTGAGAAAAATCGATTAAAAAGTTGTCACGTAGTTGGCACTCCTTAACGGTATCTGATTGTCGAGTATTTGTTAAATTAAACGTTAAATGTGACTTTAAATATGGACTTATGTATGTGACTTATATATTAATATAAGAACCCGTTCCTTAATTGTTGCACTCATAATGTAGCTTTTAAATATAAAAAAAAACCTCTTTTTTCTGTGTATGATGATATAAGGGTGCCAATTTAAAAGTGCCCGCAATTAATTGAAAATAGCTATTAAAAGTAAAGTGAGGGAGAGTTAACGTGCAGCAGCAACACTTGTCAGATGAAAATAAGGAATGTTTGGGCTACAATTTTTATCTTGATGGTGTGCCTCGATCTATTCAAGGAACGCAAAGGGCGTAATAACTTTCAAAACTAGTATTTGGCTTCGTTGTCTGATGTCTGCGTTATTTTTGATTTACAAATTCTTTAACAGCTATTTTTGCTTTTTTACGGGCACTTTATAATTGGCACCTTTATATCAGCATGCACAGAAAAAAGAGCTTTAATTTGATATTTATAAGCTACATTATGAGCGCAACAATCGTGGAACGTGATCTTAGGCTAATAGTTAAATTGACACTATTGTGTAGTACATATGCGTTAGTTTGTTTTATTACAGACGTTGAAAGTTTACGAAAATAAATTTTTTAATATTTAAGCCATATTTTACGTTAAATTACAAATATCCGACATTCAGATATCGTTAAAGAGTGCCAACTACGTTACAATTTTTTGAATTGATTTTTTTCAAAAACCGTTAGTCTTACAAAAAAAAAAAAGGTATATGCTTTTTATAGTAGTGAATCATAATTTTATATTAATTTTACATATTGTAATTATTGTGAGAGGATATTATCAACATACATTCGAAGTCAATGCTGAAATTATTAATATATAACAGTTGGTGTTTATAATTAAGTACCTGAAAAAGCTACGAAAGTGGAGAAACGTCGTATAAAATTTAAAAAAAAACATCAATTAAGTAATTAAATATCTGTTAAACAAGAACTTTTGACTGTTTATTCAACTAGTTATAACTAGTTATTAACTATGGATAAGAACTCAAATAATGTTAAATTTTGTTAAACTTTCTATAGTTCTTAAACTTATTGATGACTACAAGTTTTTTCTGAAATTTTTTCCTTGGAAAATTCGAACAAGACCAGTTCTGGTGTGAAGGTTGGGAAATCGTATATACATAAGCATAGGTTATAAGCACATAGTTCTGTTTATATGTATAGTTATAAAATGCTTGCAGGTATTTTATTTAACCAACAGCGAGTTTCATAAATGAAAGTAAAAGGGAGTACTGTGACGCCTCGCCTCGCAGCAGATATTTTTCGATAAAAGTTATCGTTAGCGAGATTTTTGTGAAACCTCGTTTATTATGACTAGGGGTATGCAAAATCCGCATTTTTGCTAAAACCGGTTTCTCGGTTTTTTACCTATCTTAAACCCGGTTAACCGGTAAAAAAACGGATTTTTAAGAAAATTAAATCTATAATAATTTACAAAAAAAAAAACACCGTTAATTAATGATTTTTTTATTTAAGTCAACTTGCCAAAATTTAACATTTCTGAATTTCTAATTTTAACAAATATGGCAGAGAAACATCCGGTTGAATAATTGATTTGACTTTTGCATAATTTGGGTCTTTTAAATACTTCGGCAAAGTTCTTTTGTAAAGTTCATTTTAAATAATATTATTGGTGAAGATTAGAAAAATAAATCAAATTTATCTATTTCCCATTTAAATGATAATCATTCCAAAAATGATTTAAAATGTTAATAATAATCTAGTTCCCAAATATCTTCTAAAACATTTCCTCAACTAAACTAGTGCCATTTTTACAAACGAAAGCGTAGTTGGAACTGACACTCATCACTAACAATAAAAAAAAAAGTTTGTACAAAGTTGTGACAAAAACAATTTGTCAAAAAATCACAACATTGGTCCTTTCTATTGTTAAAGGTTTCTATCTGACAATAAAAAATTCATTGACATCTTAAAAATTATTGGGTTATAAAAAATCAATTATTAGCAAATATTTCAAGTTTGATTGTTATTTATTGGTTTGATCATGACATTATGACATTTTTCTCGATTCTATATCAATATTTACCTTATAATTTTGTCAAACTTTTTCTTTCTAATTCCAACTTACTCCAACTTTTTAGCATCTCAAAAAAAAAAACTTTCCTCTTTGACTTTTTTCAAAAGCCCAGCATAAATTATTGACTCAATTTATTACTACCAAAGTTTATCAAAATAAAACACTTTGTATTTAAGTGTCAAACTTAATTTATATTTTATAAAAATATTAAACTATTAGAAGTAAGTTGTTTGATGGCTTGAAGTAGTTGGTGGCACGATTTAATATCGTTTCAATTAGAACTGTAATAAATTACTTGCGTCTAAATGAGCGAGAAATAACGGTGATTATTCAACTATACATGTAATAAGACTAACGATAAGTAGTGAGTGGTATAGAAGTGAAATTATACGACAATAGTATAATTATAATAAATGTAAATAGGAAAATGTATACATTGTATCGTTGCTACACACCCTCTATTTTTTACCCTATTAATGTTTTGCCTCAACAAATTATGTTATTACTTCCTTCGCTTAAACAATATATCCGACCAGCTCATCTAAAACGATGAGCTTTCAACACGCAATTTTCTCTTTAAGTTCATTCATGACTCTCAGCTTATTAAGTTCTTTATTACAAATACATAATGTAACAAACTTTTGAAAAAAATATATAACAAGCTCTCAAGCTAATGAGCTTAATTAAATAAAAACAATTTTCTGAAAATAACTTGAAACTTTTCATTTAGAGATAATTTCTTATTAAAAATGTTCACTGATCAAACAAGAACATTGTTAAATAGAAGACTAAAATTAATGATGGTCTATGGGAAACGCCAGATTTAAATTGGCCTTTTATTTTTTTTGTTTTGTTTCAAAGATAGCAACTTTAATGTTTGGTGGGCATTATTCTTTGTAATTGAGATTTTTTTAAATTAATTGTTATACAAAAGCACAATGTCTTGTTATTCTGAAAATACATTATGAAGACAGTTCAAAAAGTTTGTGGGATTTTTAGCATTCATATTTCCATTACTGAGTCCATTAGCAAAAGCAGTTTGCTACGAATTTTCTCCAAAGACTTTCACTTTTACCCTTCTACTTACAAGATCATTTTAAAAGAAGACAAAGTCGTCATTTGGGGGATAAACAAAAAAGGAATAAAACGATTTTTTAATACAAAATTTAAAGCATTAAAGCTCATTCCCATTTGGATCGTTTTGTTAATACGCATAATTGTCACATGTGAGGCAATGAAAATCCTCGTGTAATTCATGAAAAAATAATGCATTTACTAAAAGTCACGGTTTAATGCGGATTTTGGGCTGGAGGTGTGCTTGGATCATACTTTTTGAAAACAAGTCTTACCAAGCTGTAACCGTGAATGGAATATCGTGGCATGATATCCAACTTTTTGTAGAAATAGTTGGACGATATGGACCTCTAAGAAATGTGGTTTCAACAGGATGGTGCCACATGCAATATAGCAATAAAAAAATCATCTACTTGTGAAGAAAACTTTAACAAACAAAAAATTTTTACCTCCAAGGTTTTGTAAAATCTAAGGTTTATACTCATATTAATATACCAGAATCAATTCGAGAACTGAAATCAGAGATCCATTTCGTTAATTCTGAAATTGAGCCACCTGTCTTGCAAAAGGTCTTCGGAAAATTTTATCTAGAGGGATAAGGTCTGCTAGCCGAGGAGGTCGTTTAGCTGACATCGTTTTCCATTAATGATATCAACAGGTTTATTTTATAAATAAACTAGCTGATACTCGCGACGTCGTCTGCGTAGGTTATTATATTAAGAACATATTTAATTTACAGAGAAAAAATATTCTAAAAATTCAAAGCAAAAATATATTTAAAATAACTGAAAAGAACTTAGCGTAGAAATTTTTTAACTATATGCCAAACAATTGCTTCTAAATTCCTACTTCAGAATCTGCCATTGCTCTAAGTGCATAGTAATTACTTGGTTAATCAATAATTAATTTTTCAAAAAGTTATAAATTCAAAAAATAATTGCTATATAACCCAAAATAATCATTATATTTAATTTTTTTTTCAAAAAATTGTTCTTTAAATACTCTTTCCGGATTCGCAATTGCTCCAGATTTATAGTTAAATAGTAATTCAATTTTTAAACTATTCATGTTTATAAGATCCAAGGGCAGCAGTTGATGGCGTCATAGTACTACAATACCTACATGTATAAATTGTTTAAAATAATTAATTATTAAAATATCCCAATTTTTGATCAATTATTTGCGTAATGAAAAGAGCAGATAGAGAGCTTAAAAAAACAAAAACTTCAAAACTTCAATTAAAAATTATTTTGGACTTTATAACGATTTTAATTCTTGAGTTTGAAAATTTTAAAAAAATTTAACTATTAATTAACTATTAATTATATACCTGGAGCAATTGCGGATCCGAAAAGAGCATTGAAGGAGCAATTAAAAAAAAAACTAAAAAAGTGACTTTTGTATTTTACAGCAATTTTAATTTTTAGTATTAATATTATAAAATCTTGGGTATTATAATTTTAAATTTTTAAATTTTCAAATTTTAAAAAAAATTAATTATTTATCAACTTTACACTTGGAGAAATTGCGTTTTTTGAAGGAGCAATTTTTGACATATAGTTTAATTAAAAAAAATTTTTCTCGCTAACTTGACTCTTTTAGATTAAAAAATATATTTGCAATAATAAAGAAGAGTGTTGAAATGTAATTTGATTATTGTTAAGGTTGTAACTTAAAAATGTATTTTGAATTTGTATTTACAGTAAAATATAAAAAATGCTAAGAGAATATAAAAAAGAGCTACAAAAATATTTTAAAAACATAAAAAATTAAGTAGAATTCAAAAAATATTTTATTTATTCTAATATCTCGCTTAGTTGCATGTCGTTGTACCGTGTACGCTTAAATATGAAATAATCACTAGGCAGTGGAAGGAAAAAATTCTCTCTCCGTTTGTCTCACTCTATCAAAGCAACAAAAAAACAACGAAAGCATACGCGGTCTGCTTGGAAAAATCGCAATTCTTAAAACTATAATTACTTTGTTTTTAATGAAGATATCGTGATAATTATTTTTTAGATAAGAACCAAGTATATAAGAAATATAAAAAAAATTGATCAAAATCTCTCCAGTAGTTTTTGAGTTAAAAGCGAACGCAGAAAAACAGCTATCATTTTATTTATATAGAAGATAAGAAGTTCCTTATTTATGTATAATTTAAGGTCTTTAATTTCAAAGTTAATTTCAGCATATTCGACTCGATATTGGCCACTCTTTATTTGTAACTTATCTATTTACCTAACTAAAAATTTTTCAGTAAATCACAAATTATGACTTTTTATTTTTAAATTCTTATGGCTTGCTTTTCAATACCCATCATAAAATTTTAGCCGCTTACCTAATTTTATAGTTTTTAGCTATAAAAATCTTTTAATTTGAAAACAGCATTTTCTCGACAAATAGGTATAGGTATAGGTAGGTTTGTGGGCGCAAACTCTATTATTAAAATAAAACATTCTTCAATAACTTACGAATTATTTACTTAATATTAATATTATTAACATTTTAATTATAATATTTATTTTATACAAAATATTTAAGATAGCCCACAAGGGCAAAGCCTCTAATATATGGAAATTTACGAACTCACTGTTCGTATACTCGATTTCCCTGATTTTACTATACAAACTTAGAATTAGACTCAGAATTATCTTACAATTCATAGTTAAAGATATTTGGAAATCAAAATATTCGAGTCAAAAACCATTCGAAAAAAAAAATAAAAAATTCAAGGAAATTATCATTCTGGTCTGGAATATGTACGAGAATCATTGTTTTTTTTTATTGGTATATTAACTCGAAGTTTTTGCAATATTTCATCGTTATCTGCATACCATTAAAATTTGAATCTTAACCGCTATGACTTTAATATTCAACGTTCGACTAGTTAAACAATTTTCATATTAAAAACTTCAAAGTTTTTTTTTTATTTGTTTTTGTTTTGAGGAACGATAGAAATTTGTTCTTTTCTCCATATACGAGTAAAAAGGCGTTGAGAAATTGAAAATTGTTGCAAATTTCGTAAATTCAATATGCAAAGTATATAAAAAGGGAAAATATACTTGAGCTCAGATCGAGTGAATTTTCATCAATTTAATTTAACATTATGGTTGGAAAAAGAATGTGATGTGTTGGGGGGGGGGGAGTTATAACCAATGTACACTACCTTTATTGGTATCGAACACATATAGTTTGAAGTATGTTTTTGCCCAATAACGCGGTATCAATTTCTTGTTCAGCATAAGAGACTTGTCGCTTGGGAATTACAATTGTTCACGTTCATCGCGTACAAACAATTCGCTCGAATCATAAAGCTGCGTGTGTACCAACGAAAACAAACATACTTCGATTCTCAACCGAGGGAGATCCACTTTCAACCAATTCCAGTTTAATTTATTAACGCCTAAAGATATTCGATTGTATTAAGTTACGAACAGACAAACAAATATTTTTAGTTTGAAAAAACAAGTATCAAAACAATCCTTAATTTCTATTAGCGATAATTTCATTTGATGAATTCAAGTGTATGTAACCTAAAAATTAATTTAATTTTTTTTTTCAGGTAAGTAACGATGATTATTGTACGCTGTAACCGTTAAACATGTAAGTCCGAAAATATCATATCATATTTTTGTAAAGCTCACGCTTTAAGCTAATATAATGAAACACGGACGATTTTAAAAGACTGAAAAGAAATGGTTTGTTTTAAATATTAAGTTTTCATTAAAATCGTAATATTTCCTATGATAGAACTACTTTTATAATTCTTAAACAAAGTTTTAAAACTTTTAGAAGAAAGAAAGTATTAAACATTTTTCTAATAAGATTATTTTTGTTCTTATATCAAATATCGGCAATGGAAAATATAAATCATATCAAAATATAAATGCTGGATATATTACATAAAATACAGATAAAATATGCGAGGAAAATAATAAAAAAAAAGAAAGAAAAACAATAAGATACTGGGTTTATTATACTTTTGAATAAATACATTCAATTCAAAATATAGACGGGAGAGTATTATATAAATGTGAAATATGTTTCCTAAAAAAAAAAAAAATATGGAAAATATTGTAATTTTCAAAGTATAATAAATTGGTTTGGTTGTTTTTATACTTTTTTTTTTTCAAAATCGTTACGAAGATAGTCAAGGGACCATATAAATTATTAAAAATGATTTTTGTTCATATTTTTTTTCACGTTTGTGAGACGTAATGATATTGAAATGCTGTTATGATTTACTCAAAATAAGAAATTAAAAATTTTTACTGAAACTTGTCAATTCTATACACATTGGTCTCAAAATTGTATGGAGTTCTCGTCCAGGTCCTCATTAGCTCCATAATAGTATAACTTTTAAATGGACATGAACTTCAGCTTTTAAAAATCATCAATCAATCCAAATGCGTCCGACGTTTTTGGTTTTAAAATATTGTAACGTTTTTACGGATTTAATGGTTTGTGTTTAATGACTACGAATTTATTTTTAACAATTGTCTTTTTATTTATCTTACACTATTGTTGCTTATACACTTCACATTAACAATTAGTTAGTTTTCACATTCACTTATTCACTATTACACTGATTACTTTTCACAATATTCACAATTTATTTACACTCGCGATTCACTGTTTAATTTAACACTGGTCGAAAATTTATATCACAATGTTGAATATTACTCTCGAAGATTTATCTGAACACTGTCGAAGATTTATTTGAGTACTGGCTCGCCTTATGCTTGTCCGGGCTTATATAAGTGTCGGAATATTTCTCGAATGTTCGGCTCATTGTCCCTGGACTTTCTATTTTTCTCGGAATCTATTTTGTCACCACCACTTTTTAGTTTTCAGGGAACTATCGATCATTCGAGATTCTTTACCCCTTCTTAATTCACCCAGTTATCCTTTTCGGTATGCCCTCTCGGTAGGGGTTCCTCGCCACCTCTAATCTGATAACAAGACCACCTTTTCATTGGCCGGCTGATGGTTAAGCCCACTGAGAGTAGGCGTTAAAATGGCGACGTCTCTCCATCTTGAGATTGTGACAATATTTTGGTTTGATTAAGAGTGTGCATCTTCATAATGGACACAAGAGTAAAACAAAAGCAGCTTCGGTACACTCCAGAGACAGAATCAGTACTCTACCAGCACTACCCAGAGAAAAAAGTTATTTTATTCTTTTAAGTACACTTTAAACGTGTTTTTTTTTTATATATTTTATTTCCTACTTTTAAGTTTACTAGAAAAACGTGGTATATTAAAAGTTATTTTTAAATAGTAATATTTAACTCTTTTTAGTTTTTTATCCAATTTAAAACTTTTTGAAAATTGTATTTTATTTCAATTTTTATAACTTATTAAATCACCTTTTCACTTTAATAATACTTTAAACCGTATAAACCATTTCATCTATAAACCGTAACTAACTTTAAATTGAAACAATTGCTAAAATTAAATAATTTGTTTGTTTTGATAAAAACAATCACTATTTAAATTTTATGTTGCAATTGCAATGTTTGTTTATATAAGGGTGTGGAAATTTGAAAATCGTCAGTTATTATTGATTTGTAAATATTTTTTAACTCTTGATGAATTTCATACAGTCGATTATATGTCGACTTCAATTAGTTGATCATGCTTTATTCTGACTGATTATAAAATAAACAGTCAACTGAATTCAATTCCCAAAAGTTTAAATGCGTTTATTTACAATTCGAAATAATACTCAAAAGTAAACATCAACAATTGAAAAAAATAGAAATTTTTCGTCAAATTTTATTATTTAACGAAAGCTTAACGAAAACATCACATAAGTACCTACTATTTAATTCTACTATAATTAAGTAGAATAAAATATAATAAAAGTGGTATTTTATTGAATTATTATAGTAAGTAGGCAAATATAAAAAATTTTAAAGAATTTTGACGATAGGAAATGCTTCAAAAATCGATCTCAATTTTCGACCTGGACAAACAAGAAAGCAAGTTAAGAAAAACGCGGTATTAATAAAATTGGCATAAAAATAAGTCTCAGTAAAGAAGATAAATTATAATGTGACAAAAATCAAGTCAAGCGTTAAATCTTTAATAAAAAGTAACCCAAAAGTGCTTTATTGAGTTATTTACTGTCCAACAAACACACTTTTGCATTTATAATATCAAATTCGTTAGTTTTTTAAATGAGTTTTATGGGAAACAGACCAAAAGAGCCTCCTCAATATATTATTCTGCAACTCATCTCATTCGTTGAGCTTGACAACCAAACAACTAGAAACTAGCCAAAACTCAACTCTAAGTAAGATTATCCTAGGGGCACACAGAGCGATCCAAATTAATAGTTTACCAGCAAAAGCGAAAAGAAAAAAAAACCCACCATCTTCCTACCCGAAAGAAGGAACCCCTAAGGAAGTGTTCACACAGCTCTTCCACGAAATAAAAAAAACAAAGTCCATTATGATCAGAGCATATACATGGGTGGGTCAATAATTGAACAAGACCAAAGATAATCGACGAAAACACAATAATCACGAGCCAACATCTTTCGCACTACTTTTCCACGCCCACACCCTCTCCTCCGCGAGCCACCAAAATAATAATAGAATCCGAATATGCACCAACTCCTTAGCCTGTCTCAAAGCCTTTGCATTACCAACTCTTTTCCCAATCAAAAGATACATAATGTCTAAACCAAAATTGCCTCCCAAGAGAAATTAACATAATTATAAACCTAATATGGATCCTTTTGTACGTTGGTATAATGGGGCAATGAAAGAACCGATGAGGAAGCCAAAAACGCAACCAAAATTCCTGCTGTAGCCCAAACACCTGGATCACTCGAGAATTTCAAGAAGCACCTCAGTGAAAGGAACAGGATGGTATGGGACACAGAATGGAAGAGTCAAACCTCCAAACTTCACTCTATCATAAAATCGGCATTGACTAAACCATCCAACTCAGGTCATTGTAACCCGACAAAATGAACACACTTTTACCTTCTGCAAAGGACTCAACCTTTCAACTGCATGATGAAATTCTTATCTCCACTCACCGCTAAACACTTATTCGAGTGTGACCTCCTGAAATGATTGAGGATGGAAACGGGTACGCCACACTCCATCCAGGAGGCGATGAAAGACCCAGAATAGTGGGACAACGCTTGCTGTTTCCTTCAGAGGCTGGGAATTCGAAGCGACATTTGACGATGTAACATAATCAAGGAACTAACCCATACCAATTACCACTTTGCTAATGATCTTGTAGTTAAAGCACATTAAAATGAGAATAAAAGTTTAGATATCAGTAGAAAGTACACTTGTAAGTATGTAATTATAATAGAATGAAGTCGTTTATTTTGTTCACATTTTAATTTGTAATAAATAATAAATTAGATAGGTACAACCCCATAGAATATGTAAGAAAATGAAATGTTTATTGTTGGAAAAAGCTCACATAGAAAATTAAAAATAGAAACAAACATGTTACTTGTTTTGTTTATATCACTTATTCATGAGCTTTCTTAGAAAGCTTTTACGATAGTTAACTCGGAAAACTATACGGAAATATATGGAAACTAATCTTGCGTATTAGAAGTAGGTGAAAATTTGAGGGCTAGCAAAATTCCAATTAATTATTCAAAATTGAATCATTTTGGTCACGATTAAAAAAATTATTGAAATTATTACCAAATGAAAAGAACTGTGTTTAATGGATATGAAAACATAACAAGTCGTTTAGGAAACCGTAATAATTATTATTCCAAAATGAACCGCAGCAATTACGTTGATGTTTTAACTATTACTAATTATAAATTTGATAGTAAGCTTTTGTGTAGTTTAGTTATTTAAATTCACTCTATTAGTTTTGAAACTAATAATATTTGCTGTGAGTCGTCACAGATTTTTTTTTTAGTTTCATTTATAAAGCTTGATGTTAGTTAACAGAACTATAAGCACTTTATCTATATCTTTATTTTTATCTTATATATATATTTATTAGAGGCGCATGCCTTTGGATTGTAAGAAGATTTTAAAAATTGAATATTTGTTATGATTTATTCAATTCATTTTTTAATTTACGTAATTGCATTTGTAAAATCATTCTAAAAATGATATATTTTTATCATTTATAATTTTTTTAATTTACCTAATAATGAAAGGTATCACTCATAAAATTGGCATAAGTAGTTTACGGAATAAAATGAATGGCAAAAACCGAATGAATGCGTTGTGTGACAGTAGCATGCAATTGTTTGCTTCGAATTGGTCACGCATGCGCACTAGTACGGTCAAATACTATCTCTCTCGGCATTTTATATAGCCAATTAACGGTCAGCAGATGCGTTTGCCGTTTTGAATATAAAGAGTGAATTTAATTGTTACTGATACTATTCGTGAGTTATTTTGAATTATTGACCCAAAGGCCATACAAATTTTCTGTTCTTTAGTTTTTAAATACATTATATGATGCGGTTGTTGATGATTTTTGTAAGACGGAGCGTCGAATAAGGCTAATTTTAAAAAAAACTTATAACACCACGTTTATCAAATAAAAAAATTAATTTAAAAAATGTGGTTCTTATACCCCCCCCCCCACTTCTAACCGCATACCCTGTTTCCATAGGCACCGCACGCCACATATATATATATATATATATATATATATAAACAAATGTATGTCTGTCTGTCCTTTATGCATTTCTAAAGTGTTGGGCCGATTTTGATGAAACTTGGAGCAGTAGTTATCTGGACCCCAGGGAAGGTTTGTTTCTTTCAGATTTTTAGGGAAACCCCCACAAGAGTCCCTCGAGGATAAATTGGAAGGGAAAGTCATTTAGATATACGTATTTGCTTGTCTCACATTACCCTTAATTCGTAGTGGTAACCTTGGTTCGACGTTTAAGCTCAATTGCTTTTTTACTCATCGACAGTATCCCAAAAAGGATGAAAAATGAAAGTGTCTCAAAAGGGATGAAAAATCAGGGTGTCCCAAATGGAATGAAAAGGTGTGAAAAATGAGAGTGCTCCTAAAGGAGTAACAGAGGGTGTCTTTTTGAGAGGGTGTCTCAGAAGGAGTGAAAAGAAATGAGAGTCCTTAAAGGGGAAAAAATTGAAGGTATCCCAAAAGGAGTGAAAAATGGGGTGTCCCAAAAAGAATTGAAACATGTAAAATTCTGTCATTGATTTGCGCTTCTCTCGCGCAGGGAAATGGAGATGAATAAACATAATATTTCATATAATAATATATGGACAATGGACACCAGAAAAGGCTATACCTTGATATAGTGGATGGTTCTGTGGGTAAATAATTTTTTGTAGCATATACTATGGAACGAATTTCAATGAAATATTGTAAGGATCTCTTAGATGTTAAAATAACAAATTGCCTATTAAATTTCCTAAGGAAATTTAGGGTTCCTGTAGAGTAATTATTATATGCTAACTAATGCTTACTATACGCTAACTTATAATTGCTCTTTAATGCTAAAAAAGCTGAAAGCTTTCTAATAATATTTGGTATTAAAGCCTCTCAAGTCTTATAGGAAAGCAAGTGGTTTTTATTCTCAAAAGTGTATAGAACCTATAAGATAGCTAATATCTCTTACTGAAGTAATAGTTTAGCAGGTATTAAGGTCTTATAATTAATTTTTCTCTTTTTCTGTCAAAATGGCTGAATTTTTATATTTACCTAATTTAAAAGTTTCTATTAATCAGTTAGCTTAATTTAGACACGCTCAGCGAAGTGAGCGAGTTTCAGTTAGTAATTATATAAACAATACTATAAGCATACAGCCTCTCTGTACATATGAACTCCTACCCTTAACCATAGACCCCTCCTTGTTTGAATTTTCCCTGGAAGTTTAAGAGTTTAAAGAATTAATTATTGGAGGTGTTTTCAGAAAAATTTTTTTAAAAAGCTCAAAAACTCTTAGAATAAAGTGAAGCTTTATGTTCTATTTGAATCAAAAACTTCGCGGCACAACTAGATGTAATATGAAGGTAAAATTCCAAGTTTACAATACTTCCTTTACTGTAAATATACTTAGTAGTAAAAGAAAGAAATTATAGCAATTTATTTAAGTGAACGTCCAACTAACATAAACATTTTCTTCTTAAATGCAAAAACAATAATATATTAAGTTAAATTTTCAAAATCAATAACAATTATGCCAATGTCGTTAGTATAAAAAGAAAAGCAACGATGCAATTGCAAGTGTAACACCGTTTACCATGAACTCTAACACGAATTCACAATGCAATTTTTTCATGACTTTACGAGAAAGGCTATTGATTTATAATTTAGTCTGACATTGAGAAAAACCAACAATGGCACAAAAATGTTGAAGAAAAAACTATCCAATAGTAAACGGGTTAGGGGAAAAAATTAATTAATCCAAGGTTCTATTTGTCAAAGTAGGTCAAAAATGCACCGCTATTTATAACTAGTTTCGTGATACGGGTAAGAAATTCATTCGGCTTCAACACGAAACAGATTTGTTTTAATGTAATTAAATGCAAGTGATACTTCAACTTCAATTATACCTATACCGGCACGTGTATAAATATAAAACAAATAACGGTAGCTAGTGAGCAAACTTTTAGCTGTGAAACTTTTGAAAGTTTCACAGCTTTCATGAAATGCATCTCTAGAGGACGCACACTCTTGATGGTGGCTTCGAACCATTAGTTGCAAAACGGCGATGACGTGACAAAGTAGCCACGACAAGACATCCTTTTAAGTCTCTTAACTTTATCAACACGATCCCCAAAAGGATAATGATAACAATACACTATTGTTGCCACCCTAACTTGAGACAACAATAAAATATTTACTAAAGAATGAAAAGAATACGTTGTTTTACTTTTTTACAAATGTTTGTAATACCATAATAAAAAAAATTATTTGGTAATTTTAAGTAAAATAATCAATATTGGATATTTTAGAGCCATATTAGGGAGAGTAAGGTTAGTGTGGCGCCAAGAATTGACGACGATTCCTGATAATACAGATGAAAAGAAAACAAAAATGAAGATTGGTAATTTGCGAGTTTTCGCTTCGTTTTCGATAAAAACCGGGTTTCAGGACGCATTTGTCTTATGGGAAATGATTTTGATAAAACTGTCAATTAAGACGTAACTATGGGAATTGTCATGTATTTTAAGTTAATTTATATAAATTCATTCAACAATTTCCTACTACAAATACCAAGGGGGTTCTCCAATTAAAGAAATTGTAGTCACTGTTCGTTTACCCGATTTTCATTATTTGGCTGAATGTGCACTTCCTGATACCACAAAGTTTTACACAAAATGACATGTTTTAAAATTTTGTTTAATGTTTAAAAATTATGCTGTAAATACGAATTGCAGTTATTCTTATGAAATCAATGAGTTTTCAATACTCGTTGAAAATCTTTATGAATACAGATCCTGCATTATTAAGAGCATTTTTTTCTTTTTTTCTTTTTGATGATTTTGTGGACGAGTCACCAGATCAGCGATTCTTGCAATCGCTCTACATGGAAAAAGCATTTTAAATTTATAGAATACTAGCTGATACCCGCTCGTTTTGCTGAGCGTATCTAAATTTAACTGATTGATTAAAAGATTCTCTGCGTTCATAGCGAAATATAAAATTAATCTATATTGACAGAAAAAAATGATAGATACTTTCAGACTTTAGATCCAAAGAAAGTTCATCAAAGTTTGTTAAACTACTTTTCAAGGCAGAGATATTAGCTGTCTCACATCAGTTTCTATACGATTTTTAGTAAAAAAGTACCGGTATTCCTTCGTTTAGGACTTTAGGAAATCTTTCATACCAAATGTCATTTAAAACCGTACAGCTATTTTAGGAGACATCCACTAATTGCACGAAGCGTTTTTTGCAATTTTTTAAATCCCATTCCCTCCCTTCTGGTAAGATGTCATGAGATTTGACATAAATCTTTCCCCCAACCCGCAATCTAATGTGATATTTTTCAAAACAAAAAATACATGATATTTGCGAGACGTTCCCTTTCCCTAAGGTAAGATTAGATGAGATTCGGCTCGACCTCATCGGCCCCTGAACACCTCACGTAATTAATGGATGTTTCCTTAATAGAATAGATTAGTAGCTATCCTACTGGATCTTTAGCAAAACTTCATTAAAATTCGTTACGTTAAGTAATTCTGGAAGTTTGAAATTTTTAGTTGACTATTTTAATACGTTTATTTTAGTTAATATCTTAGACAATGAACAATTAAAAAATTAAAATGTTTAAAAAAAATTCATTACTAATTTTATCGGGAGTTAAATTGAAATTCGTAAGTATTTAATTATTTATTTTCCAGTAAAAAATGTCAATTTTTTAATTTCAAATTTCTAGAGATTTCTTTCGTTATCGTGTAAAATTAGAGGAAAATGCGTTAAAATTCTATTTTATGAACTTCCAGAAACTTTTTAAATGTACGGTTCCTATAGGATATAATTGTTTCCCATCCCATGGGAACCATGCATTATTCTTGCCTTAAGAGTAAGCTATATCATTCTCCCCCGAACTACCGTATTGCAAAAATCATATCAATCTTTAACTCTGAGATAAACAAAAAACATATCTATCCCACGAGAATAGTACACCTCTCCGGAGTAAAAAGTAGATCAAATCTTCTTAAGGAAAATGAGTTAAGACTCTATTTCGTGGATTTTAATGAAACTGCTTTTAAATACACGGTTCTTATAGAATACATACTTGTTTTGCTATCCTATGGGGACCGTTTAATGTTCCAGTATGAGAATTAATCTATACCATTTTCTGACCTTTAAACTACCACATTACAAAAGTGGAAGTTTATCTTTTGCTCTGTAAAAAATAAAAAATGTCTATCTCACGGGAAATGTACATTTTTTCTGGATAAAAAGTATACTATATGTTACATCGGATTATAATCTTTATGCCAAATTTCATCCAGATCTATTCAGTACTTTTTGAGTGAAAGAGCAAAAAACATCCATACTTACAAACTTTCACGTTTATAATATTAGTAAGATTTTTAAAATCTAGTCATCTTTAATATACGTGGTTTCTCAGGATTGTTTATTTTGCCAATGATATTTTCTATATTAGGTACTTGAGTTCAAGCTCGAATCGAAATAGTTAGAATTTCATTAATTTTATGCTGTTTTCTGTGTTTTATTCCTGAAATTTTGTATTATTTGTGATTTTTAAAAAATATGTGTTCTTTGAATTGCAAAATAAATGGAAATTATAATCACTCAATGGAAATTTAATATTGAAAACGTGTTTGCAAATAAAAAATATTGAGCGGTTCAAATTGGACCATGTAGGTTCCCTTAGTTACTCACCTTGAATTTTGCAAATTACTTGCTTAGGCTTCATGCTGACGTCAAAAATTATCGATTTCGCTTTAAAATTACGATTTTAGATTTTGGGATAATCGACACGAGATTTAACTTCTATTGGCCTTACTTTATGGTTATACGAAAGCATAATATAAGCTATTCTTACTCGTGTCATCATATTATATAAACGTAACGTATTCAAGTATTTTATTTTTTTTACGCAAAATCAAAAATCTCAATCAAATCTCAAAAATACTCAATCAAATTGAAATGCTCTCGTCTTTTGATAAAACTGCAAACCCAAACATTTATGACTACATTGAATGACCAACACACATGCACAGACACGATCGAATAACTCGATGTACTGACACACTTGAATTAGAAAAAAGAACCAACAAAAAACTTCCATTTCCCACTGCAAAGCTTTCATAACATTTTCCAGTCTGTTGTCCTGCATTTTCGGAAGTGACTCGCTATAAATTTCAACTAAGCAGATTGAACTGAACCATATACTCGTATATAAACGCAATTGTTTGACCAATCGAAATATTTACAATCTTCATTAGCCATTGTGTTTGTTTTGTCCGTTGATTTTTTACCCACATTAACATAGAAAACTTGTTTATCCGAATGATTTTTCCACTCGACCAATTTCCTAGTTTGACATTTCAATCAACGCGTTTTAGTCGTAGGAATTTCCCATCCATTACCGAAACTTCAACGAAATCACAGTGCATTTTATTTGAATTGGATTTAAATCCAATTGATGGCATGATTAAGTTCATTATGATGTTAATATTCGGTTGATCAAACTATGTTGGTGTGATGTGGTATTTGATAGCTTTGGGTGTTGTTTTGGGGGTGTGGGCACCTTTTGAAATGCATTTCAACATTTCAATCTTCTGTGGCTTCAACAGTTCAGGTTATAATTATGTGGTTAACTATAGTGATCTAATGATTAGAGAATAATAATGAGTTTCTTTGCATCATTAGATTTATAATGAGTATTTTTAACACAAATTCAACATTTTAATTTGTAAATCGATCAATTTTTTGTTATTCTTCTAAAAATTATCTCTTAGCAATAAACAATTCTTTCAACTTTTTTCCACAACACTTACAAGTGCAAATAAACTTTTGTCGCTTCGATTAAAAGATGATCAATATCGCATTTCATTTTTTTGTCAGGAAACGAATGAAAAGGTTTCATTTTCGGTGAGGTTTTGCCCTCATCAAAACCTCCACCCATCCGTTTATGTTTTGCTCTCTTTTCGCGGGAGCAAAAAATATATTTCAATTCGTTTTGATTGGAAAATAACATTTATCACTAATAGGACGAAGAAAAACGTGCCCGAGACGTATTTATATCATACAATAGCTGGTAGAAAAATACATTTTTGCCGAACAATGGCCCAAGAAATTTGTTCCCTCCAGTTTATTCCTTGTAATTTACTCGTGACAGCTGAAATTTGCTCGTAAATAATGAATATTCAAACTCGTTTACAGGTCAGAGATTCAATTTGCCTCGCATATTAAAATATTAATCTCGGTTTATTTTGCAACAAAAAAAAAAATAAAGAAATTTTTATAGTTTAAACTTCAAAGTAAATTGCCGTTCGGTTTCATAAACTTCACTGATATTCAAGAATTTATTTTCCGTGTAATACTTTCTCAATTATAAGCGTTAACATAATGTGTTTCTTGAAAAGAAATTTTAATTATTATCGTACATTTAACTATGCTGTGTATGCGGTTTAATTTCGAAAAGCCAACGCTAAACATTCTGTAGTTTCGTTGAACACACGTAATGAAATTTCATAACAATTATAAGGAAACAATAGCGATCTTGAGTAACTGTTCGTTGAAAATTTTAACCCTTTACAACTTTGATCTAAAGGTGTGGCAAATCAAAAAAAAAATCTTATATAAAGAAGGGATGGAAATTATATTATATTAGGAATTATATAAGGGTATAAATGTCTGATATGATTCTTGATTATATTGCATCTGAGATACAAGAGAGGTATTTTCCCGACCATCTCATTTCAATTTCGTTCATTTTGAGTTTTTTAATTATTTGAATTTTAATTAAGCATTGATAACCATTAAGCTTTCTTTTAAGTGTTAAAAAATTTTGTAAGTTATAACATTTGGGAACCTTCAGTCAAATCTTTTTTAACATACTGCATAAAACTTGAATGCTTTCTTAAACAAACAATAATTGTCAACATTGTTTAACACACATTTTCATTATGGAAGGGAAGTGCTGTACTTAATTTAAACTGCGGATCTTTCAGTGGAGGAGAATATATTGATAGCAACATTTGCGGACGACACGGCGTGTGAGTTCAAGTCCACACATTGCCACAAGAAAGCTTAAATGAGTAGGCAAAAATATGGCATATTAAGTAAACGGGGATAAAACCTAAGAGACAACACCGACCCTTCTAAGAACCAGAAGGATACTCTTAAAGTGATCTTCTGGAACGCTAGAGGGTTGAATATTTCAAAATTTCAAGAATTTCAACGTATGCTTGACAAACCAGCAGCAGATGTTTTTATCATAGCAGAAGCTGGACTTGCTACAGAGACTCCCGAAGCCTACCAACCTGTCAATTATACTACCCATGTTTTGAGAAGAGGACGACAAGTAGCGTCGGGAATCCTGGCTGGTGTCAAATAAGGCATAATATCTAAATTTAAAGTTATACATCAAATGGAAGACGACAACAAACTCGAAGCTGTAGAACTTGAAGTCTGGAAGGCTCAAAACAAGTTTAACGTAATAGGTGTTTATAATGCACCTTTAAATAAACCTGCCATGAGGACAATATCAAGCAGAATTTCCTCCAATTGTTTAATCATCGGCGATTTCAACGCTGGCGATCCCGATTACTGAAGCAACTTACAGCCACCAAATGGGGAGCCAACCAAGATACACTCCGCACAACCTACCTGTCCTCTGTGCGACCTGCAATAGAATATGGAAACGAAGTTATGATTACTGCAAGCCAGACACAACTTCAGAAGCTTGATAAAGTTCAGAACGTGACACTAAGAATCATCACGGGTGGTGCAAAATCAACGCCGATCACAGCAATGCAAATACAAGCTGGTGTCGAACCATTACAGACACGTCGAGATGTGGCCACATTAAAAACATGGGAACGTATAAAGAGGATGAACCTCGAACAATGGCAACACTATCGCAAAGCTCCAAATAGACTCAAAATGCACACCTCCCCTCTTGCCAAAGCAGAAGAATTAATCTATACTAATATATAAAATTGAAGAGTTTGTTTGTTTGTTTGTTTGTTTGTTTGATTGGTTGAACGGGATAATCTCAGGAACTACTGGTTCAAATTGAAAAATTCTTTTAATGTTGGATAGCCTAATTATTGGGGAAGGCTTTAGGCTATATAACATCACGCTACGACCAATAGGAGCAGAGTATCGATGGAAAATGTTGCAAAAATCAGGGAAATTTTTTCCTTTTGAGAGCGTTCGTGGCCTGCCCTGCGTAAACGATTAAAGTTACGCAAAAATCATGTGGAGCAAAATTGTTCCTCTTAAAAAGTTCTACAAAAAAGTCAGCGACGACATATGTCTATCTATTACGGTTAGCCCGTTATAACCTTTTTAATGGTTGTTAAGGTTGTTTCAAAAATAATTCATTATTTGCGAAATCGTTTTTAAAAAGATATTATTAATTCTTACCCAAATACATATGGTTTTTAATGAAATTTGGTATGATGATAAATGACAATCTGAGTCATAAAAAAGAATACTTTTTATAACGGGAAAATGTCTAATTTATCCGGGAAATTGAAAAACGGTTTGGAGAAAAAAATTATGCATAAACTCTATTTTTAGTTGAAAATGGATTTTGGTGATATTTAAGTATGATAAATATGCAAATCATTATCTAGAACACGTTTTATCTCGGAAAAATTTCTCATTTCATCGGGAAAATAGAGAAAACTGGTTCGAAGAAACATCATGCTGAAACTAAACATTTTTATCTGATTACAATATATTTATAGTAATAACTCATAAGGTCCTCAAGGCAAAATCATAATTTTTCTTTTCATACAGTCCAATTTTTATCCAGGAAAAATTTATGTTCCCGTAGGATAGATACGTTTTTGTTTTTCAAAGAACACAAGATTACCATAATTTCTTGCAATATGATGGTTTAAGAGACAGTGAATGATATGGGCTACTTTTTATGTTAGAATATTGTACGGTTCCCGTAGGATAGGCTAAAAATAGAATCCTTCAGGAACTGAGTACTTCAAAGGAGTTTTCTAAAAGTTCATGAATATGAGTTTTAACGAACTTTTCTCAGGAAAGCTTGATCTCTTTTTTATCCAGGAAAAATGTTCTACTCCCGTGGGATAGATATGTTTTTGTTTTTCACAGAGTAAAAAATAGACATGATTTTTTGCAATATCATAGTTGAGGGATCAGATAATAATATAGATTATTTCTTATGCCAGAATAATGCACGGTGCTCAAAGGATAGCATGATAATTGTCTCCTGCGGGAACCGTGTGTTAAAAAAAAGTCGTGAAATAGATCTTTAAAGTTCGTGAAATAGCGTTTTAACACATTTTCTCTTTAGGATTAAAATAAAAATTACAATTTTCACTTGAAGATATGATTTTATATTTAACATCCGAAAAATAATGAAAAATTTTGAAACGTTGAAATTTCTTTCATTGTTAATTTTCGAATACATATTTAGAATTTAGCGTGTTAAATTACATTTAAAAAATCAACAATTAAAATTTCAACTTTTCTTTTCAAAACTCCCCACTTTTTAAAATATGTAAGGCCTTCTAAGTGAGCGCTTGCGCTTTTCCTTCTCAATATTTGTGTCCATCTAACTTTTTTTCAGGAGTCAGTACTGAGCTGATTCATAGATCATTAGACATTCAGGCATTCAGCTCCTTGCAATATATTATATCAGATACAGAAGTACAAGTTTAAAATATATTATTTGTTACAACGGTTACAGGCGTTGCAATAATCAAATAACATTTCAATTTTTTTTACGTTACTCTTTGTTTAAGTTTCATATATTCTTTTTTCTTCATTATATTTTAAGTTTACATACGTAAATTTTATCAATAAAACACCCCAGTAGTGTTATGCAGCGTTCCTTTATTATTCCCTTTCCCGTGACATTTTCTACTATAGTTCCACTCTTACTGATCATAGTGTGATGTACGGTGTACCTAAGATAGCTCATGTTATACTGTTAAAGTAGAAAAAAAATCTTCAAATTAATCAATTTCCCATTACAGACATACAATGTTTTTCTTGGTTTCGTCCGCGTGGTTTTAAATTAGCATTATAGGTACCAAATTTTATCTCTTCAATGGTTCTTAAGTGATTTGTGGATAAAACAAAGCAAGTTTTAACTCCTTTAGAATTGTGCCATAGGTTCCCGACTCTTAACCTTCTCTCATCCTTATGTGACGCAGACGGAGTTGCGTGGGTCAGCTAGTTAATAAATATAATAAAAAGTTAGGTGATCCTACTCCGGTCAATATAATAAACGATACATATAGCCAACTCCCCTCCGCCACCCTTCGACTAAAAGGTCAAAACCTATCAAAATCATCATATTTGGACATCGAACTACGGAAAGCCACTCTAGAAACGATCCATTCCATGTACCCAAGGTCAGAATTTCTACACATCTATACAGATGGTTCATCCATTCCAGGATCCGGAAAAACTGGTGCTGGTTACTACAGCAATATATTTGAAGGATGCGCCGCAGTTGGAGAACCTCTCAGCTGTTTTGATGGGAAAGTAGAGGCAGTTTTACTAGCTATATCTAAACTTCACGAAGTTAAGACCTATCATAAAGCTGTTTTCTTCATTGATTCTCTACCCCACCGATTGCGTTCGTACCAACAAATGTCGAGCCGCCTTGGACAGTCTTGCTAAAACAGGTTGGCACCTGTCACTACAATGGATTCCCAGTCATGTTGGTATCTTGGGAAATGAAAAAGCAGACGAGCTCGCAAAGTCTGCCACTACTCTAAATCAACCGCCAACACTTATGTCTTTAGCACAAGCTCAGAGCCACATCGCAATCACTGTCAACTGGCATTTCTACAATATTCAAAAAAATGAAGCGCAAGGAAAAAAATGGAATCCTTACTGGAATCTCCTATCTCACGACTTCTCCCCCGTCAAGTGTCAGTCGCAGTTTTCCGAGCTATCACGGGGCACGCCTACCTACGCGAACACTTGCACCGCATTGGAATCCTACCGACTCCAATCTGTTCCCTCTGCAATGGGAAACCCATGAATGCCATGCATCTTGGCAATTGTCCTGCACTTACAGACGTCAGAGAGAACAACGAAAACGACCAAAACCAACTAATCTCCAACCTCTATTGGACGGCACGGCACCGAATGACAGAAATGTCAAGCGTGGGAGTTGGATAAGAAGAAGAAGAAGAAGGAATAAAACCTAGTTAATTATGTTTACCCTGAGAATATAGTCGTGTGGACTCATTTAAATCAACAAGCACAAAGTCTCAAATGACGTAGCCGTGAGGTATTGGGGCGTTCATCTAGATTATCGCCTCAACTGGAAGATCCATACAAACAAAAAGGTTGCTCAGACACTCCATCATTGGATTGCCTGGATAACAGACCAAAGGTCTCTGTTGAACCTGTTGTCCAAGGTGTTTATCTAAAAAACGGTGCTCAGACCAACGTGGGCATATAAGATCCATCTCTAGTGTGTGGCAAGACCTAGCAACTTGTAAATGGTAAGAAGGTGCCAAAGTAAAATCCTTCGATCATTTCTGGGAGTTGGCAAATATGTCAGGAATAACATTAATCAACGGATCTGGGTGTTGAGGATGTCATCTTTTGATAGAAAGATACGTGGAAAGAGTGGAAATGCATCCAAACGAGCTCGGTTCAAAAGAAATTAACACTAGGAGGGGAATGATCTGGCGACTAGAAATGGAATTCAAACATGCAGAGATACCTCTCGCAACTGCCCTGACGAAACGGTGTTATATACCTTAAGTAATTTAGTTTATACGGGGCCAGTGCTGGCCAATGTAGTTGTATATATTATATGTAAAAAAATGTGGGTAACCACTCCCACCTTTACAAAAGCTTCATCCGGATTTCACCAAACTTGGGCTAAAACTTGCTTGTACATCTACTTGTGTCTCAAAGCTTTTGGTTGAAATTAGTTGTCTGAAAGCTCATCCTTATTTAATAGATTTTTGAGCTTTTCCAATTTTTTTCGAAAACGGCGACAACGATTTTCCTTAAACTTTCTATCGTTCTTAGACTTATTGATGCTTGCAACCAGTGGCATAACTATACCATCTGAGGCCCGTGTCAATTTTATTGGATAACCTCCCTTCCCTTCCTCCGTAATTAGTCATAATATTAATCCCCCCACCTCGTTTTAAATGTTAATAATTTATATGAATTTGTACGTGGTTGAACTTGTGAAAGTTGTGTTGAACTTTAATTGATTTGAAGTACTGATATAACATTTTTAATTTTTACTAAATTTTGTTGAGATATTAGGTTACTTTTGGCCTCTCTGACCGGGGCCCTAACTCTCGTGGGGCACGTGACATTTTGCCAGCCCTGCCACTCTATAGTTACGCTACTGCCTACAGCTTTTATTTGAAATTTTTTTTTAGGAAAATTTAAATAAAGATTGTTTTGGCGTTAAGGGTGGGAGTTCGTGTATCCATAATATATGTATAAAATATGGATGCATTAAGTTCTGTTCTTATAGTTAGAAAGTGCTTATAGATCTTTTAACCAACAGCGAGTTTCATAAATGAAAGTAAAAAAAATGCCGTGATAGATCGCAGCAGATATTTTCAATTATATATTATATATTATATTTTATTTATTTTTTAATCCTTTTTATATTTGTAAGGTTTCATCCCTCATTTTTTATATTGCTATGGTTACTTGTTTATTAATATTCATTATGATTCTACACTTTAATTTTGGGAACTGGCATTTTTAATTATTAACATTAAATGTCGTTTCTTTATTCATAGGTAAGATTTTATAAATAATATGTAAATAGTTTTAAGAAATTATAAATAAAAAACTTTATTCATAGAGAAACTCAGTGGTGTCAATAATTTATTTGTCAGACTTCGTATACAAGACAATATTATAAAACGACATTTTGTTAAACATGTCAAAAATAAAAAAATTAAGATTCGGCTTCACAATCAGAAGAATTACAGACGGAAAAACAGATATTATGTGCATAACGTCTGTAGGAACACCCGACAATCGCACCTTCCACATACCAGATGAATATCAGCCAGCAACGTTACACACTGTGCTCACAGAAACTAAAGCGTATTCCAAAATAAAAAACTCAATAGAAAAAATAAATCAAACCAGAAAAGTTTGGATAAGTTTAACGGAAGAATTAGCTAAAGTTTACTTAGATGAGGACGAAAACGTGCAGTTCGAGGACTTTTTCCTGGAAGAAATCACTTCAAATACTGAAAATAGCTTCGAAGGAACGCTGATAAAAATACTGAAAAAATTAACGGAAAATTCAACAAAAGCTAATAACGAAATAACCGAACCAGAAAAACGTAAAAAGAAAGAATCTTATAAAGAAAAATCCTATGAGGAAACAGAAAATGTTGAACCCGAAGTCTTTAATACAGGAGAACATTCACAATTAGACGACAACGAATGTGTTTTAAAGAAAAATAAGGAAAAATTGATTGAATTCAATTCTGAACCCGAAATTATTCCTAATTTAGAAGAAGATTCACAAAATTTAAATGAAGAAAAAAAAAGTAAAAAGAAAAGAAAACATGAAGAAAATATAGAAGATTATAATGAAAATTTAACAGTTGCTGCTACAGAAGAAAAGCTAGAAGACAACAATGAAACTGTTGGCATTAAGAAGAGTAAGAAAAAGAAAAAAAATAAAGAAAAACTTATTGAAAATGAATTATCTTTTGACGATAGTAACGTGATCTCCAAAGAGAAAAAAGAAAAAACGAAGAAGATGAAAGATATTTCTGAAATAAATGAAGAAATGGTAAAATCTGATAGCGGAGAAAATATTCCAAATGAAATAGAGCCTGTACAGAAGTCGAAAAGGAAAAAACTAGATGAACTGAAAATTGGACCCTATAAAATTTACGAAGAGTTATCAAAATTAATTTACAGAGTTGACACGGGCCACAACAAGACGGGATCAAAACTTTTCCACATCTCTAAACTACTTCCAGCCCTAACAACTACAAAAAAAAAAAAAAAAAAAAAAAAAAAAAAAAATCTTGTGAAAATATTTTACAAATATTTTTTTCCTAGGAGGGGTGATGTAAGGTTTCATCCCTCATTTTTTATATTGCTATGGTTACTTGTTTATTAATATTCATTATGATTCTACACTTTAATTTTGGGAACTGGCATTTTTAATTATTAACATTAAATGTCGTTTCTTTATTCATAGGTAAGATTTTATAAATAATATGTAAATAGTTTTAAGAAATTATAAATAAAAAACTTTATTCATAGAGAAACTCAGTGGTGTCAATAATTTATTTGTCAGACTTCGTATACAAGACAATATTATATATTTTTAATCATTACTATTTTATGCGGGTCTAATTCATACATAAAAAGAAACAATGTAAAAAAAATATATGGAAGTAAATTCTAAAAATCAAAGCATTTAAAATACTGAGATTAAATTGTAATTTATTATGGAGTATCCAATGATTCCACTCGAGCAGACAAGGTGCAGTATAAAAATCGCAACGATTAAAATATTGTATTGGCAAAGTGGATGAGAAGCTTTTGGTTCGAGTAAACCATAATGATTTGCATCGATTTTACCGCATTGAATCTGCATACAATTACTGTTGGATGCAGTTGAACGCTTCTCGAGAATTCTTCTTGTGTTAATAAAATATTTACAAATCCGAAAGGTCGCTTAAAAGCGCGGCGTTTCACAGCGGTTGTATCATGTTGAAAATTTAATAATTACGTTCTTTAAATTGGTTTCGTCATCATAACTTGCCAAGTATTTTTTCTTTTTCTTATTTTGAAGAACGGAAAGTTTAGATGAGAACGTAATTGGATGGAAGAAATCATTAAAAATTTAAAAATTTTTTTCAAGCTGGCATGTTGTCGTATGGGAGACGAGGAAGAATTATGAATATGGTTTTTTTATATTATGATGAAAGTCTGCGCGAACGAAATGATCGAGATAATTAACATTTATTTTTTTTTTCGCTTAAATCATAAATCATCACCGTTTTATTTGTTTGATTAATGATTTTCACGACAACGATAGACCACGTATGTGTAAATTGTAGCGTGGAAATTTTATTTATGACGTAACGTGCACGCATTTCATTTTACTTGACCTGTGCTTTTTAAAGTGGAGCTTTCAAGGATACGGAGGCTTTTTTTGCTCGACATTCAATTACGTTTTTGTCGGATATTTTCTTGTCGCGATAAGTTTTAGATTTGTAAACGCCATTTCATATGAACTCCTATTGAACATCAAGAAAATATTTTGATCAATTTTTACAGTTTTGCTTGTGCAATTAGACAACGTTCATTTATCGATCGAGTTCTTAAAAAATCAAAATGATGTCTTGTATAAAATTATTTCTTTACTGTTTATTAAAAGTTTCCTTTAATTTTTTTTTGCAGTATGACAAGGAATATAAAACTGAAAGGATGACAGTTTTTAAAAAGTTGCTAGGGTTTCAAATACTTCTAAAATATGTTGGAAATTTCAACAAATTTAAAGTTTTTTTTTTCAAAATTTTTCCGTTATCACGTAGATAAATCATAAATATCTTTTTCTTTCATTTCATTTTCATTTCTTATAAGATAATTTGAACGCATAAAGAACTCTATCACACGATCAGCATATTCATATCAATATGAAAATAATTCAGATCTAAGTATATGCTTCATTTTTATTTCAAGTCGAATTTTTTTCCATAATATTTTTATTGGGTTTGGAAGCCTCTTGAAAATATCTTCCTTATGTCTCTTTATTCATCCTCTTTAGCGTCACATTGAAATGAAGCCGAACTGCTTATAAAGTTACGGCAAATCATCGCCTCTTCGACTGGAGGGAAAATACTTTATAAATGAATATCACGAAGTAAATAAGGTGTCGTTGAAATAAAAATGACAAACATTTCGATGTATATATATTATATAATATACGCTATTGAGGCAGATGCGAAAACTCATACGAGAACACACACTGTGTGATATGAAAAAGACTGCGACAAATCTTGCAACTGACTGGAAGATGATGATGTTCTTGACATGTATCAAAACATATAAATATTGTACAACAAGGAAATGACATAAAATTTAAGAAACGAAATCAACTTTACACTACAAAAAAATTAATTTTAGTCGCTATATTTTTAGCAATTTCTTAAGTTTTTTGTATTTAAAACGTCTGTCAAAATTAACGAGTGATTTTTAGCAACTTTATTTTTGGCAGCATTGTTTTTGGCAGCATAACTGTTTTTGTGTAACATGTGACTGTTAAACATGTTCAGTTTGATCTATAATTTAAGCATTAATCGACTGACAAACGAACAACGCTTACATATTATTGAATTTTACTATCAAAACTAGCTGATTACCGCCCGTTTTGCTTCACGTATCTAAATAAATCTGATTGAATAATAGAAAACTTTACCCAAAATAAGAAATTCAGCTATTTTAACAAAAAAAGATAATTCGATATTTCTAGACCTTTGTTTCATCGAATGTTCACAAAAATCCGTTAAACTACTTTTCCAGGAACAGATATAAGCTATCTTATAGATAGGAACTATATGTTTTTTTGAATATTGTAAAATATAAAGAAAATTTTAAGCCTTGAAAACCTTTCACACCAAATATCATATGAAATCATTTATTAATTTTAGTAGAATGGATTAGTAGCTATCCTTTAGAAACCGTACCTTTTTTAGGATAAATAATATTAAATGTGTTATCTTAAGATCTGAGGTATTAGGTTTGATTGCCTTAAGTTCTATTCTAGGATATAGTGTTATTTTAAGTCCATTATGTCTTATCGGCAAGTAGGGCTATTTCCCGGACTGCAAGATTAGACAACGGATTCTTATAGATCTTAATCTAAAATAAAAAATAATTTGGGCTGGATTACTTCTTGTTCTGGGGACTCTGCCTAACGGCTTCACCTCCCTTAGTCAAACTTCTAATCGGGATCACTTAAGTTGAACTGTCTGTTTTTGTTATTTATTCCTACGGGTGTCATTTTGGAACTAAAATAAGATATTTCTTAAAATCTTTATGCATATTACTGTAGAGGATTTTCATCCCCTCCCTCGATAATTCGAACGTTTACTCGGCGAAACTTTTGATAATATATTAACTATGGATTTATGGTTTCTAGGAATTTAACCTACCTTCCTATCGCTATACTTCTATCATCGTTATAATTTTCAAATTTGTGAACATTAATTTATAAGAATAACAAATTAGTTTAAAATAATGTTGTCTCTACGATATTATATGTATATATATGTACATTGTATCACAGCTGCCTGCCGATGTATGTTTTTCGTTGAGCAGTTTTTAGAGTTTTTATTTTTTGCTCAAAAAATCAAAATTTTTTTGGAAGAAAAAGTATTTTATAGCACTTTTTGTAATGTTTACTATCTGTATGTGAAATTTCGTCCCAATTGGACCAGCCGTTTTCAATTTTGCCAAGAACAAACAAACAAACAGGGAAAACTATTCGAAATTTAAAGTAGCCTATTAATGTAAGTTGGAAAATTTAATAACTTCTTGTGGAAATTTCATTGAAATCGGTTCAGCCGTTTTCAAGTTTACCCTGGACAAACAATGTTTTTTGGGGAAAACTACAATGTAAATGGCCTTTATGTTTTTGTATAAAATATATGAAAATGTTGGTAATAAAGAGTATTCAACAAACTACCTTACATTTTTTAGATTAGATAAAAATTTTAGCTGAGAAAAATGATTTTGTTTTTGTTCGCACGCGCAGGTAAGACGAAACGTTTTTATTATATAGGTGTTCAAAAAGCAGAAATCTTCAATCTTTTTATTGGTATAGATTCATGCTCGGTTAAGAAAGTGAATCGTGCACTTTTTCCATTTTATGGTCAGATTGCGCGACCTTCTGACGCGGTTTTTCGTAATCTTTTGGTTAAATTTCGCTCCAAATTTACATTATTGGACATTGAACCACCAATACGTCAAGTGTGAACAGAGAAAAAGATCGTAGCTGTATCCGCCAATGTTGTTGCTGACCGTGTTGTATCGATTTGGCGGCTTTTGCAGTAATTAGGTCTCTATTACCCCTCTACGTGGAACACTTTGCGGAAGAATTTGCGTGTAAAATATTCTAAAATACAGCTGGTGCAAGAAATTAAGCCACATGATCTACCACAAAAGGTAACTTTTGGTGAATGGGCGCTGACAAAGTTGGATGAAGATCCACTTTTTTATTGAAAAATTGTGTTCAGCGACGAAGCCCATTTTTGATTGAATGGATACGTGAACAAGTAAAATTGCTGTATTTGGTGTGAAGAGCATCCAAAAGCATAGCAAGAACTGCCAATGCATCCCGAAAAATGCACAATTTGGTGTGGATTCTTGGGCCGGTGACATCATTGGACCGTACTTTTTCAAAGACGACGAAGACACGAACGTTACTGTGAATGGCGAGCGCTACCGTGCGATGATTAAAACTTTTTTGCCCAAAATGGAATAGCTGGATTTGGTTGACATGTGGTTTCAGCAAAACGGTGCCACAAGCCACATAGCATGCGAAGCAATTCCTCAATTCCGCCAAGATCGTGCGATTTAAGGCCTTTAGACTATTTTTTGTGGGGCTATGTTAAGGATCATGTCTATAGGGAAAAGCCCGCAACGGTTGACACACTGAGTGTATGCCAAAATTGGACCCAGCGTTTGAACCATTTGAGGAGTAGCCGCGGCCAACATTTACATGAAATCATCTTTAAATATTGAATTATATAGATCGTTCTATCGACTAAAATAAAGATTTCATACATTTCTCTAAATTTTATGTGTTTTATAAAGTCAAATCCGAAAGTTCTTAAAAAAAACACCCAATATTTCAAAGTTAATCAAGTTTGAAGTGATTTTAAATCAAATAAAGGTCAAATAAAAAAAATAGCTTTGAAATCAAGTCAAGTAGTGAAGCCTTAATAAATTTTAATATAAATGTGTTTTATGTTTATTTTATTTATGAAGTTATACTTCTTTAGACGCGTTATGAAAAAAATGATGAGAGTGAATTTTTAAGATGCGCTCGCATTTTCAGCCAAAAATTATCAAAATGAAGTTAGTCGCAAAACCATTGGGTTTCCTGGCGCGCATAATTTGAATTTTTGTTGTATTTATTTTCTAATTTATTTATTTTTATATTTAAATTAAAAATAATTATATATACAAATGACACATATTATTAATAAATAAGTTATTATTTTTCTCGAATTTTGCAGTAGCTGTTATACTATTTGAAATTTAATGATGACAATGACGTCTGCATTCCATGCACATTCTTAGTTATCACGAAATCTGAGGTTCTGAAATGATTCAACCATCTTAGAATAATTATTTAGTAACACAAGATATGAATAAGATTAAGACATTTACTTTGACAAGTAGCTACTTACTTTACTTTGCAACTTCTATGAAGCTTCGTTTTCATGACATGCATGAATTGTTAACCAGAAAAATGATCCTAACAAATTTTATAAACGTCTTGCAGCTTTCTTTGGATATAATTTATTGATACAAATTATAATATTATTCTCTTAATTTTATTTATTATTATTTATTTATTATTACTCTTTAAGTATATATATTATTATTATTAAATATTAAATTACAGCTTTTAAAATTGATTATTTGAATGCAATTAATAAAAACTAATATTAATGATGCCAAAGAAGTATAACTTCTCACGCGAGAATCTAAAAATATTATATGATAAGAGAAAATTAGTCGCTTGATTGCTTTGATTGGAACTTAAGAATTTCTGTTAAATATCACGTTCAGTTTTCAAGTACGAATAAGATATTGGATCACTGAGATAGACGAGCTTTTGAACAACATATTGAAGTACGAAAGTTCACCAGTTTCATAAAACTGGATGCTTTGAAACTTAAACGAACAGATTGTTGCTTTTTCAATCCATTTTTTTATGACGAGAAAAATTTGAGTAAATAAAAATATCATTACGTTTTCTTTGATGGGTTAAACGGTATTTTATTTTGTAATATTTTTTGAATTTAATTATTTTGTAGGTTGCCGCTGTATTGATAGTTTTCAATTAGCTTTTTTAACTAAATTAAAGTGGTTTTATTTATTTGGACTACTCATTTTACTATTAAATATATATAAAAAACATTAATATGTTTTTAATATATTTTTTTGAATATTTTAGTCGACAACATGTTAATACATCAAATGTCATAAAATTGCTGACACAGCTTTTGTTGAAAATGAATTTACGAAAAAAAAATCAAATTCAATTTAAATCTGAATATGAAAAATTGCATGAAAGCCAACATCAGCAAATCACCGCAAACTGAAAACGTCGACGAGAACAAAAGTTTTGATTAGATGATTCAATATATATACATTAATTCAATTTTTCAAGTGACTTAATTCACATTGAATAAATCATCGACATGCACACACACAGACTCTAACACACAAACGGTCAAATCTTTAAGTTTTACAATGTATATATTTGCGAGACGTTCAACATTTTCGAAAGATAGTTTGCCAAGAATAGATTTATGTGCTTCACAACGTTGCGTCGAAGATGGAATTTAAATTTGAACAAGCTCGAACCAATGAATGCATTCAAACGGTTGGACCCTTAATTTTTTTCCTATTGAAAAACCAGTTAAATGATTCTGAATCATTCATGAGCATACTTATTCGATTCACTGTAGAAGAAACGTTGACTGGCTAGAAAAATAACTTGTTTGCTATGTCAATATCCTCTTTTTGAAGTCATTCCAATTTATAAGCTCTGATCTTTAAAAAAAATTGGTCAAGTGTAAGTGAAATCTAATATAGAAAGGTTTTGTTTCCCAACTTCACTGTTTGCAGTACTTTTTTTGTAAACGAAGTGTAAATTTTGTAAAAGGTGTTTCAAGAAAAACGTCAGTTGGGAAATTGGGTAAAAAGGGAACAAAATTATAGTAGGATGAAACCCATTGGAAAAGGAAGAGAATATAACAAAAATTAAAGGAAAAATAAATTAAGGTCGATCTGAGCTGGGGAAGTGGAAAGAGGGGGGAGGTAAGGGTAGAAATGGTTTTTCTTGATTTTCGACAAAACTACAAGACCTATGGAAAAAGTTAAAGAGCAAAGTTGTAGGTCATAAGAAGATCTCCAACTTTTGTACTAACACTTTTTTCATATAACCTTAAAAATTTATGTGAAAAATTCCAATAACCAAGTTTTTGGTTTTTTATTTTTATCTTTTACAAAAAAAATTTATGAAGTTTTATAAAAACTTACCTCTTAATGTCATAAAAATTTATTTGTCCCAAACAAACTGTAATTTTTTGTGATTTAGAATATTAATTTTTTCACATTATAATGACTTAATATCGAAAAAGCACTCTAATTTTCAATCAAAAATTCTCACGTCAAAACATCTGATTTTTTTAAAAAGTCGGTGAGCTGTTTGTTTGTTGAAACCTCTACTTTCTGATGGTGCAAAAAATATATACATGACAATGTTAAATGTTCTCAGAAAATGCAATAATTAAAGTGTAAATTTCAAAAATTGTCAAAATTGTACATAATATAAATTTACATAACACAATTTTGAACAATTTATTTAAAATTACACTTTAATTAGTGCATTTTCTGAGAACGTATTTAACATGGGCATGTATATATTTTCTTGCATCATCAGAAAGTAGAAGTTTCAACGAACAAAAAGTTTACCGACTTTTTAAAAAATACAGTTGTTTTGACGTGAAAATTTTTGATTGAAAATAAGGGTGCTTTTTCAATATAAAGTCATTATAAGGTGAAAAAATTAATATCTTAGATAATATAATACAGTGTGTTTAGGGCATTTAAAGGTACGTTTTCCTCAAACGTGTAAAAAATTTTTTTGTGAATGATAGAAAATAAAAACCAAGCTAAAACAAACTAAGCTTTTGGTGGGAACGATGACTGATTTTGTGGATCTCGGAAGAGCTGAGGAGGTAGCCCTTACAAGATTGAGGACGGGTCATACTGGAATTACCCACGCACACATTTTTTTTCTGGGGGAGCGGATCCAGCTTGTCCAACTTGTGGAGAGCTTATTGACGTTCCCCACTTGGTAAGGTCCAACCCTGGTTGTCCTTCTACTTACGCTCAACAGGATCTTGGGAATATGCTAGACCCGGAAGTCTCTGGCTTCAAACAAAGATGGAAGTCAATGAAAAAATCACCTTACTATCGACAGATCTAACACACAACGGTCGTTATACCAACTAACCAAGAAGTCGCAAAATGACTCCGCAGTCAAAGCGACAATAATTTTAAATTAAAAAAAAAAAAAAACTTGGAAATTTGAATTTTTTACATAAATTTAGAGGTTATGTGAAAAAAGTGTTAGTACAAAAGTTGTAGATCTACTTATTATCTACAACTTTGCTATTTAATTTTTTCTATAGGACTTGTAGTTTTGTCGGAAATCGAGTTAAACCGTTTCTACCCTTAACCCCCCCTCTTTCCACGTCCACACTACAGACTTTAATTTATTTTTCCTTTCATTTTTGTTATATTTTCTTTCTTTTCCAATGGGTTTTATCCTTCTATAATTTTATTTCTCTTCGAAAGTTATTTTCCCTAGTCTAAAATGCACGCCAATTATGATAATGCTAGAATATCGTAATTCGTATTTTAATCTTAACAATTTTTGAAATCATAAAATAAATGTTTTTTCTTTTTGTTTCAGGTAAGCACATTTTCACAAACGTTTGACTTAGCCTTGGTTTAGATGAACAGAATAAAAGTGAATAATTAAAGGTATGAATTTTTCTAATAAATTAAAACTTTAAAGAGTTGGGGCTCGTTTTAGAGCTGTTTGGAGCTTTAACATCCCCAAGCGGGTATTATTTAAAAAAAATAACAATTTCATTCATGAAAATATGAAACAAACCTTTAAAAAATGCTTCCTTTTGTGTATTTATCGCTTTGAAAAATGAATGAAACTAAGGGACATGAAATAACTCACGAAGCTTTAATAAACTTAGCAATAGTAATTCACACACACACTCCCACACCTGATGCTCATTGGTACTTTAATAGAATTGCATTATTATTAATTCAGTTATGCTAATACAAAATTTGCATAGCGGCAAAATAAAAAGTGTTTTATTATGGCACTCGAATCGATTCAACCATCGTGGTTGTTATCTTTCGCAAAACATACCTTTGTAGTGTTCCAAGAAAACATGAACAATCTGATTGAGAAATTTTAGACAATATTACAACTAACTTGTCGTGTAATTTGAAACTTGTAAAGCAGTAAAAGTAAGCTATCGCCGTTAGGAGAATCGTACTTTTCTCTATGACAGTAAAACCTTTAAAAAAATTTATTAAAAACGCTTTTATGCTTATAAACTATATTTTTAACGATCCAATTTATTAAAATTATTTTTTTATTTACTCAAACATTAAAATATGATATTCAAGTATTGTTTGATGAATTTTATTATTGAATTGGTAAACACAGGAAATTTGAATTATTGTTTATTTTCAAACATTAATTTCAATTATACGCAGTTATTGTTTGTTTTTTTATTTTTCATCTAAAATCATTTTAAATTTATTATTATGAAAATTTAAAAGGTTTTTCTCGTGGATGGATTAAAATTTTTTAATTAACAATACTCTGTGGTTTCATTCATGTTAAATAATAATGATGGTAAATATCATGTTTTGTAATCATCAAAGCAAATTGTTACAGACTGCACTTTCAGTTAAATGTAGTTATTACTCAAAGCCGTTGAAATACGATATAGGTACAAGGCTAAAAATCGTTTCTAAAATAACAAGTCTATTCGCACTCCGCTTTTGGTCCAACGGTATACACACTTTATCGAAATAATGTTTTACGCAGAGAAAATTAAGAAGTGAATATTTTTATAGTTCGCAGTGTTAAAACATTGTTAATCAATATTGTATAATAATTTAGTTTAGATGTCAATAACTACTATAATTACTGCTCATTGTCAACGAAACGTTTTTAATAAAACCCTTAAATTTAAATCTACCTAAGACTTTAAAGATTAATATCTAATAATAATGTTATATCTAATTTATAGTATACTAGCTGATACCCGCTAGCTTTGCTGAGTGTATCTAAATTTAACTGATTGATTAAAAAATTCCCTACGTTCATTGCGAAATATAAAAATTAATCTATTTTGACAGAAAAAAAATGATAGATACTTTCAGACTTTAGATCCAAAGAACGTTCATCAAAAATCAGAAAACTATTTTTCAAGAAATAGCTGTTAGCTGTCTCACACCAGCTTCTATACGATTTTTAGTAAAAACGTACCTGTATTTCTTTAGGATTTGAAAATCTTTCATACCAAATGTCATTTAAAACCGTACAGCTATTTTAGGGGGCATCTATTAATTGCACGAGGCGTTTTTGACGATTTTTAAAATCCCTTCCCCTACTCTCTGGTAAGATATCATGAGATTTGGTATATATCATTCCCCCAACCCTCAATCTAATGTGATATTTTTTAAAACAAAAATATACGTGATATTTGCGAGACGTTCCCTTTCCTCAAAGTAAGATTATATGAGATTCGGCTCCACCCCATCGGCCCCTGAACGCCTCACGTAATTAATGGATGTTCCCTTAAAAGAATAGATTAGTAGCTATCCTACAGGATCTTTAGCAAAACTTCATTAAAATTTGTTCCGTTAAGTAATTGTTAAATTTAGAATTTTTTAATTTATTATTTTATTATTTTAATATGTTTATTTCCAATAAATATCTCCGACAATGAACAATGAAAATATTCAAATATTTTGAACAATTTCATTATTAATTTTACCGGGTGTTAAATTGAAATTCATGTTTATTTTCCAGTAAAAATTGTCAATTTTTTAATTTCAACTTTGTAGAGATTTCTTTCGTTATCGTGTAAAATTGAAAGAAACTGCGTTAAAATTCTATTTCCCAAACTTAACCAAAACTTTTAAATATACGGTTCCTGTGGGATATAATTGTCTTGCCATCCCATGGGAACCATGCATTATTCTAGCCTTAAAAGTAAGCTATATCATTCTCCCCCAAACTACCACATTGCAAAAATCATATGAAGCTTTAACTCTGTGATAAACAAAAAAACATATCTATCCCACGGGAATAGTACATCTCTCCTGAGTAAAAATTAGATCAAATCTTTTTAAGGAAAATGAGTTAAGACTCTATCTCGTGGATTTTAATGAAACTGTTTTTAAATACACGGCTCTTATAGAATACATACTTGTTTAGCTATCCCATGGGAACCGTTTATTATTCCGGTATGAGAAGTAATTTATATCATTTTCTGGCCCCTAAACTACCACATTACAAAAAACGAAGTTAATCTTTTGCTCCGTAAAAAACAAAAAAATATCTATCCCCGGGAACCGTACATTTTTCTGGATATAAAGTATACTATATGTTAAACCGAATTTTAATCTATATCTATACCAAATTTCATCCAGATCCATTCAGTATTTTTTGAGTGAAAGCAACTATAATATTAGTAAGATCTATACATGTAAAAATGAATTTCCCAAATGTTTGTACGCGCATAACTTTAGAACGGCTTTACTAATTTAACTGATTCTTTTTTTTTTTGTTATATTCGTTATTTGCAGGACAAGTTTGTGTGAAAGAAACTTTTTGGTATACTATCGAGAAAGTCATAAATTAGGATGGTATTTTTGTATGACATATTAATGCAAATATGACGTCAGATCTGTGGCTTTATGTTTTCAGGACAACAACAAAGTTCACGTTCAAATTTTAATATTTTGTAGACAAAAATTGGATTGGAATTAACATTTAAGTGCGTTTATGGTTATTATCTGACCTTTTCACATTGAAAACGATTAATTTCAACAATTTGATGTTATAAAAGTGTTATTTGAATTGCAACAATTCATAAATATGTATTGAAATCTCTGCAAACCAACTGTTTAGATTTTATTTGTTATTCAAGTCTATTTTTTTACTATGATTTTTGTAGCGTTTACCTTGGTTTACGATTTCAAAATGATCATACGCTATTGTTAAGATCCTAATATAAAATATCTTTACGTAATAAACAAAATTATTCATTAACGATCTTAAGTATTTTTTTTTATTTAAATTGTGATTGTTACTTGAACAGTGAAGCTGCAAACGTTTTAAATGGGAAAGAACGAAAAAAATTAATTTAACAGAAAAATGTTATCACTATACTTAATTAGCTAAAGAAAAAAAATCAAGAATTGATAAACTTTCTGATCAACTTTATTAATTCAAAATTTAAATGAAAAATAAAAATACAATTAAAAATTGAAAACGTTTGTAAACGATTAACCAGTAGTAGAAAATCAATCAAACACAGTTTGTCTTTCTTTGACTCGATAAATTTCTTACAAGTTGCACCGTTTTACACGACTTTTGTAATACATATTCTAAATCATAGAAATTTTAATTTTCATAATTGAAGTAATTGAACTTTAAATCGAGTGAACTTTCGATAAGTTGAATTCCTAGAAACCATACATCCATAGTTAATTTATTGGTAGTTATCTTATCTATAGTTCGGCTCAGTTTATATTCGAATTATCGAGGGAGGAGTTTTATTTATGTATTGTTCGATGAGTGAATATGATTACATTCTTAACAAAAAATATTCAAGTTCAAGCATACAGTTCGACGTAAGTGATTCCGATTAGGAGGAGTTTGATTTAGAGAGTTGAAGCCTTCAAGAGTTCGATTCATAGAATAATTTCATAAAATACAAAGAGTTACATAAGGATGAATTGAAACAAAAAAAATTAACTTATACACCCAACTTATTGGGTATACGCAGTTTAAAGTAGGTCAAACGTAAATTACGAGTATTTCATAGTTCATTGAAAGAATAAGTACTGAACTGCAAACAGTGAGATTTCTAGCTAGTAGAAATACGAAGATATTTATCACTTTGGAAAATTTACGATTCCTGAGGAATAACTTTCTATAACAACATTACATATATATAACTAAACTTACTTTTACATATTTTCCTATGACGGGTTCTATTAACCAATTAGTTTAATGAAGCTATGTCCATCGAATCAGGCGGGGAACAGCAAGTATACATATTTTAATAATATATAATATGTATATCTAATTTTGTCTAGGAATAGAAAAGTAATTTACCAATTATAAAAATTGGTTACAATCACAGTATAAGGATAGCAACTTCATCGTTGTTAGCCCATCGTTATTAAATTTATAAATTTATTTACATATAGTTTTAGGTTTTAAAATTTTTACACTAATATTTAACCCAAAAAAGGGCAGAATTGGTTTAACTTACATCAAAACTTACATCAAAGTGATCTTCACAAAAATAAATGTAAGTATTTGTAGATACAGCTGCTGGGCCCCGTCTTGCAATATTGTAACCACCTCTCATATTTTCATCCTTTCGGACTTAAAGGAATAATTTATTATATGTTTTAATTGAATTGCTCACATATTGAATCAACATACAACACCAATACGCTTTTGAAATCATTTTATCAAACTTCTTCTTTTGTTTATTGACATTGGCTAATAGGTACGGCTATTATATATTTACTGATCACTGACGTCATAGTAGCCGCCATGCTATTTACCGGCATTTTGGCGCTAAAACTAAATTTTAAATAAAAAAATGGAAACTTTTTCAATATTACGTTTATTTTTACAAAAATATTACTTGTTTGGGCTGTGGTGGATGCATACGAAGAATAATAAGTCGATTAATCGATTTAAAAAATCTAGTCATATACCCTATTCAACTTAACTACTTTTCACGGATATGAATTCACAAAAAAAAAATGTAAGAAATGTGAAAATGTTCGCCCTTTCTTAATGAAATCAAAAAAGTTTTGCATTTTTCGAGAATGATGATTCTATATAAATTTAGAGTAGGTACATTACATTTTCAACAAAAAACACTTCTTACAAAAACTTTCCTGGTTGAATTATTTGGCCGCTAATGCGCATTTAAAAAGGTTAAAATTTCCTATTTTTTAAAATTTAACAGCTGATTTGAACAATCTACCTTTTGAAAATATTTGCAAGGAGTTATCATTTAGCGCTTATACTTTGTTTACGGCCATTAGCACAAGTCAATACGATTGACAAACTATTGAAAATGTATTTTAAATATCCAAGTCTTCATGGATGCGTTGGTTGTATACATACCAAGGTACACCTATTATTGTTCGTAAAATTATCGAATCTTGTAATAATATCTATGTAAGAATGATATGATGTGTCCCAAAGGTCCACTCCATAAGTTCGTTTTATTATGGATTTATCGAGTCTTACTTTATTTTAAGCCAGTATATTTTTCCAAATTTTTGGTTCAGCTGTTTCCTTTTCTCCTTGATATGCTTCGACCAAATCAATCCTCTATCCAAATGCATAACGAAATACTTGGACTCAGACTGAGGTACTTCTGTTCCATCCAATTTCAAAATGTATCGATTGAATATCACTTATCTTAATCTTCCATTGGTTGAAGATTATTAACGCCTCCTGTATTTTTTCAAATGCTTCTTTCGGATCTTTTCCAGTCGCAAGTATTTTTTTGGCTATCAAACTCGGTTTAGGGACTATCCCATTTGGCTATCTCCCTGATCGATAACAGTGAGAAGGTTAAAAGACGACTACCTAGAGGCCAAACCTTTCAACGAAGAAATGTTTTGTCAAGAGACAGATTGTGTAAACTAAAATGAGACAATAATAACAATAACATTTTATTTCCTCTTCCTGAACGTGGTACATCACGCACTTGGTCAGTTTTTTTAAACTTGTTTTACATTATCTGCAAAAATCATTAAATATTTAATTTTTATTTTACAGTTTTTGTTTAGTTCAAATAAAAAATTGCTTTGATTTATGTTTTTGGGTGGTGCATAAAGTGATATGCATTCAAACAATTTAATTATTTCAGGTATAAAAAAATAACAGAAAAAATAATGAGAATATTTGTCTCCCCAATTAATGTTCTGAACGCTACAATATTTATATTTGATCGTCCCTATGAATTGATTTTATCAATTTTGCATATAAAAGGGATGTTTTTCGTGGAATTGTATTGGAAAAAGTAGGTGTATACAGGGAATGTCGCTTCACGGTAGCGAGCGTGACATTTGAAATGAATACTGCTATCCAATAATCCATCAATATTATTTTACATATTGGCTATATTTAATATTAGACATAAAATAGTACATTTCAAAAATAATAGCATTGAGAGTGAAGCTGTGATTTATTCATGAGATTGGCGTTAGTTTTATGAAAGACAGGGAGAACGAGAGAGAGACGAGTCAAGTTGGGGTTGAGGGTTGTTAATATAAAATGCAACTATCGATCACTGGCTTCTCTCGTGGCCGTTATGTGCATAATATCATCAAAAAGCATTATGCAAATGGGATCGATGTCAGTTAATATTGCATGTATGAAACTTGTCAATATTAGCAACTTTTTTCCCCGCTTTTCACATCTTCTCGCCGTATTCTTTTTTACTCGTTTCAATCAGTTTTGAATTAATAAAGCCAACGCAGATGAAGATAATGAAACAGCCTCTCCATTGGTACATATCTGCGTGTTATATCACGCGATACAACGTTGATGGAGAAGACTTTTCACCTTCAAATTGAATAGGCGAGATAATATCGAGATTTATGTAAAGTTGCCAACTTTGAAAATTTTACACGACCTCGAAAAAGCGCCTATCAACAAATTGAAAATCGAGATTTTTGTAACAATGCTAAATTTTCATTTTCACTAAACATATTAAATAACTATTTGTTTTGTGTACTTAATTTTGCTGCAACAATAGAAAACTAAAAATACTTTTATAGTTTATAACTTAAACGTTATTTTCTGTAATCGAATGCGTTTGAAGTTTGTTGTAGAGCTGTAGTAAATATTTTCTTTTATATCCATAAAAGTTCATATCAATAAGTCTATATATCAGATTAAATGGCCAAAGCATTCAACTGCCGTTTATTGATTTTTCCAATAATATTTAATAGAGAAGATAGGCGTCACTTGGTCTCAGCTCGAGGCTATTATTTCGAATCAAAGCTCTCTCTTTTTCTTCAAAGTTTTTTTCCTTGTTATTAGGCGCATAAAAACCATGATTTGGGAATATTTTTTTTTAACTTTAGAATACACACAATTTTTGCCTCGTACCATGAGATTTGAAGATATTAAATGTAAAATGTAGATTTTTTTTTCGCTTCCATGCAACAGTATAATAATGAGAGTCGAAATAATTGCTCGTTAAGTTTTTGCAGAAATGTCAAGTGGGATTAAATTTGTTAGTAAGAAATGTTGAAATTAAAAAAAAAGGAGGAAACAGCGATCGATGCGTGTTCTCACGAATAAAATGTGGAGGAAATGAAAATGTTTGTTTTACTTGTTACGAATAATAGAAATATGATTTAGAAGATAAACCATCCCTATTAAACTATTATCCTGGGAAAAAATCTTTTTGTCTAATCATATTTAATCAGATATGTAAATTGGCTAGGTATGATCATATGTAATTATATATGATTAGACAAAAAAAAATTGTTTTTTCTAAATAATCACTTACTACAAGCAAATGCACATTTTTCGAGAGTTTTTTTTAAAAACCAAATAAAATAAAATAAAAACACCAAGTAGAACGATAACTAAAAAGATATTACAATATAAGTGAATACCCAACAAAAAATATTGTTGTCTATCCATACATAGTATAAAACAAAGTCGCTCCCACTGTCTGTTCCCTTAGATCTTCTAAACTATAAAATGAATTTTAATGCGGTTTTCAGCAATTGATAGAGTGATTCAAGAGAAAGGTTTGCAGGTATAAACCTGCATATTATAGTAGAAAAAGTCCAGAAATTCAAAAATTTATAATGTTAGGTCATAATTCACATATTTTTGTGCACTTACATTGCAAACGCTGGCTAAACCTTCCTAAATAAGTCAAATTAATATTCGGTAAAATTGTGTATTTTAAAAATATTGACAAAAAAGTCTGCAACGGTATATGTCTATCTCCTAAGAATAACCCACAGAAACCATTTTTAGCTTTTACATATTGCCAAAAATATTGGTTTTTTACCAAGATATTTTAAACAACACAGTATTATTTCTTATCCAATTAAATACATTAGATACTTTGTACATTTTATGTAGATCAAAATTCCCCTTTACAGTATATCATAAAAATGAAATCTTAGAAGATATCACTGATTAAAAAGCGTTCTCAGAGCGACTGGTTATTGTACGTCGTACGTACGTAATGGCTGTTTTATTGCAATCTTTTTCTTATAAATGTAAAAATGTTGAGTTGGTTTTTATTTTGGACATATAACTCGAAAAATGCAACACCAATTAGTACATGTACTCTTCAAAGAGTACGGTGGGTCACCCTACATAGGATAGTAGGTATAAAAATTGAATCCTACAGGAACCGTGTAATTTCGTAGTAGATATTTTCGGTAAGCTTTGTTAAAGTTCGTGGAATAGCATTTTAACGCATTTTCCTCAAGAAGGCTTGACCAATTTTACACAGCTACAAAAGAAATCTCTACAAAGTTTAAATTAAAATATTGACAAAGTTTACTGGAAAATAAATATAAATTTCAATTAACACCCGATAAAATTAATTCTGATATTTTTGAAGTTATACTTCTTTAGGCGCGTTATGAAAAAATGATGAGAGTGAAATTTTAAGATGCGCGCGCATTTTCAGCCAAAAATTAACAAAATGAAGTTGGTCGCAAAACCACTGGGTGTCCTGGCGCGCGTAATTTGAATTTTTGTTGTATTTATTTTCTAATTATTTATTTTTATATTTAAATTAAAAATAACTATATATACAAATGACACATACTATTAACAAATAAGTTATTACTTTTCTCAAATTTTGCTGTAGCTGTTAAACTATTTTGAGGTTAGTGATGAAAATGACGTCTGCATTTCATGCATATTCTAAGTTATCACGAAATCTGGGATTCTGAAAAGATTCAACCATTTTAGAATAATAATTAAGTAACACAAGATATGAATATAAATTAAAATATTCTTCTCTTATTTTAATTTATTTATTATATTTTTAAATATATATATTATTATTATTATTAAATATTAATTCACAATTTTTTAAAATTGATAATTTGAATGTAATTAATAAATACTAATTTTTAATGAAGCCAAAGAAGTTTAACTTCTCACGCGCGTACATAAGTACACGCAACCACTTTTTTAATTTATTTGATTTTCTTTATTGTCGATTGTCTAAATATACCTACGTATTAAAATAATTTACTAAATTTTATATAATTAACTATTACTTAACGGAACTAATTTTAATGAATTTTTGTTAAAGATATCTCAGTTCTTAACGTATTGAATACCATTTTTGCTAAAAAGCCACGGTTCCTGTAGCATAGCTACGAATCTACTCTACTAAAATAGCTGAACGGTTATAAATGATATTTGAAATGAAATATTTTCAAGTCTAAAGGAACTTTTTATACTTAAAATTGTAATGAATCTGTAAGATATCTAATATCTCTTCCTAGGAAAGTCGTTTTAAGGATTTTGATGAGCTTACTTTGGAACTAAAGTCTAGAAGTATCTATCATCTTTTTCAATCAAAATAGATTAATTTTTAAATTTCGTTGTGAAAGTAGGACAATTAATCAATTAATTAATTAAATTTAGATTCTCTCAGCAAAGCGAACGGGTAGTCATATATAATTATATATTATCATACCTGGGCAATTTTTTTGATCTGATTATATATGATTTCTCTACTTTGCTTAGGGCACTCACTCATATTGTAATGTCTTTTTAGTTGTCGTTGTATTTGGTGTTTTTATTTTACTTTATTTAGTTTTTATAAAAAAAAAACCTCGAAAAATGTGCTTTTGCTTGTAGTTATTGATTATTCAGGAATAAATATTTTTGTCTTATCATATATAATTATATATGATCATACCTGGCCAATTTACAGATCTGATTATATATGATTAGACAAAAACATTTTTCTCCGAATATGACGTAGAAGATATATTAATGATTTTAATTAGATACCTTTAAGAAGTGAACTTTTTGCGGTTTGAATGAAAGACTGATTTTCTTCTATTAACGATAACATATTCAAAATCACATGCTAAACCAAACACAAACAAAATGATTCAATTAAAATGGTTTTATCATGGATAAAGAGCAATTAATTTTAAATGAATTGAAGATAAAATTTGTACTCATTACAGAGCTTTTAGCTTTATCTCAAAAGTTTGTTGAAATAAAGCCATTTAAATATACCAGAGAAATATGTTCGAAAAGAGAAACACTCGCCATTTGAACAGAAAAAAAAATCGTCAATATTTGGAGCACCAACGTGAATATTTTACCCGAAAGGTACAAGAAGTTGCTTCGAGTTGATTCAACCAATTGACCTACATTGAAACAAAATCGTCCCAATGTCCAATACTTCGACATTTTTATCACATTTCTTCGCATCTTGAAACATTTTCAATCTTTGGTTTTCTCACAAGAAAAGTTTGACTCGTGAATATATTACAAAATCGAGAAAAGTGGATTGTTCAAATATTACATTTAAATGTAACGTTTTGTACGTTTCTTATAAGATTTATGGAAAATTAAAATGCTTGCCTTGTCTATGCAATTAAATAGAAGTTCTAATTGTTTGTAGCTCTAATAACAAGTTTGGCTGTAAGAAAATTGTTTGTTACGTGATAGCTAAGTGGAAAGTGTTTGTCTTAATTTTCTAAATTATTCAAAACAATTTGTCGTTTCATCGTAGGTGAATACCAAAGAGATGCAGACAGAGTAAACTTAAATCTCTTAATAATATAGTACCTATCTACTAAATTCAAGCTTAAACAAACCTTTTTACAGAAATAATTTTTGTTCAATAACTAATTCAACTTTTTAATGTGTTTTTTTATTGAATTGGAATTTTTAAATTGGATGGGAACAAAATTTGTTTGAAACGATTAACTGACGAGATTGATTAAAAAGCAATTACATTTTTAACAATTTTAAACAGTCTGTTTTTTAAAAGTTTAATGCAATAAATTCATGAAATTAAATTTTTTTTCGCACTTTCTAATGAAGATTAAAACGTTAAAATAATTAATTTTAAATTAAGCGATTAAAAAAATTATGTCAAAATTTAATATAATACTGATTAAAAAAGGTTAAAACTAGTGTTTGGTGGATTAATGTAATTAATGTATTAGAATAAATAATTTTAAAGACATTGATGACTGAAGTTTATTCTCTATCTAATTTTTATATTTAAAACGTACGATAAAAGTCGGTCTTTCTTTCGCGCACTAAACAAAAAGTTTTCTCCTAACGATTAACTCCCACATACAATAGACATTTCAAGCCCGTTGACTTATTTATCGCTCTTTCTTACACCACTGATGTTACATTCAACATTCAGTTTTTTTGACCTTTAGGTATTTTAACAATTTTTAAAATACTTTGAATGAGTGTTCGATTAATCCTACTTCAAATACTATTTGGTCTATTTTAATTTATAGACCAGAGCTTTTGAAAATGGTAAAAAGTGAATAGAAATTACTGTAGGATGAAACCCATTAGAAAAGAAAAAGATTATAACAAAAATGAAAGAAAAAATAAATTACGACAAAACTACAAGTCCAAGTTGTAGGTAATAACAAGATCTACAACTTTTGTACCAACACTTTGTTCACATAACCTCAAAATTAATGTGAAAAATTCCAATAACCAAGTTTTTGTTTGTCATTTTTAAGTATTACAAAAAAAATTTTTTAATGAAATTTGGTATATCCGCTGGTGTATCCGTTGTGAATGCTTTTGTGGCTTTAGTTCATGTGTTAACTGAACTTTGTAAAGGTGAAAGTTTTTGGAATTTGTAATAAACTTCTTCTGCTAATATTCAATTTTTGAGATTGACGAAATGTTGATGTTCCTGAATTCTCATCGATCCTGTTACCGACATTTGTAATATCTTCGGTCGGCACTAGACAGAGCTTTTTTGCCCACAAGCGGATCCGTTTCTTCAAATGTTTTAATTAATATTCGAAACGTGGACTCATTATAAGAAACATAAATGCCAACCATTCCAGGTACTTTTCCAACTGTTTCAGCATAACTTACGCCATATTTATAATAAAATTTTCACAAAAACAAGACGTTGTTCGGTAGTTTAGCGATCCATTTACAAGAAACTCAATAACAATAATAATCTCAAATTAAAGTTTCCGACTAAGATACAAAAAAATGAAGGGAAATTTAAACTCGACGTTCCCTTAGACCAATTTGTAGATAGAATAGAAGTTAAATGGCTGAAGACAATAACATGCAATTTGATAATGTTAGTTAGTAGAGGGTTATGTGGCCTACATTGCAGACAGATTTTTAAAAATTCCATCCGTTAGTGGTTAAATTTTTGCTTTTGTAAGCCATGTATTTTCCGTTCTCGGACCTCAGGACATTACTTCCTTTTATCACTGGAACCAATGAGGCCTATTGTAATGTCACCCTCTGTATTTACTAGAGAAGCATCAGGATTTTAAAGAAAGTCAGCACCTGCCTAGGGGCTGCCATTGCAATCTTACTAGGCGCCATGTTTGTATTTTCGAGCAGCTGCAGTCTTCTTTTGAAAGCTGCCCCACATGAGCACAAAATGTGTTCCACCGTTTCTGCCGCTTTTCAGCAGAAACAGCATATGTTGGTGTCGGCTTTACCGATCTTGTGAATCGAGGGTACAGTGACCCGTTAGAGGCTTGTTACGAGCCTTACGTCCCTTTTGCCGAGTAAAAATATGTCGCAAGTTCTCTTTTTGGAGTACTTTATGAATTTCTTAGCTTGTCTATCCCCCGAAGTATTCCTCCAGTGCGAGGTCTTGGTTTTGGTCTCCCTAGCTAGAACAAGGTTATTAGATACATAAGGTATGCTCACTTGACTAGGCGGATTTTCTTTGATTACTGAAAATGACGTCAAAGGTTTGCTGTTTCTGACAGAAGCCAGTAGAGGCGTTAAAGGCCATTAGCTATTGTTGGTTTGTGGGGGTTTTTGCCTGATGACTGCATTTGGTTGGCGCTACTATATTTTATAAAAAATGTTTTTTTATTTAGGTTATTAAATCCCTTTAACAAAAAATTTAAACTTTTATTATGTCAATAGTAAACTTTCATGAACATAATAAATGTTAATTTGATTTTGCTTTGTGATTCTATTTTAATTGAATAATCAAGATATATTTTTTCTAGAATCTATACCCCGATAGCTATATATTTTGAATTCCTGCGTCAGTCAACAAACCAGTGTTATGATATATCATCATTGTGATTGTCATCATTATTCAATTAGAATCAATTAAAATCATAAGAACGATAGTAAAGATAAGAAACAATGATAGCAGATAGTTAATGGCTTCTAACGCCTCTACTGGTTGATATCAGAAACAACAAACCAGTGACGTCAGAGCAAAAATAACCTTGAAAGTGAGCACCCCTTGAGCTGGAAAAGCGTTTTTGATTTTGCTTTTTGTGAGTCCACCAGGTTCGGGTCCTTTGAGGTCTGTTGGGGCGCCATTTTTGACCAATTGATCGGCTTTGTTAGTCCTACTCTTTTATTATAATTTTCATCTCAAATTTTAATTTTGAAATAACGATTTACATGTAAATTTTTATAAAGAAACTCTGGTTTTTTGATTCTCAATTGTTTCATTTAAGAGTTGTTTTTTTCAATATTCACTACCTGAGATTAAATTAACTTTTTTACTTAACGTATATTATGTTTACATTTAGAAATTCATGAAATCGTCCTGATGTAGAATGTTAAACTTAGGTAAATCTTTACGCCGGAAAGTTTTTAAATTTTACATGAACGAAGTCACGGGCAGCCACTAGCCAACATATAATTACATATATAAACAAAATTGACTCTTAACTATCCAGGATAATGATAAAAAGCGTCAATATAAATAATTCCAATTAATTTTGTAATTTTCCCACTCTTTAATTGTAATCTCTTCTACATTAAATTTTACAAAGAAACCATACTTTAATTTGGAACAAAAATTTAAAAAAATAATAAGCATTTAAGTATACAAATGAAAAAGGATTACAATATTTGTTCTACCTATATCAATTTAGTTTTAAGTAATTTAAACTTGTTATCTTTACCTGTTTATTTACTCCTATTTACCTTAATACGTTGAAATAACCTGGCGACAAATACAACCCGGGAAACGACCTTAAATCATAGGTAAAATCTTGAATTAATTGTTACTCTCTAAACTTTTCAATTTCTTAAAATTTATTACGATTCTGAACACTTAAAAAACCATTCATTGAATTCAAACTTCGAGTGTTGTTTTTTCGGGTCTAAAATAAGAGGCGACAAGTTTGGCGGAGAGCTAGAGAAGTTATCAATGTTTAAGCGAGTTGAAAAGGTTTAAAAGTTCAACACTTTTGATAAATTTGTGATGTGAATATTTAAGTGCCATGTTTACAAAGTTAATAAAGCTTTGGGGGTAAATGTAAACAGTTTTTGTCATTGTCAGCACTTATGGAAAATTTATACCGTTTACACGTAAAATTTTGAGTGTTTACTTGTTTCTTCAACGTTGTCTCATTAAACTATTAAACTATATAATAAACGCATTGCACTTTGATTAATGATAAATTGGTTTTATTTATAAACTAGCTGATACCCGCGACGTCATCTGCGTACGTGATTATGTTAAGAAAATATTCAATTTACAGAGAAAAAACATTTAAAAATTGAAAGCAAAAATATAAAAATAATAACCGGAATAAACTCAGACTAGAACATTTTTAACTAAAGGCCAAAAAATTGCTACTTTAGAATCCGCTATTGCTCTAAGTGTATAATATTAGTGTATCCAAGTGTATTTATTAGTTAATCAATGATTAATTTTGCAAAAAGTTGTAAATTCAAAAATAAAAATTGCTATTTAATCCAAAATAATCACTGTTCTTAATTGTTTTTATTTTTCAAAAAATTTTTCCTTAAATACTCAATTCGGATCCGCAATTGCTCCAGGTGTATAGTTAATTAGTTTATCAATTTTTAAACTATTCATGTTTATAAGATCTAGTGGCAGTTGATGACGTCACAGTACAACAATACATGTATAAATAATAACAAATAATTAATTATTAAAAATATTGCATGAATTTGATTATTTGCGTAATAAAAAGAGCAGATAGAGAGCAAAAAAAAATTTCAATTAAAAATTATTTTGGATTTTATAGCGATTTTAATTCTTGAGTTTGAAATTTTTAAAAAGTTAATTATTTATTCACTATTAACTATGCACCTGGAGCAATTGCAGATCCGGAAGAGCATTTAAGGAGCAATTAAAAGAAAAACTAAAAAGCGCCTTTTTTTGCAAAATTTTGAAAAATTAATTTGTAATCAACTAATAACTATACACTTGGAAACATTGCGGATTCTGAGGGAGCAATTTTTTGGCATATAGTTTAATTTAAAAAAAAAAAGTGTCTCTTTTAACCCTTTTTAGTTGAAAAATATATGCAATAATAAAAGGGAGTGTTGAAATGTAATTTAATTATTGTAACAGTTATAACTTAAAACTGTATTTTGAATCTATAATTACAGTAAAATATAAAAAATTCTAAAAGATAATTTAAAAAACACCTACAAAAAATATTTTCAAAACTGCTAAACAAATAGAAAATAGAATTCAAAAACTCTTTAATAATCTAAAGGTCGCTGAGCTGCGTTAAGTCTACGCTCAAATATGAAATAATCAGTAGGTAGTAGAAGGAGAAACATCCTCTCTCCAGCCCATGTGCAATACACCGATTGCTCCACTCTATCAAAGTGACGAAAAGTTCTTTGCTGAACGCGTTGTGCTTGTAAAAATTGCATTTTTTAAAACATTTATTACTTTGCTTTTAATAAAGTTATCGTGATAATTCTTTTTTAAGATAAGGACCAAGTATAAAAGAAGTAAAACAAAAAAAAAATTGATCAAAATCTATCAAGTAGTTTTTGAGTTAAAAGCGAACATTGGAAAACAGCTATTATTTTATTTCTATAGATAACTTTGACAACTGTTGAATAACTGAACTTAATTTTTTTTTAATTGATGATAAAAGCTTATGATGTTTACACCATTTTAAAATCATCTCTGCTTGTTTATAAACGAGTAATAAGTTAATTGAAAAACCATACAGAAAACATTGATTTGTATAGCAAATATTAATTAAATTATCATAATGCATATGAGCATTAATGAGCTATAGAAATAATTTTCACTGTAGCAAACCAAAAATATAAGCAGAAAATTTTCGACATTGAATGTATTTACTTAATTTCCATATTTTCGTGCGCTATCGTTTGCAATGTTCATCCATTTATTTACATTTGGAATATTCTATATGGTCAGTGTTAAGAGAAAATTTGAATTAAACAAACTTTCAAATGAGAAGTACATATAAACGTTAATGGTTTCCATTTATTTTTACATAATTTTGTCAGTGTTTTTCTTTTCACTTCCCCCTTTGTTTATGTTTGTAAATAAAAATAAATTTCGATTGTTTGCTTACATGTTAATTTTATTATACATAGCTAAATATGAAATTTAACTGTTGGTTTTGACAACCACGAATTACATAAAAACATTAGAACATTAATGATAGTCAACTTTCTGGGAGTTTCTTTTATTAATAAAGCTTAAAAAAATTAAAAGCTTTTTTAATTTATTGAATTTTAAGTAATTAAAAATCCATATGGAATTTTACTTTTGTAAAAAAGTTAAAAGCTTTTTAAATCGTTACTAATTCAATAGGCAAATGCATTTTTTTAACCAGAAGACTAAATATCCTAAAATAACGTAAGTTGTGGAAGAATCTAAAATTCCTTGTTTATATTTATAGCTATCCTACAGGAACATATTGTATTTTGGATAAAATGTACTTTCAGTATTGTGTAATGCATAATTTTTTTTCCTTTATTTATAGTCGCTTTAACAACATAGTATAACTTGATATAATTGAATAAATAATATTGATAAAAAGTTAGCACTAATAGCACTGACAAACAATTAATAATAATAAATATTATTAACAAAAACACTAGTAGTAACGACAATGGTTACAATAGAAATATATCTATAGATACTAATATTAAAGCTGACGAGTTTGTTTGTTTGGTTAAACGCGCTAATCTCAGGAACTACTTGTTCGAATTGAAAAAATCTTTAAGTGTTGGAAACCCTAATTAGTGAGGAAGGCTTTAGGCTGTATAATATCTATAACGCTACGATCAATAGCAGCAGAACATCGATGGAAAATGTTACAAAAACCAGCATATTTTTTTTCCTTTTGAGAGCGTTTGTAGCCTGACCCGGGTAAACGGTTAAAGTAACGCAAAAATCATGTGAAGCAAAATTGTTCCTCTTGTCTATCTTTTAAGGTTGACCCGCTAAAACCTTTTTAATGATTATTAAAATTGTTTCAAAGTAATTCATTATTTGCGAATTTGTTTTTGAAAACATATTATTAATTCTTACTCAAATAAATACGGTTTTTAATGAAATTTGGTATGATGATAAATGACAATCTGAGTCATTAAAAAGTGTACTTTTTATTACGGGAAAATGTCTTATTAATCCGGGAAGTTGAAAAACGGGTTGTTACAAAAATTATGCATAAACTATAGATTTTTAAGTTGAAAATGAGTATTGGTGATATTTAAGTATGATGCTAGCTAATTATGCGAATCATTATCTAGAATACGTTTTATTTCGGAAAAAGTTCTCATTTAAACGGGAAAATAGAAAAACTGGTTTAAAGAAAAATCATGCTGAAACCAAATGTTGTTAGCTGATTATAATGTGTTAATAGTAATAACTCATAATGTCCTCAAGGCAACAAATAATTTTTTTATCGTACATTCTAATTTTTATCCAGGAAAAATGTATGGTTCCCGTAGGATAGATATGTTTTTATTTTTCACCGAGCAAAAGATTATCATAATTTCTTACAAAATGGTGATTAATAAGAAGTCAGAGAATAAATATAGGCTACCTTTTATGTCAGAATATAGCGCGGTTCCCGTAGGATAGCATTATAATTGCATTCTTCAGGAACTGAGTATTTAAAAGAAGTTTCGTAAAAGTTCATGAATAAGCGTTTTAACGAATTTTCCTCAAGAAAGATTTGTCTACCTTTTATCCAGGAAAAATGTAGGGGCCCCGTGGGGTAGATACGTTTTTTTTTCATAGAGCAAAACAATCGACATAGTTATACTCTTCCCGTGAGATAACATGACAATTGTATCTTACAGAAACCGTGTATTTACAAGAAGTTTCGTTAAAGTTCGTGAAATAAAGTTCTAGCGCATTATCCTCAAGAAGGCCGGATCTCTTTTTTATCCAGGAAAAATGTACAACTCCCTTGGGATTGATATGTTTTTGTTTTTCTCAGAGTAAAAGATTGACATGCTTTTTTGCAATAGAGTAGTTGAGAGGTCAGAGAATAATGTAAATTATTTCTAATGCTAAAATAATACACGGTTCTCAAAATAAAGCATAACATGTGTACTTTTCCTGCAGGAATCGTGTTCTTAAAAAAGCTTTCCTTAAAGTTCGTGAACTAGCGTTTTGACACAATTACTTCAAAAAAGTTGAAATAAAAATGACAATTTTTACAGAAAATATGATTTTTAATTAAGCATCCGATAACATCGATATATTAATAATGAAAATTTCTGAAACATTGAAACTTCTCTCATTGTTAATTTTTGAATGTCTATAATTTTAATAAATAAGCGTGTTAAATTATATTTAAACAGTCAACAATTGCTCCTCTTATTCAACTTTTTGAACTATTAAAAACTTTAAACTTGGCGAAAAACTCGGTTCAATATATAGGTAATACATTCAACGTTTTCAAATTGTATCGCTTCTTAAGGAACACAAATATTTTGGGATGAAGGTTTCTATTATTCAATCATGTTACTTTAGATACGCTCAGCAAAGCGGGCGGGATCAGCTAGGATAATAATAAAGGTAATATTAATAGTAACAGTAACAATAATAATATTAGAACATCGGCCTTTCCCTCCAATCTCTTGATGTTCTGAGATCGATGTCAGGCTCACCTTAAAACCTTCCGTACTCAGTTTTCTAAGGTATGCCCACAGTTGTAGGATCGTATTGTTTGTATTTTTCTAGCTGCATATGGCTTTTAGGTAGGCCTGTGAGTTACAAAATATGACCGATGATTCTGGAATAGATTTCCTCTCAATAATTTCTAGGCATTTTCTTATTGCTTCGGCTTCTTAAGTGTATATCAAGGTTCTATCTGGAAGCCTTCGTCTAAAAGTTGTACCATCGTCAACAATTGCATAGCCCGATTTTCTATTCAAAACGGATCCATCCGTGTAATATTTTGTATGTTGGGCATATTCATTTAGTTGTTGTAAGTGAAAACTCTGGAATAGTTGCGGGGATGTAAATTCTATCGGGAGATGGTTTAAAGTTAGGTGCACCGCTGTGAGTTTCCATCTTTTCCAGGGAGGTGAGGACTGAATTCCTTTGCCTGTTTATTTGGTGATTCCATTTGTAGTTCTTTAAGATATTCATGGCTCTGATTCCTACTGTTAGACGATTTCATTTTGGGATCATGGCCTCACTAGCCAGACTTTTATCAATTTTTCTTGTAACAAACATTGTATCAATTTGTTGTTCCATTACTGATTAAACAGACAACCATCAAATATTTTTTTATTCTTTATATAAATATTAAAGATTCACTACTTTTAAAGCTTAGAACTTCGAATGAAAAGTTATTTAATTTAATAGTTTCTACCTTAGAGAAATTTAACTGCGAGTCAAAGTTGAATCATTTGCTCTCAAGAATATTAAGTACAAACTGGTTGTCTCAAAAAACTTGTCAAAGCTTACTTTAGTTAGCAAGAAATTTGGTAAAGAAACTTCATCAGGCTGATGAAGTTTGTAAAATATTCAAATATACTCTCAATTTGTCACTACGTCGTAACCTCAATTTGTCAATTTATTTGAAAGTTTAAAAAAGTTTTTTTTTTATGGTGGAGGCCTTTTGATCGCTTTTTCTACAAGTGTTGTTTGTATAAAAGTCGAAAGTCGTGCGAGCTTTTCAAATAGACGCAGTGAGAAATCGGAGAATCGTATATATACAAATGATGCAAAGTTTATAGAATAAAAATAAAGAACTTTTAATGTTTTATTTGAAAGGTTAAATAAAAGAGATGACCAAGAGTTATAAGATTCGAGTGGGAGAAAAAAATAGAGACATATTTTTATAAAGCAAATAATTGTAAGTTAGTGTATTTAATTTGTTCAAAAAGGAAGTCTTTTGTGTAATTTACGTGAGAGAAATAAAACAATCAACATAGAGCTGGTTGAATAAAATGTAACTGTCACAGTAATAGTTAAGTCAACAGTAACAGTTATAGTCAATAAATCTCTCTCATAGTTCACGCAGCCCGTTTGTGTGCCCTCGAAATTGATGCAATTCAGAATTGAATACATTTCATCCCTTTGCCTGCTTGTAAACGTGTTCGTTAAATATTCGTTTATTTCGTTCGATTCCAACGCAAAATAAATACACGGTACGCAAACTTGTTAATGTCTCGCTTCGGCCACAAACCGCAAATATAAATAACTTTGAGCGACCGAATTTGTTTGTGAGGTGTGTATCGTGAAGATCCCTACACCGACAGGGATGTTGTGTTCGAGGAAAATTAACTAACTCTGTGTAGTGCTGCGGCTCAGACCAACGATCTATTTAATATGAAAAAGAGGCATCTCATGAGACGCCTCTCTGATGAGTTTATAATAAATATTTTCAAACTTTGTTAACGTCATTAGGTGCGATCCTTTGGGGGATGTGTCGTATGTTATAATTATTTAAATCATAAATTGATAAGAATTGTATTTGTTTAACTTTATTATTTATGGACATATTTTTATTTTAATTATTTTAAAACAATTGCGGTTTTTCAATTAGGGCATAACTTTTATTTTATATTGCAAGACATGGATCTACGGAGTTAATAATAGGTTCGTTCGCGGTACTGATCCGAAACTGGTAAAGAACAGGGAGAATTAATCCAAGTGATTAGATAGGATAATCGCCAAACGCATACACGCTTATGACTGATTAAGGGTTATTTTCCCGTGAACGAGTTTGAAAATGTTCGGAAGTAAGACGAATTTTAACGAGAACCCACAAAAATTGTTATATGAATTGAACGTTGATGCTTTGTTCACACGAGTCAACTTTAGTTAACCGATTTTAGTTAATCGATCAAAAGTGGAATGAAAAACCTAGTGTGATGACTTGTTCAAACTTTTTTGATCCACTAAAAAGTTGATTACGGTTCTCACACGAGGTTTTTCATTCAAATTGTTTTGATCAACTAAAAAAGGCCTACTAAAATTGACTCGTGTGAACGCAGCATGACAGCGAAACTGTATTAAGAATTAGACACAATTTAGCAAACTGCGCATGAGTAAGAGAATCTAATTTTTCATCCTAACAAAAATCTGAGGATCGCTACAACCAATTATGAATCGGTAACGAACGCATTTCGTGTGAACCGCGAATATTGGACCGTAACTCGGCTCATAAACTTGCATGGGCTTGGCGATGATCCTAAATCGGTCTTGAACTGATTCGTTACCGATTCATTATCACATCCGCGAACGAACCTAATGATTTATCAATTTCAAATATTCCATTTTCCCTTACATTTTTATCATGGTGAAGTTCACGGCAGGCAACGTTTGGAAATTATTAAAACCTAGTACCGAAATTCTGTAGTTGCTTGGTCGCAATAATAATTCCACCAGACAAGCTGTGCGTGTGATAGTGGATCATATTTACTGCTGAATGTTCTTGTGCCAGCGAGACGACACCCCGTTAAAGTACTGAAAATATTGCAGCCTCAGTTCCAAATTAACTAAACAAGTCGACTTCACGCCGTTCACAAGAGTTGGGATTTTGTCAGTCCAAATTATGGTGAATTTTGCATAAAGATCTACAGTTACACCCTTACAAGATCAAATCAACACCATTTAAAACGCCAAAACTGATCCGATTTCATGCTGAAGAAGTTAGAAAAAAATTCTGAATTTTTATCGGAAAATTATTTTTGGTGATAAAGTTCAATTTTTGCTGAATAATTTTATATATATATTAATTTTATAATTTTTGTTAATACGTAGAATATTTCTTATTGAGGCACGAGACAAAGCTTTGTTTGCGGGTCTCATTCTGAACCGATTACGAATCAGTTCAAGCGGATTTAGGATAATCAGCAAGCGCATGCACACGTATGAACCGATTAAGGGTTTCTTCGTTCTGTGAACGACTTTAAAATTGCTTTGAACAAAACGAGGATTAACGGGAACCCACAAAAATTGTTAATTGAATTAAACGTTGACAGTGGTTGATGCCGTGTTCCCACGAGTCAACTTTAGTTGATCGACAAAAGTTGAATGAAAAACCTAGTGTGATGACTCGTTCAAACTTTTTTTGACGCACTAAAAAGTTGATCAACTTAATTGAAACAGCGGTGCACACTAGGTTTTCATTCAACTTTTGTCGATCAACTAAAATCGGTCAACTTAAGTTGACTCACATGAACGCGGCATGGCAGCAAATCAGTTAGATAATTGAATTTTTTGTCCTAACAAAATTTGGAGAATGGCTTGAACCAATTTGAAATCAGTAATGAACGCATTTCGTATAGACCGTAAACATCGATCGATTGCTGTATCGATCGTTGTGCTCGGGGTGGTCAAATGAACAACGTTGAATTCCATATATGTACCATGTGCTCTACACCAGTAATTAGTCCGATATCTCAATTATTTTATGTTTTATTTAAGTACAAAATTATTGAAAAACCTATGACATCTTTAGTTGTTGCAAAATTTGTCTAGATACTTGTTAAATTTTTTACTTTATCATTATTTTAATATTCTAAATAAATTATTTGTTGGTACATCATGAAACTTAACAAAGATTTAATTAAATTAGCCGAGAGTAGATATATATGATTGAATTAGTTGATTAGTTGTTTGAAAATGCCAACAAAGCAATAGAGAAAAATTCAACAAAATGAAAATGTCGACAATAAATCTCGACTCTTTTTTGCAATAAATAAGCAATATATTGTTTGTTTATTAGATCTCGTATATTCGGTTCACGCAAAATGTCACGGGTTATATTTAGCCGTAGAGAACGCGCCCCTTGTCGGCTCTACTGCAATGTGTCAATAATTTTTATTTTTATTACTCGAAATAAAAATATCATTTAATAAACTATATTTTAAATAAGATAACATCACTGGAATATATAAACAAGACGTAATTCGGAGAGCGACACAACAAGAGAGCGCGATTTCTCTCTAAATAATATTATAATAGTATTTGGTGCGAGGTTTTTGCAAAAGCTCCATTTTCAGTGGCAACTGGTGAATGGGAGTGGAGGGAGCATAGAGAAAGGGGTCGTGACCTTTTTATAGGTTGCAAAAATCCGCTTGACTCGAGAAATAATTTTGGTAAAAGAGAATTTAACAAAATTTTGATAAATTCGGCTGATAAATTTCTAATGTAACATTTAGTATATGTATAGGAAAATTGAAAAAGTTGCGTATCATTATGAAAATATCACGGGGAAAATTTGTGTTTGCGGTTTTGGTAAATTGAAGCCACGTTGTACTTATTATTGGAACAGATTTGGTTTGATAAAATCGATTTGGCCTCTTTTTTAAGCCCCTAGATTTCCTCTCCAACATGTATTTACATCGTGTGTACCTACCTATATTTTACAATTTGATTTATTTACCTGTACGATTTAAAATTGAAAAATATGAAATCATAAATAGCTAAAGGGAAACTTTTTTGTTCATTTTGTTCGATAATACTTTTAGTAAATGTGAAAAAATAGTCAAGAGCGAGTGCAATCTGTAAATGGGTTTCAGACTATGATTGCACTATTTGCATTACTTTTTTTCAACAAAATATGTTCAGGGATTTAAAAAATTAAAATGATGATAAAACTCTAAATGTTAATAAATATGCAATAAAATGCTGCATAAGTATAGCAATTTGGCTTTATTATACTTGGTAACTTTGAAGAAATTCCCTAATATTTACAACTAACTGATACCCGCCCGCTTCGCAGAGCGTTAATATATCTGATTGAATAATAGAAAATTTTACTCAAAATACGAAATTAAGCTATTTTTAACAAAAAAGATAATTAGATATTTCTAGACCTTTATTTCATAGAAAGTTCATGAAAATCCGTTAAACTACTTTTTCAGAAACTGATATAAGCTATCTTATATCAGTCTTTTTTGAATATTGTAAAATATAAGATAATTTTAAGCCTTTAGAACCTTTCACACCAAATGTCATATGAAATCATTTATTAATTAATTTTAGTAGAATGGATTAGTAGCTATCCTTACGAAACCGTACCTTTTTTAGGATAAGTAATATTTAAGGTGTTATCTTAAGATCTGAGGTATCAAGTTTGGTTGCCTTAGGTTCATTATTCTAGGCTATATAATAGTATTAAGTCCATTATGTCTTATCGGCAAGTCTGCTATTTCCCGAGGTCCAAGATGAGGCAACGAATTCTAATATATCTTGCTAAAATAAATTGAAAATTAAGAATTTAGATTTTTGGTAAAAAAAACAACGCGATGGTCACATCTAAGTTGCTATTTTCTCTTGAAAAATAAGTTGGGCTGGATTTCTTTTTGTTCTGGGGGCTCTGCATAACGGCTTCACCTCTCAATCAAACTCCTAATTGGGATCACTAAAGTCGAACTGTCTGTTTTTGTTATTTATTCTTACGGGTCTGATTTTTGAACTAAGATATTTCTTTATGAAATTATATTTACTATAGAGGATTTTCTTCTCCTCCCTCGACAATTCGAACGTTTACTCAGCCGAACTATTATTAATATATTAACTACCCGAAATTCACAATGGATTTATGGTTTCTAGGAATTTAACCTATCGCTATACTTCTATTATGGTTATAATTTTCAAATTTGCAAACATTAATTTATAAGAATAATAAATTACATAGTTTAAAATCATATCGTCTTTACGAAATGATATGATATATGTACATTGTATCACAACTGCCTGCCGATGTATGTTTTTCGTTGCAAAGTTTTTATGGTTTTTATTTTCTTGCTCAGAAAATCAAAATTTTTTTGGAATAAAAAGTATTACTAAGCACTTTTTGTAATATTTACTTCTTGTAGTGAAAATCTCGTCTAAATCTGACTAGCCATTTTCAAGTTTGCCAAGAACAAACAAACAGACAGGGAAAACTATTCGAAATAAAAAGTAGCCTATAATGTAAGTTACCATATTTAATAACTTTTGGTGAAAATTCCACTGAAATCGGCTCAGCTGTTTTCAAGTTTACCCTGGACAAACCCTGTTATTACCCTGTTTTTTTGGGGAAAATTACAACGTAAATGGCATTTATTTTTTTGTATTAAATATATGAAAATGTAGACAATAAAGAGTATTCAACAAAACACCTTAAATTTTTTAGATTAGATAAAAATCTTAGCTGGGAAAAATGATTCCGTTGTTCGTTCTCTCGCGCAGGAGAGATGAAACGTTTTTATTGTATAGGTATTCAAGTAGTAAAAAATCTTCAATCTTATTATTGATATAGACAACTTAACTTAAGGAAAACTGGGTGTATAAGAAAGACGAAGAACAAAATAAAAACTTTTTAAGATTTTTTTATTTATTATGAAGTCGGTTTTTCATTTTGTTATAATAATTGTTATATAATTTTTATTTATTACCTGAACTTCTTAATTTAAATATTTACGATTTTGATTTATTTTTCCTCTAAATTTTAAGTAAAAACCTTTATTAAGAATGCAAGTTTTAAGCTTATCTATTTGACATCTAAGCTATCTCATAATTATTTATCAGTTTCACAGTGAGATGAGAAGGGGGGTAATTTTTCGTCTTACTAATTTGATGTTTTTTGAACTTTGCATTTTAAAAATTTACAAAAACGGTAGAAGGGTTTTGTTTAAAATTTTTCACTTTATGTCCTTAAATAATCTTATCTTCAAAATTGGTGTTTGCTTTTTTTAAAATATATTTGATAATATTTCATCAACTTAAAAATGTACCAAATTTCAATTTTTTTAATCGAGTATTATCAAAGGAAGAGGAAAGGCCTCTGAAAAGACGAACTCTCATCGAAATATTTAATTAATCTCATTGTCAGAATCGTGTTGTTTTTTACGTACGAAATTCAAAAAGTTAATTTCTTTGTAAGATACTATCAATTTTAAATTGTAAATACATTTTTTGAACCCATTAAGCTGCGTTTAAGTTGCGCATATGTAGAACTTAATGATTCAAACACGGTTTATGATTAAAGCAAGCTCACAAAAGCCGATTAATCAAATCAATTAGTCATGGAAGGAATCAGTGATAATCTCGGCACTGAATTCAAAATTTGTCATCCGAAAGATATTTATAGCAAGATTAAAATATATGATTTAACTATGCCAAATGTGTGAAATCCAAAATCTCAATGACGCGATTTGTATTAAACGTGAAAAGTTACTTTCAAAACAAATTGATGAAAGTGTATTGGTACCTGGTTTTTATCGCCGTAATTATTTCGTTTGATTGCCTCTTATTATAATTAATTTTATCTTTTATGAGACTTTCGGATTTTGAGAAATTACTTTTTCCGTGTACAGCGACTGAATTGACGATACGTGTCGTTCGAATCCAATTGGAGAAATTTTCAATAGGACAATTTGGCTTAAAGAGACGTCGTTAAAACTCGCATTAACCTCTTAAACGATTTTGGTGTTAATTTTATTCGATTGATCCAACTGATTATTTATCCATTAATTTATATCTTTACGATTGGAAATGGATTCATTTAACTGAGCAAATTTTCAATTATTCCAAACAAAACAGCATATGCGATACAATAAGTTATCTCAATTCCAAAAATATAACTTTGTCCTGGACAAACAAATAATTTGTTGGTGCAAGTATAATTTGTCTGAAAGTTTTCGTCCTATTGCAATCGACCACTTTTATAATTTCAGAACAAGAAATAAATTTTTATAGTCTTGCATTACGATGCAAAAGTTTCTTCTCGAATGAAATTATAGGCGCATTTATACTTTCGATCGAACCAAAAACTCATTTTCCTTAATTACTTCATCCATTTTCTTTCTTTCATCTTTCAAAGGAAAACACTTAAAGTGAATTACAAAGGCTGTTCATATTTTTTTTATAACAATAACCAAATAATTAGCTCGTTAACGTTGATTGAATTAAAAATTAATTAATCTAAAGAAGAAATTTGAAAACCTTACGGTTTTTGTTGGAGGGCTTAATTTTGTGAAAGTGGAAACATATTGAATTTACTTGATGGTATAAAAAGAAAAATTTAAAGATCTTATAAAATGTTACTTAAACTTATTTTTATTTTTCTTATTTTTCATCTTAAAAAATAAGGGTGAATCACGAAAAAAAAGGAAAAGATAACGATGAGCATGAAAACATGACGTATAAATCTCAGCGTGACATTTGGTCGTTGTTTGAATACAAAATATAACTTTTATTTCCTATTGGATCAATGTTTTGAAGCTTTGGGATTGAAAAGGACAACAGTACCTATTGCATTTTCATTATTATTTTTTTATATTTTTATCATTGTATGGCATTTATTAATGCAGATCTGATTTTTATTCTGAACTTGACGCTATTACGAATTCAAAATGTAACGTAAAAGCCATTAGTTTAGCTCTAGTGAGTAGGAACATTGCGTGCGTAACGTATACGACAGATTTTACGTCAACAAAGATAAGCTTTCACTGAGGGAAATTTTTATGAGATTCTTTAATTATTCGTAGAAAGCTTCGTTTTTTTTTAAGAAAGTCTTTAAATAATATTAGACCTTTAAAAAATTATAAAAAATATAGATGCACTAAATACATTTTTTTTTTGATGATAAGCTCTTTTAGTTGGTAATAATGTTTTATAATAAACTAGCTGATACCCGCTCGCTTTGCTGAGCGTATCTAAATTTAACTGATTGATTAAAAGATTCCCTACGTTCATAGCGAAATATAAAAATTAATCTTTTTTGACAGAAAAAAAGATAGATACTTTTAGACTTTAGATCCAAAGAAAGTTCATCAAAATTCGTAAAAACTACTTTTCAAGAAAGAGATGTTAGCTGTCTCACATCAGCTTCTATACGATTTTAGTAAAAAAGTACCTGTATTCCTTCATTAAGGACTTGAAAATATTTTATACAAAATATCATTTAAAACCGTACAGCTATTTTAGGAGGCATCCATTATTTACCTAAGGCGTTTTCGGCAATTTTTGAAATCACATCTCCTCCCCTCTGGTAAGATGTCATGAGATTTGGCATAACCCGTTCCCCCAACCCACAAATTAATGTGATATTTTTCAAAACAAAAAAATACGTGATATTTGCGAGACATTCCCTTTCCTCAAAGTAAGATTAGATGAGGTTCGTCTCATCCCCCTCGACCCCTGAAGGCCCCACGTAATAATTAATGGATGTTCCTTTAAAAGAATAGATTAGTAGCTATCCTACAGGATCTTTAGCAAAACTTCATTAAAATTTGTTCCATTAAGTAATTGTTGAATTTTGAAACTTTAGTTTATTTTTTTAATACGTTTATTTCTAATGAATATCTTCGACAAAGAACAACGAAAAAATACACATATTTTAATTAATTTTACTATTTTTTTATCAGGTGTTAAATTTAAAATCATATTTATTTTCCAGTAAAAATTGTAAATTTTTTAATATCAACTTTGTAGAGATTACTTTCGTTATTGTGTAAAATTGGAGGGAAATGCGTTAAAATTCTATTTCATGAACTTTACCAAAACTTTTTAAATGTACAGTTCCTGTAGGATATAATTGTTTTGCCAACCTATAAGAACCATGCATTATTCTAGCCTTAAAAGTAAGCTTTATCATTCTCCCCCAAACTACCAGATTGCAAAAATCATATCAATCTTTAACTCAATAGATAAACAAAAAATAATCCATCCTACGAAAAACGTCATTTTTTCTGGATATAACGTATACTAAATGTTTAACTGCATTGTAATCTAAATCTATGCCAAATTTCATCCAGATCCGTTTAGTACTTTTTGAGTGAAAGAGCAACAAACATCCATACAGACTTTCACGTTTTTAATATTAGTAAGATAAACCAGTCCAGTTTCTATTTTTAATATGTGTCCTTTATGAAAAGTTCTGCAGAAAGATCTTAGTTAATGAGCTTTAAAAACTCAACTTGTTAAAAAATTCAAGCCATTCACGCTGACACACAAATTGGTATTGGAGTTGATTTTTCATATACGTATTGTTCATTGACGAGGCTCTTGGTTCGATGGGTGCGTTAATGAAAAAAATTTAATAAAAATCGCCGAAGCATCATTACATCCAGAGAACGTGACAGTTATAACGTATCACCACGATGCACAATTTTTGATTCTCAGGGTGTGCACGTGGAGCCGTAGAAAAAAAAACAAGTAAAATAAAAATTAAATTCAATGTAATATAATCAATAATCCAAAATAATAAAAACCAAACTCGATTGAAAGGAAAACACCCACTGTTGAAAGATTTTCAACAAAAAGAACAAAGAGAAAAATAGCCTAATAAAATCACGGCACAGAGAGGTTTTTATCTCCACGAGATTCGAAAAACGAGAGAGGGCCGCCTTTCAATTTTCCTCTATTCGACCCAAAACTCTTGTTTTCCCCCACTCAACTGCCTACGTCATCGTAAACCTGTAGTAACTGCAATTATAGAACGAAACGTCACACAGTGTTATTGACCTCTATGTGTTTAAAAACGATGACTGGCAGAGTGTTACCGCCAAGGGTAAACGAAACACCGCGCTACTATCCATGACTGTCGCAAAATGGCCTCCGAGAAGCTCCAGTTTGCACTAAACGAACTCCAGCTGTGGTTCTGCAAGTGGAGGATCACTATCAATGAGACCAAGTCTGTCCAAGTGACATTCACTACAAGAAGGGAAACCTGTCCTCCTCTCTCACTAAATGGCATTGAAATACCCCGGCCTCACCTGGTCTAAACTCAAAACAAAACTTCCACAAACACAACCAACTTAATATTTCGATCCGAAAACTGTGGTGACTACTGCGACAAAAGTCCCAACTGTCCCTAGACAGGAAACTAACAATATACAAGTTTATACGTTAATACATCTGGACATATGGAATACAAGAGAGCTGCCAGTAAATTCAACACAGATAAGATTCAGTACTTCAAGTCGAAAACTCTGAGGACAATAACTGACGCCCCTTGGTACGTCACCAATCACGCCATTCATCAGGACCTCAAAGTGGTTACAATGAAGAGTGAGATATTCAAATTTAGTCAAAAATACTTGCACTGACGACTGAACGACCCTCCAACTATCTGGCTATCAACCTTCTGTAAAATTCCGATCACCATCGAAGGTTAAATCGTGTCTCATTTCTGGAATTACCTTTCAGAAAACTTTAAGGTACTCCTTTTAGAAGGTGCGGTCTTTCCCCCCTGTACATTCATCATATTTGCTTAATGTCCAGGGACAGATTACAAATAAATAAAGTGGAAAAAAAATTGACTAGCATTAATATTTCTGATATGTGGTTCCAACAGGATGGAGCTACATACCTCAAAACGCATACTTGATGATTCTATGTATCCATCATCAAAACCGTTTGATCTAATCCCTTTGGATTATTTTCTTGGGGTTACGTGTAGTAACTTGCCTAGGCTGATAAACCAGAAACAATTAAACATTTGAAAACATTTGGTGAGTAATAAGTGCAATATGCTCTCTATTGTTGCGAAAAATGTGTGAACATTGGACATCAAGATTTCGATATCTGAGCGCTAGCCGTGGGAACCAAATGACCAAAATCATATTCAAACATTAATAGGTTTGTTCGCGGATCTGATACTGAACCGTTAACGAATCAATCTTAATAGATTTTTTTTTCCGTTTTGCGGGTCCCAAGATATTTCTTCCTTTTATCACTGCGACCAAAGAGGTCTATTGTGATGTGACCCTCTGTGTTCACTAGGGGAGCTCCAGGCTTTTAAAGAAATCCAGCACCTGCCTAGGGGCTGCCGTTGCTATCTCGCCAGGCGTCATGTCCGTCTTTCCGAGATGCTGCAGTATTCATCCAAATGGATTTTGGATAATCACCAAACGCATACACGCTTATGAACTGATTAAGGGTTATTTTCCCGTGAACGAGTTTGGAAATGTTCGGAAGTAAGACAAGGTTTAACGAGAACCCACGAAAATTGTAAATTGAATTTAACGTTGACAGCAAATGATAGAAATAATAGCCACCTTTTTTAAAACTGCGCATGCGTAAGAGAATCAAACTTTTTGTTCTAAAAAAAACTGGAATATCGCTAGAACGAATTCTGAATCTGTTACGATTGATAAATTGTGGCTTGTTCAAAGTCCAGTTTTGCTGTCAAATTCAAATTAATAATTTTTATTTGTTAAATTCAATTAATAATTTTTGTGGGTTCTTGTTAATCCTCGTCTTACTTCCGAACATTTTCAAACTCGTTCACGAGAAAATAACCCTTAATCAGTTCATAAGCGTGTATGCGTTTGGCGATTATCTAAAATCCACTCGGATTGATTCGTTATCGGTTCAGTATTAGATCCGTGAACAAATCTAATAACATGAGATTATATTTCTAACTAGCTGATACCCGCCCGCTTCGCTGAACATATCTAAATAAATCTTATTGAATAATAAAAACTTAAAACTTTAAACAAAATAAGAAATTCAGCCATTTTAACAAAAAAAGATAGATGTTTTTAGACCTTTGTTTCATCGAATGTTCATGAAATTTCGTTCAACTTCTTTTCCAGGAATAGATATAAGCTATTTTATAGGTAGGATCATTACGTTTTTTTTTAAATATTGTATAATACCTATACTTGTGTTCTTTTAAGACTTGAGAACCTTTCACACCAAATGTCAATTGAAATCATTTATTAATTAATTTTAGTAGAATGGATTAGTAGCTATCCTAACGAAACCGTACCTTTTTTAGGATAAGTAATATGTAATGTGTTATCTTAAGATCTGAGGTATAAGGTTTGATTGCCTTTGGTTCACTATTCTAGGATATAGTATTATTTTAAGTCCATTAACGGCAAGTCTGCTATTTCCCAGGCTCTAAGATTAGACAACGGATTCCGTTTTTGTTCGCTCGCGCAGGTAAGACGGAACATATCATTACATAGGTATTCAAAAAGTAGAAATCGTCAATCTTATTATAAGTACAGATATAGATTAAGCCAGTTTCATTGATATGATGCTATATTTATTTTAACTTAAAGTTCTAAGCCTCTAAAGTAAACATTCTCTTTAAACCTATATCCTATTTATATCTTTATAAGAAGCATTCATATTTTGACTAAAGATCTCACAACAGTATTGTCGAGTTCTTTCATCTTTTCAATTGAAAAATCCTCTTAGGTACTGAGACATTTCAACTATTCGACTGGAGAATTTAAAAAACGTCATGAATATATTTTATATTATACCCACTTTTCATGCATTGAAATATCTTGGTTGCATATCATTCCCTTTCAAAAAATGAGAAGCGCAAACAGTTCATTGTTGAAAAGTTTGAAAAAATATATTTTCAACTTTTGTTAAGCTTATAATGTGTTATAAAAAAACCACAGTTCAACGTATTTTCACGTCCCAGTTGCAGTTTTTACTACTTGTTCCATCTTACAATCGCCATTTTATCTGAAACAATCAGTTGACTATGTTTTCTTAAAAAAGCTGATACATACACAAAGTTTTTTTTTTTATTTTTTAGTTGTGCTTGAAACCAAAATAAAAATATGAAATTGAAAAGCATATGTATTTCATCAGTTAAAGAAAACTTGTCGTTTTTTTATTCACGTAACGATATCAGTAAGAAATATCAATCATATTGGAAAATTGTTCTTGAAACTTTCAAATAAACTCTTCAAACTTTGATATTTCTTTTTCAATTAAAACGTTCTTACTTATTTATTTAACTGAATTGAAAACAATCCTTTTTGAATCGATCGTCGCAAAAAATTAAATTAAATCTTTCAAAATAGCTTTGGACGTATTAAAAATAAATTAAAACCTTTTCATCAAATAAAGTCAGAAAAAAATTTGAATTTCAACTTATTCTAATTATAAAACAGGCTATTTGTTTTGAAATATCTATTATCCCTAGGGCGATTGGTACAAAAATAATATTATTATTTTAAACAAGAAAAAACCTCGTTTAAACTTTTATTTATTCGTGCGCTTATTAAAAATTACAATATGCAAATAATTCTATGCTTCATAACTTGTTTAAACTTGTTTGTGTAAGTAAATAAACATTTTTAGAAAAATACAATAAAAAAATGTTTCATTGTTTCAATTAAAATAGTTTCATTCTATGTCTACAATAAGTTTAAGCTAACTATTGGGTCGTTCTATTTAACATATTTAACATTATAGGTATCTTTAGATTAGTTTTGGGGATTTTTAAACGATAGATTTAAACGAGTTACCCCCACTAACCCTTAATATTACCCTTAAGAATTATTATCTTTTATTTTTACAATTTGTTAAATCAATAACCTTTAAATTTATAAGTTATAGAAATAAAATTAATTCATATCTACAATGTTAAATATATACAAAAGCTAATCTTTCATTCTTAACCCTTTATAGAAGTTCATATTGAATAAAAGCACATGGAAATAAACATCCCAAATTTTTCAACCGACACTCAAGGCTCACAGAAAATGAAAATTATCGCTCTGCGTATTAGATTTGATTGTCTGACGTTTTTAGTGGACTACTAGACGTGTTCAACAGTTTCCCAGAAATTTGAACTTGCATCGATCAATTTTAGTTAAGTCAAGTTCAACTAACAAAACATCATTTTATCAAAGCCAAAACCAAGTTGAGAAGTTTCCAAAATTCACTAAAAGAACCAAAATTCACTTCGTTATATTTGGACTTGTGGGAAGCAAAAAACTTAACTGGCCATATAACTCTGGTATTAGTGACTTCGATTCATACTGTAACGTTCTTACGGATTCTTGGATTTGTGTTTAATGACGACAAGTTTATTTTTTAATATATGTTTATTTATCTTACACTATTTACACTTATTAACTATTATAGTTTAGTTTTAGATTTTGTTCACTGTTTAACTAGTCAGTTTTCACAGTCACTTATTCACTAATTGTTATTGTTTATTTAACAATGTTCACAATATTATTATTTAACACACGCGGTTTACAGTTTACGATTTATCACTCCCGATTTATGTTTCACTGTCGTTGATTATTTATTTTAGGTTCGACGTTGACAATTTATTTAAGACTGTTCACGTTCACGACTAATTTAAGACTGAACTGCTTGTGCTTGTCTTCCTCTTATATAGGAACTCGAAATTCTTCTAGAATATTCGATTCTATTTATTCCTTTTCCAGGACTTTCTATTTTTTTGGAACAATAGAATGTGCAAGAAGCTTCACTCTTTCTTAATTCACCGAGTAATCCTTTTGATCAAACCCTCGCGGCAGATGATCTCAAAGACTTGTCTTTTTGAGAAAAGATTTTCGAGAATGTTCCTCCCGGTCACTCCCATCTTATAACCACGTCGCTCCTTTATTGGCTGATTGATTGAGCAGGTGATACTCCCAGACTTAAAAAATGGCGACACTTTTCCACCTTTAAGTTCCTTGACTGTGACAATACAAAATAGCAAACTACAAGTTCATTCAATAGCCACAGATGATCTCGGACGGAATTTTGCTGTTCATATATGAAAATATGCGCTTTGTCTATTAAATGAAACCGAAGCAGGACGTTTTGGCGCTACTGAATTACTAAATTTTTAAATGGAAAACTAGAAGTTGATAGAAAAAAAAACCTTGCATAGTCTTATGACCCCGGTACAAAGGAGCGAAACCTTACGCAGGAAAACGTCCTGCGCCAAAACGTCACGTACTGCAATGAAACGAACCTTATTTGTTCAATTAAAGAGTTCAATCTTCATTTTACTTCACATTTTTTGTAAAATTGATGACTTGACTTGGATTTGAAAAACCGAAGCTTTGCTTAAGGTTTAATAGAGAAGTGTTTTAATTTGCTTGAACTTGATTTTAAAAATAAAATTTAAATTGAAATTGATATTCCTAATAAAAATTCTATTAAAGAACACCAATTTTTACAAAGTTTCTAATATTATCGTGCGGGGTTTTAACGTCGCTGGTGTCAATTTAATTTGGTAGAAAGTTTACAAGCTACTTGGGCTTGAGTTTTGCTTGATTTTAACGAGCTTCAAGTTTGTATTGAAATCAACAACTGTCGTAATATTATAAAGAAGTTTTCAATTTCGCTCAAATCTGCTATCGAACTTAATTTAAAACTTAAAAATTCCTATAGAACTCTTAAATTTGAAGATATCAATTTTTTTGATAATTGGTATTTAATGGATTTTCAAGGTTCAGTTTATTCTGATAACAAATTCGATATCAGTAATCTTTACGATTTTAAAAATGCAAAATTCAAAGAGGAAATTTTTAAATTGAAAATTCAAACCAATTAAAACTTTTTACAAATTTTTAAGAGATATTTGATTTCAAAAATTTTATTAAATATTTACTTTTTCAAGTACTTTATCTATCAAATATATTGCAACAATTGCTGAATGGTCAGAGTGTATTAGATCTGTATTTTCATCTGATTCTACCGGCACGTTCAATTGCGAATACTTTTTATTACAAAAAAATCAAGTAAATCTGGGTTTTTATTGAAATCTGTAAGTTTTTCGGTTAACAGATGAGTGGCGTTGTTTGTTTGGAAAGCCTTGAACAAATTTCGGCCTTTTGTTGTTATCAGTTTTGATCTTCAGACAGTATATTTGGCATTTCAATCGCCTGCTCCATTCTCAGATGGGAAATGAGTTCCTGATATTTGTTCGAGATTATACTACGAGGTGGTGGGCTGTACAAGGCAGCTACTATATTGATTGGCCATGGGAATGCTTGAACTTTGATAATTGAACTTTGGATCGTTTCCGTTTGGAATGATTTATCCACGTGGTGTTTTACGCTGTTTCTTATTATTATCGTTGACCCTTCTCGAGACATACCATCAGGATGATTGGCATATTAAACTTAGAAGTTTGAGATTTTACCGTTGGATCTTTATGGATTTTAGTGCAATGCTTTCTGTGAAGAGCAATAGATCAATGTGGCTTGTTTTTAGATAGACCTAGTGAATGACCTCGTGTAGTTGTTTTGCCAAGCCATTTCAACTATATCTCGCAATTCTTAAGAATCTGTGGCGACTAGATATTTGCACTTGCAGTGATTGCCTCTCGCAGCTGCCCTGACGAAACGACATTATAAAGCTTAAGCAATTCAATTTGTTCGGGGCCAGTGCTGGCCAATGCAATTGTAAATATATATTTAAATAAATGTGGGTAACCACTCCCACCTTACAGCTCAAAACATTTTAGTTATTTTGACTGATTTTGGAGATTAGCGTGGTAAGCATAAATAGTCAAATTAAACATGCTGTATAGGTAACTGGTGCACTTTTGTACTTTCAAACATTAAAAAAGAGCAATAATTCTGATTGATCGAATTACGTTTGTAATTGAATTATAGTTTTAATACTTTTAAATAGTTTTAATCTATATATTAATACGTGAAGCAAAAATTTTAAACCCTTTTTGCCGAATATTATTAACGGAGGAGTATGAAATTTGGCACAATTGAAGTTTATATTAGGAAGTTGCGTTTTGAGATAAAATTTTTTTATAATAATGCTTCAAAATACCTTAAATTAATGAAAAAAGACGTCACACACACTACCACGCGTTTGACACACACAGACACACAATACACACAAATATGTAGATTTTTAAATCTCAGTTGTTCAGTTTGACCACAGACTTCAACCATATTCCAAATGTCATTATTTAAACAAAATATTGTGAGAGGAATTTAAATTTTGAAATTGTAATTATTGAAATTGAAGAAAACAAATTTAACCGATTATTTGATTGTTGAGTAATATTATTAAAAATATATTTAAAAGATACATATAACTTCAAATACACAACGTTTCAACCATTTTATATGGTCTTCATCGGGTGTTTCTTGATTATTATATAACGTATAAATAATTCATGCTATATTCTTTTGAAAAAATCATTCAAATAAATTACACAAAAAATTAATTTAGGTAAGTAGGTACTATTTGAAAAAAAAGCTTAGCTTAATTTGAAGTTTTAAACAGGACTTATGCAGCCTATTTCCATGTTTTTATCTTTGTCTTTTAAATGAAAAAATCTCAACATAAAGGTACTTTTGTTTTACTTTTGAACGTAGGAAACTCACTTGAAATTACTTCTGATGTTTCATAGTCATATATTATTTTTGTTTGTCTAAAAAATATTTCAGAATACTGTAATTTCAATTGACATACAACATTATAAAAAGAAAAATATCTGCTGTGTGGCGTCACAGTACTTTCTTTTACTTTCATTTATGAAACTTGCTGTTAGTTAAAAGAAATATATTAGCACCTTATAACTATACATAGCAGAACTATATGCATACAAGTATACAACATATGTATATGTATTTATGAATTCCCAACCTTCACCCCAGAACCGTCCTTAATCGAATAGTCCCAAGAAAAAGTTTTAAATAAAAGTTTTAGCCATTAATAATTCTAAGAACTATCGTAAGCTTAAAGAAAATCTATGCAGCCGTTTTCAAAAAAAATTGAAAAAGCTCAAAAACTCCAAGAAAAAAGTGGAGCTTTCGGTTAACCGATTTCAACTAAAAGCTTCACGGCAAAACAAGATATAATATGAAGGAAAATTTCCAAATTTGGTGAAATTTGGAAAAGCGTTTGATACGATATAGCTGTCACACACAGGCACACACAGACATGTTTCTAAAAACTACTTTTTTGGACTCAGGGGACCTCAAAACATGTATGATATGAACGAATTGGTATTTAGTTTTGAAATTTTTAGAGAATATTCTGAAATAATTTTGTAAAAGATTTATGGAAGAAAAAAAATAAATATTTTGAAACCTCTACACCTAAAATAACCTTAAAATAAATATTTTCAATCATTATATGATGCACTTTCTTTAAATGAACCTTGAAGAAAAAATTAGTCAAGAAATTATTTTCCAAACATTCGCAAATGCAATTTATTATCTGCTGTAGTTAGCTTAGTAACTAAAGTTTTTGAGGCAGTTACAAGTGAAGTGTACCCTTAGGTATGTAAAAATTGTAACGAATTATGGTCGAATTTCAACCACTGGGCGACCTCTAGTACTTTTAAATGAAAAGATTAAAATGTTCATTTTGTATTTTTCATATTTTGTTTTCGTAGTTAAATAACTGATCACTCTCACTAATAGAAAGGATTTAATTTCTATATATTAATGTACATCTGGACGTTGGCATTTCTATTGTTGATGCCATCAATGAATTATTCAAGAATTTGTAATAATGATAAAAGCTTTTGTCATAATTGAAAACGATGCCGCTTTGCAATAGCCAAAAGTATAATTGGATAGAAATTTTATAACCGACCAAATCGTTTTTCCATTTCATTATAATTAAACAATATTGTTAGTTCATTCATCTAGTTCGGCTTTCTCTCTCTCTCTCTCTCTCTCTCTCTGTTTAATCGCATCATTTGACAAAAACGGCAAAAAGCTCGTCGACAATAGCCAAAGCTTTTGCGCTCTCCAAAAACAATCAAGATCTATTCATAGCAGTGTTGTTGTCGTCGTCGTCGTCTTCATCATCGCCATCCATTGTTAGTGGAGCTTTTGAAGCGATGTTTTTTTTTTAACTAAACTAGACAACTATTGAAAAACGGCGACCAGCGATTACATTATCATTTAAAATGATCATATTTGTCGTTAACGAGAACATATTATATGAACATTAATGCCCCTTTTATTCGTCAAATGAGCCATATTTCTAGTGAATGACGATAACGATGATATTTTACCGTATCTGCATGTCACCACAATTACTCCGACTGCTGCAGTTTAAACGATCCGTGCCTCTTTAATTGTTTCATTTTTCAAACTATATTTCATTCAATTTTATTTTATTAAGTGAATTATGCGATGAAATGTGTGATCAAGTGATTTTAATACAATGAAAATCTTCGTGCAATTTTCCACCAGCGTTAAACTCTCTATAATAAATCCTGTTAGCTTTCGCTTTGAAAATGTAACAGCAATTAGTTTTAAAACTTGTTTTCAGTTAGATTAACGTGGATAATTAAAATATAATGTATTAAGTCTTATGCACTTAAAAAAGAGTGAACCTTATATGTTTCCTGATAAGAGAAAAAATCTCTTATGCTTTTGAAAACGGTATATATAAATACATTTATAAAGTTATTTTTGGTTATTCTCTATGGTCAATTGATGTTTTTTAATTATAAATATAAACCGTTATATAAAAGCTTTCATGTTATTTAATGGAAACAATTCGGTTATTGATAGTTAAGGTTTCGTCTAATGAATTGAAGATAAGTCATGATTATTCACAGTTTTGTACAGGCCTAGTGGCTGTCTGTGACTCGTTAAATTCTTTTGATATTGTTTAAATATCAAAATTGAAGCAAATTCTCGTTAATGTGATAACCAAAAAAAAAGTGATTGCGTATACTTATGTACGCGCATGAGAAGTTATACTTCTTTGGTACCATTAAAAATTAGTTTTTATTAATTTTATTCAAATAATCAATTTAAAAAGAAAACTGTAATTTAATATTTAATAATAATAATATATATTTAATGATATAATTATTAAAAATAAAATTTAAAGAATAATATTTTAATTTGTATCAATAAATAATATCCAAAGAAAGCTGTAAGACGTTTATAAAATTTGTCAGGATCATTTTTCTGGTTAACAATTCATGCATGTCTTGAAAACGAAGCTTCATAGAAATTGCGAAATAAAGTAAGTAGCTACTTGTCCAAGTAAATGTCTTAATCTTATTCATATCTTGTGTTACTAAATTATTATTCTAAGATGGTTGAATCATTTCAGAATCCCAGATTTCGTGATAACTAAGAATATGCATGGAATGCAGACGTCATTTGCATCATTATAATTCAAATAGTATAACAGCCACTGCAAAATTCGAGAAAAGTAATAACTTATTTATTTATAATATGTGTCAATTGTATATATTATTATTTTTATTTTAAATATAAAAATTAATAAATTAATAAATACATACAAGAGAAATTCAAATTACGCGCGTCTAGTTAAAAATACCGAGCCGTTTTGCGGGCAACTTCATCTTGTTAATTTGTGATAGTAAAATAGAACGCTACTAATGCTTCTGAAACCGCGCCACGATGCAAACGTCATTTTCATCATTAAATTTCAAAAAGTACGTATAACAGCTAATGCAAAATTTGAGAAAAGTAATAACTTATTTATCAATAATATGTGTCATTTGTATATATAATTATTTTTAATTTAAATGTAAAAATAAATAAATTAGAAAATAAATACAACAAAAAATTCAAATTACGTGCGCCAGGAAACCCAGTGGTTTTGCGACTAACTTCATTTTGTTAATTTTTGTCTTAAATCTTAAAATTTCACTCTCATCATTTTTTATAACGCGCCTAAAGAAGTATAACTTCAGAAATCAATTAAAAACAATTTATTCTACAATTATACAAAATAGCCTTTGATTTCTAGCAAATCATATTAAAAGTATAAAAATATCTTTACCATCTTCTTTTATATTATACCTACAAATAGGGGGTATTTAAAATAAGTTATGAGACTTTTTTTTTCTAATTATTTTATATTGGATCATAATTTTATCTTCAAGATAAAATTATGATATAATTCCACATTTTATCCTTTCAAGTCACTACCTTGGGAGGTTATGCCTTAAAAGTTGCAAATATTATCTTGAAAAAAAAATTTCCTCTAAGATAACTGTTTAAAAAAATTATTGTTTGTCATGCTTAAACAAAGAGAAGTGTATAAAGTGTTACTAACCCAAAAAATGCATGTTCCCTGAGGGATAGCAGGTATCCAACTAAAAATTAGATATCTCTCTAAATATCAACAAATACGTGATTCATTGAAAGTAACCCTAAGGATATGAAAGAAAGTGTTAATCTTTAAAGAACCGATATCTCTACTAAGAAAAGTTTGTCATAACTACACACCTGATTTTTGAATCTTACTCTAAAATTACCTGATATTATTACATTGAAATTAAGAATTTACCTAGAAGTGGGAAACTCTGCGTTTGACGTTTTTAATTCTTCCAATTCTTCTAATAACTAAGAGGTTAAAAATAATTATTAATGTGCATTATGTTTAAATGAATTTAGTTAATTTTTATGTTATATGAAGCATTTTAAGTTTATTATAGTAAGGTGCATTTGAACCTTGCAAAGGGTTTAAATGAAGCACACAATAAAATTGTAAGTGACAGTCAAGAACAGTCATCAAAGACACAGTTTTGTTGTGTCTAAGCACCGGTTAACCGGTTTGTAACTCAAGCGACTTTGTCATTTTATGTTTTTCACTCTCCATTAAATCTTAGTCAATCTTGCTTTGCTCTTTGTCTATTGGTCAATGTTTGAACATCACCAGAAAGACACACAACAAACCTAAAGAATACATTTTATATACCGAAGCAGGACGTTTTGGCGCCACTGAACCTAATGTTTTAAATGGGAAACCAAACGTTGACACCAAAAACCACCCCCGCAAAGTCTTAGAACCACGGTAGAGTGGAACGAAACCCCCCGTGAGAAAACGTCCTACGTCAAAACGTGCCGCGCCAAAACGTCACGTACCGATATAATACCCCCAATGTGGGATGTATAGTCATTAAAGCATCCGATTTCTTTTGCAGATTTGTAGTAATATTTCAGCATTTATATAATGCCATTTTATAATTTTTCCACGTAACATAAATAATAATCTTTTTTAAAGCGATTTTTTGATTTATGAAGTGATGAATGCTGATTTAATAAATGTGTTAGTATGTTGATTGTGACATTTTAAATTTTTTCACGACTAATATAGTTAACTAAACCAAGATTTTTGTTTCGGTATCGCCATCGGCATGAATAATGTTTTTTTTTTCCGGGAAATGTTTAGTTTTTTCTCAGGAAACGGGAAATAAAAATTGAAGAATAACCCTCTAAACAGGACACCTACTTACAATTAAAATTTTTTTTATTAATGTTGTATTGTATTGCATATCGAGTATAGTACAAATATATTCAACGATTTTTTATGTGAATAAAAATAAAATAAATTATCGTTCTTGTAAAAATTATAAACGATACAGTATCCAAATAAACACAACTCATATCGAAGCAAATTATAAAATCAACCATTTTTTGTCCCTTTACGAGTATGTGGCTATTAAATATTTGTTTTTCGATGAAATGAGTGAAGCCTATAATGTGAAATCAGTCTGGAATCAAATTGAAACAAAAAAAAAAAAATCAAAACTGAAATTGAATTTTTCATCAAATATAAACAAATTCAATTTTTCCCTTAACTAATTATTGTCGGAGCTTTTTTCCCAAACTACTACCTCCAACTGTTTACTTTTGCATTTCGTTTGTTTGATTTGCCTGTAATTATAACAACTCGTATTGCAACCAAAATGTTCCGCAATGGAAATGATTTTAATATAATTAAAAACAACGCAATTAACATGCTGCTGCAACGATAAAATATCACTAATTAAATAAAGTTTGCTTGATGCATATTATGATGGGGACGCCATGTTTATAGGGAGTGTGAGTGAATTGTAATTCTGAGTGTTATTTTGGATAATGATAAATGATTGATTGTACATACTTTGGCAGCGTAAAGAGTGAGAAAAATCGTAACAGGAATTATACAATATTACATGTTTTTCCTTTAATAATTTGTGAATAATTGAAAAATAAATAAGTTAAAATTTGTAGTAAATTATCAAAAACTAAATTTCTTAATTAGCCTTTTTTGTGGGAAGATTTAAAAAAGATCCGCTAGGAGCAGCATCGTTGGCGGGGTACATAGGTTTTGAATTCTCTAATGACAACAACGTCAAACGTACGTCTTATTAGAATTAGAATAAATATTAATATTATAATTAAAATATTAATATTAATAATTATTAATATTTATATAAATTAATATTGTGGTTAAAAAAATACAAAAAAAAATTGTCATGCCTACAAAGCATTGTGCATTCGCTAATTGTACGTCTGATAGTCGATGCAGGCAGGATGGTGTAAAATTAAGCATCGTTACTTAATTTACTACATAATATTATAGCATAGCAGAAATTAACGAACATTAGCTTGGGATGGAAAATGTGTCCAGTTTGTAGTAGGAAAACTGCATGATGTTGAACTTGCGTTGCTCTTTATCCGCTAGACATTTACCACCATCAATTCTTACGAAAATTTCTTATCATTACCGTTTGCAATGCATTCTTCAATTCTCAAATATACAAAAAAATCAACTTAGTTTATTTAAAATAATAAAATGTTCAACAACACAATGACATATACGAGAAAATGTATGAACCAACTAACCTTTCAACTAGGACATTTTTATTACCTGCCACGGTTAAGCCACGACATGCAAGCCATCGTTTTAAATCCCGGACAAGATGATCTTGCACTTTTGCAAATTTCAATTTTGCTCCAGGTACATCATCTTCCTTTAATTCCATTATAATTCTGTACGTTTGACGTTGTTGTCAAACGTAGAATAGAGAAATAGAGAATTCAAAACATATGTACCCCACCACCAGTGCTGCCCCTAGCGGTTCTATTTTTAATCTTCCCAGGAAAAAGGCTAATTAAAATTCTTTTTATTTTATATTATATTGTTAAAACATTGTTTGCTTTTTAAATTGATTTTTTTTTGTCGCTTTATTCCCGTCTGACAACAAAATATACAAATAGCAATTTTAATTCGCGGATATTTTCTTTCAAAGTTTGCCTGCAGCGTATTTACTTACTGTATTAATTTTATGGATATGATAAAGTTTCAACTTCTTGATAAATTTTTAATAGTTTTCCAAAGGAATGAAATTTGTACATCGAACAAATACTCTGGCGATTGGCACGTCTCTCACACTCTCGATGTTGGTAAACTATTTTTGTTAGTGCATTTTTATTTGTTTTATCAAAAGCCTTTTGCAATATAAATCGTTCGTTGCAACAATGGAATGACAAGGGAAACAAGGAGCTATTTGTTGGATGGCTCAAGTTTCCCGACTATAATTGGACAGTAGAAATTCGAGTTGCCAACACAAGTTCTGTCCAATTGTCGTCCACTTGTTTTGTTCCATGCAATAGAATGCAACTATTATAGCTGAAAAGAGAAAATATAGAATACAATGAGTAATTCGTATTCATTTATCTTATAAATCGCATTAAATTATGTCGTTGTATAAACGTAAATTAAAAACGTGTCAACAACATTTTTTAACGTAACACGTAAAAATATTTTTCGTTTCATTTGCTTTGTATTTTTTTCTAAATTATTCGTGTTAAGAAAAACGACCAAAGGCAACATCCTTATTTCATAATAAAATCGTTTTGACGTTAATTGACGCCAGGCAAATTACTGTTTAAATGAGCAGCTTCAAATATTTGAAGCAATTTAATTTGTTCTTAATTTTCCAGATCTTGTTTTATAATTTAAGTCGTTAAAGCATAATATTTAAACTCGAAATCTTCCGCGAAAGCTTAAACACCGAACGTGAAAGGGAAACTTACAAATGTTTACACAAATAAAGGTTCAACTTTTTGAAACTCGAAGCTAAATATGTAGGTTTGTATGTGCTTGGAAAAAAGCTCAATAAAAGCGCGATTTTTTCTCCATTTTGAATTATTAAATGTGTAAAATTAAAATAAAAAATCAGAGACAGTCTTTTTCATATATATATATATATATATATATACATTATGAATTTAATTTCAGCCATTAAGATTGAATGACAATATTCAAATGCAATTACAAAAAGTGTAGAAATACGGACACAAATTCCACCCTCTACACCCCTTTCAAATGTCTCACACATTAACGTCAACAACACTCTCTCGTTTAAAATAACGTTTTAAATTTCAATTTGTGTACATTTCCTCGAATCGTGAACGTTTTTTTTTACATTTTATTTTGTTGTATTGCAAATAAGTGCTTTGATTATTTAGCGTCTCGTTTTCGACAAACCGAGCTTTCGTATGAAGCTAGCCCGGGAAAAAGCTGTAATTCATATGTGAAAATGTAAAATATGTAACTCGAATGTAATAGTCGACGTTTAATTTGAAAAGATTTCATCTAATGAAAGCTTTTCAATGCTTCCAAATGAGATAAGATCGTTTCATATTCGTTGCGAGAGAGTGGCAACTTATCGCATTTTCACAGAATTTCGTCCGTCTAGAATGTTTGAAATGACTGACGTCATCATTCTATCGTGGATTCTTAGTAATTTTATTTTTTCATAATGCAATTTTTCAAGGGATGTAAACGGAAAGTGTTTCTCGTTAGTGGAGCCCCTTAATTTATCTTTTCACTATGTGTCGAGAAATAAATATTCTGTTAGTTTTATTTGTCCATTAATCAGTAAGTGAACGTTTAGTGCTTTGAAGTAAAATAAAAAAAATGTAAACTTTGACATTAAATAACTTGATTTGATAACTTGATTTTAAAATTTGACTTTTTTAAGTAAAATTCAAGTCAAGTAGCTTAAAAATTAGGTCAAGTAGTTTGTCTGTTCATCGATCAAACTATTTTTTCTCAGGAACGGATGAGGGTATCCAATTGAAATTGATATAGAATACTAACATCTATGAATCCTTTGAGTTTCAGCTATGGACAGAATAAGCAATTAAAATTGCGTATGTACCAAAAAAGTCAATTGCACAGCTGTCGACCAGATTTTCCATGCTCATTTTCAAAAAGTATCATTGCAAAATCATTTTGTAGGTTGAAAGATCAAATTGGTCTCCCAGTTTCCATAAAGCATAAACGTCAGATATGCCCACTGCGGACAACACCATAATGGCTACCTTTGCAGATAACACGGCTGTCCTCACATGCGACCACTGCCCACTGGCGGCCACCGAAAAACTCCAAATCTCATTAAATATGCCAAGTTGGTCCATATGACTTTCACAACCAGGAGGGATTTTTTTTCCGTTTTACGGGTCCCAGGATATTCCTTCTCTTTACCACCACGACCAAGGAGGTCTATTGTAATGTGACCCTCTTTGTTTACTAGAGGAGCGTGAGGATTTTAAAGAAAGCCAGCACCTGCCTAAGGGCTGCGATTGCTATGACACCTAGCGATATAGGTATCCAAGTGAATTCCGAGATATATGTCTCCTTGAATCTCCTTGAATACTGGAGGACAAATATCTCTCCTGGTTATCACCTGCCCAGGGGCTGCTATCTTGCAATCTCGTTAGGTGTCATAGAGGTGTCACTCGTCAGGTGAGAACCAGGAGAGATACTTGTCCTCCAGTATTCATGAAAAGCCAGACAAATCCCTCAGGCGACGGAGGCGAATATCTCGGAATTCACTTGGACCGACGACTCACATGGTGGAGGCATATATCCACGAAGCGTCAAAAACTTGGAATCAGGCTGAAAAAATTATGGTGGCTGTTGCGGCGAGGATCGCAACTGTCCCTGGATTGTAAGCTTATTATCTATAAAGCCGTCCTAAAACCGGTGTAGACGTATGGAATCCAACTTTGGGGGACTGCTAGACATCATACGGAGGTTTCAGTCCAACGTGTTGCGACTAATTGTCGATGCTCAATGGTAGATTACAACAAGTACATCCACAAGGACCTGGATATGGATACCGCCAGAGAGGAGGCAACCAGGTTCAGTTCTAAATACCTCAGGCGCCTAAACGGACATCCTTGCCATCTAGTTGTTTACCTCCTCGACAACAGTAAGGATTTCACCAGACTAAAACGCGTGTCATTTCTGGGGCTACCCTACAGCACCCTACTAGCACCAACAATAACAATTTTCGTTCGTAGTGTCGTATTGAAAACTAAAAAAGTTATTATTAATATGAATTATGATAGATTAAATTATATTTTGATTTACTACCTATAATTCAATTAGTCCTTACTAAAATCGCTTGCCGAAAATTCACATTTCGATAAATTTTCTTGGAAAATGATTTTCATAACTTTCTAAAGATTAGCTAAGAATAATTATTTTTTGGTGTGACGCACTATAAAATTACTTTCAATTTAAAATTCGAAAAACTTTAGAAAATTATTAATTAACAATTATTAAAGTTTAATAATTAACAGGTTGTAAACTTCTGAATACTTGTTATCGCTGCTCATTTAATTTTTATACCATGATCTGATAAATAATTGATATTATAAAGATTAAACTTTCAAAAAGCAGTTTGGTTCTTAATGTCATCTTTCCATTTCATAAAATCAACATTAGTATTAATATTTACAAAAATTGTATTAATTTTTATAAAATCTAAGATTTTTTAATTTAATAAACCATTAAAGCCCATGAAAATTCCATATTAAAAATTCTCTAACGGTAAAAAATTATTTCAAATGGTGAAGCTTTACACTTCCCTCGAACGAAACGAATACTGAAGCGAAGCTTTGAATGTTTGGCATTCAATTAGTAATGTATACTATGCAAAAAATCTATAATTTAAAAATTTAATTTATAGGTACATAATAAATTGATTATAAAAATCTTAATTGTCGAAAATGTTGTTAATCTCATAATTTTATAAATAAAATGAAAACTTGATTTTATTTTTAACAATTTTTAGTAAGAACGTGTTAAATTGACCCCCATGTGACCGTGTTAATTTCGCAAAAACTGTATTAAATTGGCCCCCATGTGTTTGTGTTAAATCCGCAAAAACCCCAAAGGGGCTCAGAAAAAGAAATTATAGTCATTATTTGTTTACCCGATTTTCATTCATTGATTGAATGTGTACTTCTTGACACCGCGAAGTTTTAAACAAAACTAAATATTTTAACATCAAACTTATGCTGCAATTACGATTTGCAGTTATTCTATGAGAACTTGTTATTTGAGGATATTTTGTCTGGGGATCAAAACGCATGGAACCCGTTGAATAATGTAATTACTGGCATATTTGCCAACTACCAGAAATGATCGACGGATTTTACTTTGGCACCTTTTAACCATTTCTAAGTTGCTAGGTCTTGCCACATTCCAGTGCTGGGTCCCATATGCTCACGTTGGTCGGAGCACCGCTTTGTAGAGTAACACCTTGGACAATAGACTCACCGAAAACCTTTTGTCTGTCATTTAGGCGATCCTGCGGTCTGAGGAACCTTCTTATAAATATTGGTCTTCCAGTTGAGGCGACGATTTAGGTAATAGCCCAAGTACCTTATAGTGACGTCATTTGAAACACTGTGCTCGTCGATTTTAATGGGTCCACACGACTTAACGTTCCTTCATTAACGAGGCTTAGCTTGATATGCCATTTTTTGCACTCTCATTAATTTTGTAGACATGAGCATGCATCTCGATTATGCCCAGGATTGCCGTGTTGTCCGCAAATGTTCCTATCAATATATTTTCCTCCACTGGAAGATCCGCCGTGTAAATTATATCCTGCTGTGTGTTTGAAGCTGCGGGATATATCCCTGCAGTGAACATAGAATGTTCTGTCCCCTGTTTATCATCCAACTGCTAAATAATAAACCTAAAATAACAGAAACTTTATAGTACCTAAAACTAGATCGATTGATAAAACTGGACTTTTTTAAAGCTTTATATGAAAATAAACGGCAGCTGGTGCTTTCAAAGTATTGAATAAATTAATTATTTAATGACTCGTGGTATAATAATGCTCTATCTTCATAACAGCATTATTACTGACACTAATATTAATGTATTATCAAACTCAAACAGAATTTGTGTCGCCTAAAAAAATTGTAATTAATCTATTTCATTTTGGCTTAGGCTTTTACTGAATTCATTAAAACTTGTCACAGCTAAGGTTTTCATTAATTTTCATTTAGTCGTGTGTGATGTATATGTGTGTATATGTTGGAGGTTTTGTTAATTTTAATTGAAACAATATGGATTTTTTTTAATAAAAATTTTATTCAGTTGCATTCATTAACTTGATAAAATTTATTATAAAATATATCGTATATTTATCCGTTGTTTCTGTATTCTTAATGGCATTTCTTCTATCATATCATTTATGATGAATAGGTTCCAAAGTTAAAACGGGTAGCTCCAAGAGCCTTTGTAGGTATTCGTAGGTCAAGGAGACGTTTTATAATATTTCGAGCAGGGGTTCGTACACAGACATTTTGGAGGATACTTTTCCACATAAAATTATCGTTTCGTTTACAAACTGTACTTGATTCTTGCTGAGGCATACACGTTTCAGAAAGCGGAGGAGAGGATCAGCGTCTTGATAGACGCCCAAAAAGAATTTCTTAAATTTCACTATAATATTCATTTGTCCTCGTCAGATTTGGAAATGTTCTCCTCAAAACAATCATCTGCATCTTCTTCTTTTAAAATTTGAGACCCCATTTTATTGAATTTTGGGTAATCACTTCTATAGCGCGTCATATTGACGTATCATATATATATATATATATATATATATATATATATATATATATATATATATATATATATATATATATATGGATACCTATGTAACAAAATAGTGTTTCATGTTGAATAGTAATAATTATCTGTTCACACTTTTAGGTAAGATCGGTCTAGGAGACCTTTTATTCTTAAGAGAGGACGGTAGTATCGGTCTCACCGACCAGTAGGCTTAATTGAGTTGGTGGAAAAAAGAGTAAGGAAAAAACTATGCTACCACTCACCTCGCTGATAAACAGGAAGCTACTAAGTCACCCAAACTCTTTCAATAACTAACAGTACCACTAAGAGATGAGAGAAGTAGGATCAAGGTTTCAGAGACCGATACTAAAGGTGCCGGATTAAATACTATTGGTATTTAAAAAAGGTTAAACTAATAGATGAAACAATATATTTTTTTATTTTTTTTTTGGCAACCCTTATAAATCTTTGTATCAAATAAACCCATGGTAAAGGCTCAGAGTTTCAGGTCCCTGACAAGAATCTTCTGATCAGAAAACCTTTTATGTCAACAGGTAACTTAGTACCGGATACACTTACCAGATTCTGATGAAATTAATTATCAAATTGCTCGTTATAATAGATCTAACATTAAGGAGTCGTCAAAGACAAATTTTGGAAAGTTTGCGTTTCTTGGAGGATAACCACCATATTTTCTGTCAACATGGCTGCAAAAATTTGGCATAAAAATTGTTTAAAATATAAATATTATTTCATTACGGACAGTGGGTGAGAATCAGCTAGTGCAACAAAAACCTTAGACATTCTCGAGTGTATAATGGCATAAATTAGTTACTAGCTGATACCCGCCCACTTCACTGAGCGTATCTTAATTAACCTGAATAGTAAAAAACTATACCCAAAATAAAAAAATCAGCTATTTTAACAAAAAAGATAATTAGATATTTTTAGACCTTTGTTTCATAGAAATTTCATGAAATTTCGTTGAACTACTCTTTCAGGAAAAGATATAAACTTTACGTTTTTTTTTTGAATATTGTATAATACCTATACTTGTGTTCCTTTAAGACTTGAGAACCTTTCACACCAAACGTCATGTGAAATCATTTATTAATTTTAGTAGAATGAATTAGTAGATATCTTTTACGAAGCGTACCTTTTTAAGGATAAATAATATTCAATGTGTTATCTTAAGATCTGAGATATTAGGTTTGGTTGCCTCAGGTTCATTTTTTTAGGATTCTAGGATATAGTATTATTTCAGTCCATTATGTCTTATCGGAAAGTCTGCTATTTCCCAGGCTCCAAGATTAGACAACAGATTCTTATAGATCTTGCTAAAATAAATTAAAAATATAGTATTTTGGTAAAAAAACAACGCGATGGTCACATCGAACTTGTTATTTTCTCTTGAAAAATAAGTTGGACTGGATTTCTTTTTGTTCTGGGGGCTCTGCCTAACAGTTTCACTTTTATTAGTCAAACTCCTAATCGGGATCACTTAAGTCGAACTTTCCGTTTTGGTTATTTATTCTTACGGGTGTCATTTTGGATCTAAGATATTTATTTTTATGAATAAAATCATATTTAATGCATAGTATTCTTCTCCTCCCTCGCTAGTTCGAACGTTTACTAAGCTGAACTATTGATTATATATTAACTATCTACCTATAAATTCACAATGAATTTATGGTTTCTAGGAACTTAACCCATCGCTATACTTCTATCATCGTTATAAGTTTCAAATTTGCGAACATTAATTTATAAGAATAATAAATTAGTTTCAAATCATGTTGTCTCTGCGATATGAAATGTATATGTACATTGTACCATAGCTGCCTGCCGATGTACATATGTTTTTCGTTGCGCAGTTTTTATAGTTTTTATTTTTTTGTTCAGAAAATCAACATTTTTTCGGAATAAAAAGTATTTTATAGCTTTTTTTTTGTAATATTTACTACTTGTAGTGAAAATCTCGTCCAAATCGGACTAGCCATTTTCAAGTTTGCCAAGAACAAACAAACAGACAGGGAAAACTATTCGAATTTTAAAGTACCCTATAATGTAAGTTACCATATTTAATAACTCAAGTTTACCCTGAATAAACAATGTTCTTTTGGGTAAAAATGCATGGAAAATGGCATTTTTTTTTAGTATAAACATATGAAAATGTAGGTAATAAAGAGTATTCAACAAAACTCCTTATATTTTTCAGATTAGATAAAAATCTCAGCAGAGAAAAATAATTCCGTTTATGTTCCCTCGCGCAGGTGACACGTAATGTTTTCATTATAAAGATATTCAAAAAGCAGAAATCTTTAATCTTATTATTGGTATAGATGACTGTTAGTTTTGTCATTCTGTAAATGATCACAGTATGCATAATAATTTCTTAAAATAAGAAAAGCTGATTATTTAATTCACAAATCAGATTATTGCCACTATTTTACTTAGTTCCAACCAAAGTTTGATGTGATATTAAAAAAATAAACTGTAAAAAATTGAACAGAAAGAGAATTTTACCGACGTAATTTTATGTTGTTTTTTTTTTGTGGTGACCTAAATGGTTGTAAGTCTCATATTTATCAATACAACAAGAAAAATCCATGTCACAATTTGATCGAAACGAAAGCAAACAATAAAAATTTAATGACGGAGAAAAGAAATTTTTCGGAAATGAATAATAAATTATCGTGCAAAAAGGCTTTAGATGGAGAGAAAAAAACAACGAGAGTGGCACAGGCAAAGCTCTCTCGGGACATCAACAGTTATTTGTTCATTGTACAATATATACGATATATGGCACATTTATTTATGTTTCTATATATGAAATTAAAATGTGTTCTGTGAGACGAAAGCTTCGAGAGCATGTCGAAAACATACACACACGAAACATAGTACATATTCTTTTCGTAACAAACAAAATGGATTATCTGATGAAAAGTTTCAGCGAGTGAAGTCATTGTCTTTTTGAGAATGACAACTGACGAAATATATAACGAAATAAAATTACGTACACGTACTATGTATGAACAAGGTGCAAAATGCAAAAGGGGGCTGTAAAGACAAGAAAAGCTTTAACAGAGCATAGCATAACACAACATAACATATTATAAACTCTGACAAGTTTTTAAATTACACTTATTATTCTTACCATATCCTTACCTAAATATGGACTTTTGCCTGAAATATTTTCTTGAAGTTGACAATTTGTTCGCAATTATACATATGGGATTATTTAAATTTAATATTGGAATGAAAATATTATAACTGATACTTTCTATCCTTTCGTTATAATTTTATTTGAAAGGGCCTAGCCGAATAAGCCTGCCAGCGGGCCAAGGGTATTTTTTAACCTGACGTTTATTTTGTTTTTCTCCACATATCTTTCCTTAAATAGGAAACTGAAATTGGACCACTCATTAAGTATCTATATTATAAAAATTTATTTTGGAAACAAAAAAAAATCCCTATGAAAAACATAAAATATTGAAATTCCATGAGAAAGATAACTTCCAATACGCCTTATGAAAATTTTTGTGGCGTTTAACGCAAAGTTTGACAATCACTGATTTAGACAATTTTTTTTTTTTAAACTCACTCCAGGCTCTTTTTTTTACTGAAAATACTGATCAAATAAATTAATTTTATTTTTGCGGCACCCTTGGACCACAGCTACAGTGCACATTTTGGGAGTAATCTATAGTTTAATTTTTAATCGTGCGTTTAGTCTTACATTTAATTTTTTTGTTATAAATTTTTTTTAAAGCTCTATTACTTAAACTGATCGGTCAGTCAAAATCGACATAAAAATCGCTAAATTCGCAAAACATGATGTACCTCTGATTTTTTTGTATTCTGTTTGAACCCTTAAGGGCTATCTATTCTCAAGTTTGCAACTCTATAAAAGTAGTGGAAAAATTTTTATACATAGAAAAACCGTGAAATTTTTGAACTTATTTCAGATTCTCCTCGGTATCTCCTAATTCATGCATTTTTTTTCGAAAATTATTTTTTACGTTTTTTAAGAGCATCAAATTTCTTGCAAACTAAGCTCAACCGAAGCTATACATGTCCATGGGTTACCGAGCTACGAAACTTTGAAAGTAGGTCAGTTTTTTTTAAAAATTGAAAATTTAAGTTTTATACTTTTTTTAGATCAAAGGTACGTCGAAACTATTGATCCTACGAGCAAAACTTATTGAATATTATTTATATGCAATTTAATAAGCTTTAAATTAAGTGCTGAGCGGGGTCTGTAAGGCTAATAATTCTATCAAAATCTTTAAAAAACCCATAAAAAGTAAAATTGCATTTTCCCAGAAAACATGTATGACCTAGGCGGGACTCATCCACAATGTTAGTCGGCAAGCTCCTGTTCCTGCATAGCTCCTAAAACTCCTTTCATGTAAATGCAAGAAGGGGTGCTGAGAGGTGGCTGCACTTGCCTGAAAGCAGGGCTTAGATGTTCTGTGATGTGTGCTACCTGCTCTGAGGAAATGTGCAAGAATGCTACCCCTTAACATCATTGAAGCAAATGACGATGACTAGCCTCAAAACAATCCTGACGTTCCACCAATACTGGAACACCTATCTAAATATTGATTTACCTTATGTGGATTTTCTAAGATTTAAAAGTGAACTAATAGACTTACATACCTTGTTCTGCACTTAATTTAAAGTTAATTAAATTTCCTACATATAATATTCAACAAGTTCTGTTTGTAGGATCAATGGTTTTGACGCAATTTCATTCCCAACAAGGCCTATACCTTAAAGTTTGTAATTTTTTAAAAAACCTGGCCTATTTTCAAAGTGCCAAATAGCTTTCGACAAAAATGTAAAGATTAGGAGATACCAAGCAAAATCTGAAAAAAAGTTCAAAAATTTCATGGTTTTTCCGGTATAAAAATTTTTCCTTACTGATTGTTTTAATGTCTATCCTTTATTTAGTTTACGTTTGAATGATTTAAAAATCCTTACAATATCTTGCGTCTCATGTGCTGACCACTCCTCTTTTGTTTTTTCTTTCACGCTTCGGTGAGCACACAACGGGATGTCTGGTATACAAGGCGTCAGATGCAAGGCCCAAGCTCACACACATTCCAATCTTAGGCGTGTAAAAATACAACCACGTTTTGTAAAAACAGTCTCTTTTTTAAATGTGTGTCAACATTCAACCCTTAAAATTGTCTTTCAGCCATATAAAATGTAAATATCATATCTTAAAATGAAGGAAATCAGAGAGAGAAAGAGAGAGAGACATCTACGATATCTCTCTTGTGAAATAAATTAGAATTTAATTGTAGCTTTCATTTTAATAAATCTTAGATTTTAATTGCTTTGGCATGTTGAAAAAAAAAATTTCAACGAGATGGTATCACATTAATCTATGGAGACTTGTTTTTTATTTTCTCTTGATGATTCATTCTTTATAGACTGTTCTGTATATGAAAATTTAAAGTTATTCATCGTTAGAATATTTGCAAAGAAAACAAAGTTATTCTTTTAGAGATTTTTTCATGGGAATTAATTAAATGCAAATAGTCATTAAACTAAATGAATGGAAACTGAGAAAGTTGCAAGTGAAAAGCTTTTATAGAGTAATGGGCTTAAATGAAGCTGTACAAGTGCGCTTGAAACGTTTCAGAAACTATAAAGTTTTCTATTGTAAGTTCCTTATCATCTCGCATATTTTCTCAACAGATTTTGATTCATTTTGCAGAAGATAACACAATATTTTGATTTTATTTAAAAATTGAATGTCAAATGATGTTAAACTTTCAATACATGTTCAAATGACCTGTCGTTTTGGTTTCTATGCTATGTAAAATTGAAATTTTTCCTTGACAAAGAATGTAAAAAAGAAACTGCTTCAATAATTTATCTTGGAAACTTGTGTTGGGTTTCAAGTTTTCGAACTGAAATTAAATTCGAGTTGAACTTAGAATGTCACGTTTGGTCTCAAATTTTTTGCAATTATATAATTTGAAATTTTTTAACTTTCGATTGTGTTAACCTAATGTTTGTGGGTTTCATGTATCTCTTGTAAACTTGGCAGTGTTAGAAATAATTAAAAATGAAAGTTGAGTACAATATTCAGAACAAAGAGGTTGGAAATGTAAAAATTAAAAAAAAAATCAAGGAAAACTTGTAATTAAAACAGTTCTTGTCAAGAACTTTTCTTATTTGCCTCTTTTTTTAAAATTAATGTGGCGTTGTGTATTTTATATAGAAACACAATCGCGTATTTTTCAAGATAACGAATGATAGAGGAAAAAATAATAATGAATAGAATAAAAAAAAGTAAGACTACATCAATGATGATTAAATAAGTAAATTATAAAAGAAACTTTATGCAAATACAGTAATTATTTCAATTATCCAATTCAAGTTTAAAAAATAACTACTTAGAGAAATTTATAATAAATAAATTCTCTTCTTTGAGATAAAATTAACTCGTTTTCATAAAAATAATTTTAAAAAACGTACAAACAGCAAATTTTATATTGCAGTGTAAATGTTCAGCTTTCCTTTTTATAAGCTCCAAACAAAGCATAATTGAAGAAAATAAGATTAAAACAGAAAGTATAAGTTTGAGAAAAAGATGAAAAATTCTTTAAAATATATTTACAAATTTACTAGGTATGCGACGCAACTATATACATAGAGTAAAAGTGTTTGATTGAACACTGCTTATTGACATTCTTTTTGGTACACAAAATTTTTGGGTTTTCTTTCTGGCATACTACAAATACATATGTACATAGTATGTATACAACTATATATTTAAATGATTCTCGAGGAGTAAAAATTTACATAATATTATAACGTTTTTACGGGTTCTTGGATTTGTGTTTGAATGGCGACAAATTTATTTTTAACAAATTTTTATTTATTTACAAATGACCAAGTTTACTGTTACAATACCCACTAATTGTCACTCACTGTTTATATTTCACTATATACACTTCACTGTTCACACTTTATTTAACACTCGCGATTCACGATTTATGTATCACTCACGTTGACGATTTATTTATGACTCTTCATTGAAAGAAACCTCTTTTATATTATTTTGGCCATTTTAAGAACATTCTCTCTACTTATTCCGTTTCCAGAACTATCTATTCTTTTGTCCTTATCCTATTCATAAGGAATTACGTGTGGAAACTTCCAAAGATTGTCCTCTCTCTCATACACCTAGTAATCTTTTTTGTCAAACCCTTCGCGTGACGGGGGTCCGATCTCTTGAAAACTTTTGAGATATTTTGCAAGGACTTTCCTATTCTACAACCATGTCGCTCCCCATTGGTCAGTTGATTGGCTTGGCCTACCCACGGCTGAGACAGTTTAAAGAGCAGGCGCCAGCCCCAAACTAACAAAATGGCGACACTCCCCATCCTTAAGATCTGTTCCTTGCTCGTTAGTCTATGACAATATTATTTCAGAATCTGGACAGTTTCATTCTACCAAAATGTGTTTGGTTGTTTCAGTGTGAAGACTTTTTAACTATTCCTCAGGAACTGGTTTTAATTTTGTGAAAAATGATTTTTTATGTTATTCAATAACCAAGAAATTTTCACAATTAATTTACATAAATAGCAAAATATAAAAATATATCAATATAGTTTGTCGTAGTTGATAGTATTCCTGTATTTTATCGTCACCTATATAACAAAATTTATAAACGATATTAGAATGAAAAGATAGACATCCTACTGGAACCGTACAGTTTTTCAGAATGAAACGTTTTCTCTTTCCTATTCAAAGATTTAACACATTTAAATACTGTTACGTTTTTAAGGGTTCGAGGATTTGTGTTTAATGACTATAAATTTATTTTTAAACAATTGTTTATTTATTTACCTTACACTATTGTTGCTTATAAACTCCACGTTAACGAATAGTTAGTTTTCACAGCCACTTATTCACTAATTATTGTCACTCACGATTTCACTGTTCACTTTATTTACAATGTTCGCAATTTATATAACACTGTTCAGTTTTTATTTATCTAAGCACTGATCACGTTTCACTGTTTACACTTTGAACACTGTCGAAGATTTATTTGAATACTCGTCGAATATTTATTTCACACTGTTGGGTTATCACTCGTAATGTCGGTTCATTCACAACTGAACTGGCTGAACTGGCCCTCCTTCTGGGTTATTTATACCAAACCAATCATTGTTCTCGAATTTTCCAAGCCATGCATTCTCCATTACCAGAATTTTCGATCCATTGTTTTGGTGTCTGTCCTTTTCTCATCTATTGATAAATCAATGGAGAAATTGCTAGAAACAACATGCTATCCTTCTCCTCTATTGTTATATTACTCCGCACAACAGGAGTCCTAGCCGACCCTCCAATCCTTCTGCCATAAAAATGGCGCCACGGCGTCTACTCTTTTGTTCAATTTTTATCGCTGGGTGGTCTCGAAGACTAAGTTCTTAGAGAGAAGTTCTCTAAGAACTTAGTTCTTAAACTTCTAGAACTAAGTTCTAGAAGTTCTAGGAATTAACAAACAATGCTCCTCCTTTCGTTGGTGATTGGTAAATCCCACCCAAGTTCACAGCTGGTAAAAACACTCCAAAATCATCAAAATGGCGGCTTTTCTTAGATCTGTAACAACACTTACTTTTACTTCTTCAGTCATTTAAATTGGATTGAGTGGTAGTTATCTCACAGGAAGCATCAAATTTTCTAGGAAAAAAAAAAGCTTTAAACCTTCTCCACGAAATACATTAAGGTCTCAACTTTTCTGGTAAATGGAGTTGAAGTCTTTTAAAAACATATTAGATATGTATCATCAAACTATTGTCTGATGTCTGATGTCACTGTTACACACACAAACATTTTTCTAAAAACTATCGGACTCAGGGGACCTCAAAACGTGTATTTCCGGTGAAAACTCGAAAACGAAAATTCGATCCTATCACAAAACTTTACTCATATTTGTTTAAAAGTTCCCAACTTTAAATTAAAATAGCCAAAGAAACATAAATAATATGATAACAGGGTTTCTCAAGCTTCTCGTTAAGGGTTCTTTTATTTCATAGATATTTAACTCAAAGTTTAAGAAACTAAACTACTTTATCCTTTTAAGTCGTTGACAAAAAATTTATCACAAAAATCATTTTTCAATCACTCTTTAAATCACTCGTATCTTTATAACTTGAATCATTTGTATTCTCAAACAAACAAAAAAACGCTTAGAATCCATTTATAAATTGACTTAATCTCTTATACTTAAAATGATCCAATGCTGTACCTATATTACAAGTATCTATTGGAGGTCTTTAATAAAATTGAGTATTCGTCTTATCCATACTATGCATCTTGTCCGGATTTCCCTTATATATAAGAACGTTGGTTTTATATACCTACGTAAAGATTTTTTTCATAAAACTGTAAAAGTTGAGCAGAACTCCTTACAAACATTGCTATCATATAACCAGGTATCGATTAAAACCAAAACATAAAAATATACACTGATTCTAAGAAAGGAAAGCTTTTTGTGAGGCTTACATTTAAACCGAAAAACTTACATGACTTTTAGGTTTCACAAGCATTTTTGAATATTAAATTTTCGGTATAAAAATAATTAAAAGCATAGCTTTAATTTAAAAATAAAATCTATTTTCAATTCGAAAACGTAAAAAATCTTAATAACTACCTGTTTTTTTAGGGCTTTTAATCGTTGTTAGTAATTTCAAGAAGCACTTACCTAATATTTAAATGAAATTTATTTTTATATATAGAAAATAATTTTTTTGTTATTTAAAATGGCTAATTTTTTAAATGGCAATTATTATATTTATAAAACCAATTAATTTGAAATGAGCTTGGCTTATACCAGTCAAATGTATAACGTGAATGAAATATCAATAATTTTTTTCTCCCCATTAAATTTATGAACGAATACAAATAGTACAATTATGCAAATGGGAGCTTCGTTTTGGAAAATTAAACCTTATTACGTAGGATGAAAAAAGTCGAAAACTCGAATACTTTTATGTTTAGTTTGAATATTAATTGATCAATTCAAAAGAGTTTCATTGAATCAATAAAAGGTAAAATTTTATTTGTCCTCTTTTATTAATAAAAAAGTGCAATAGTTGTCACTGGTGCAAGTTATTGACTGATTAAAAAATTAGTTTTGATAAAATTGAAAATGAGACATCAAAGGACCAAGGTTTTCAAATAAAAAGTCATTTACTAAAGGGGTTAAATAAAGTTCATAAATGACACTTTTGATTTTGATTGAAGCTTTAATTAAAAATTTTACTAGTTATACTAATCGTTGCAAAGAGCTTGTTTGATTTTGTACAAAGTTTTCAAAATATTGAAATTGAGTAAATTTGTCCACATTTTCCTAAAGAAATACAATTATAGTTATTAAAAATTGATTGTCGGGAAAAAATTCGGATATTCCAATATTGGCATACCAATATTTGTGTAAAGATTAATTGAAATCGTGACCTGATTCAATCATTAATTAATGACCTGTATTTTTGAAATGTTATCTGCTTTTTTTTAATTGTCACAAAAATTTTTGAATATTTTCAATCAGTTTAAAAATGTGCCAGCGTGCAATTACGTATACTTGTAGTTTTTATACACGAATATGAACTTACACTTAACATTATGCGTCACGATTATTGCAATGCACTGTGATTTCATAATTATATATGTTAGCATAATGTAACGTTTTTACTAATTTATTTTAACGAATTCTTGGATTTGTGTTTAATGAGAACAATTTATTTATTTACTTTACACTATTTATACGTAAACAATGATTTAGTCCACTGTTTAACTAGTCACTTATTTAATAATTGTCACTCACTGTTTATATATCACTATTTCAATATATGCACTATATATTTAGCACTGCAATGTTCATGATTTATTTAATTTAATTTATTAATTTAATTCACGGTTTATTTAGTCCTCGTATTGTTGGTTTATTTACCACTGCACTGGTTGTTTACCACTGAACGTCTGCAGGCTGGCTCGTATAAAAATTTTGGGTGTTTTCCCAGAACATTCCAATCCTACTTATTCAATTGCCAGACATTCGATTCAATTTTACTTACGATTTTTCTTTTTCCTATCCATCAAAAATTTCACAAAGAAATTTCTAGATGTAGTCTTTCTTGCCATCCTCCAACAAAACCTTTATTGGTCAATCTTGAGCGCGACGGATGGTCTCACAGACATAATCCTATCGAATATTCTACACTTCTTTTATCCAGTCGACTAAGCCCTTCCTTGGTCCACTCTTCATGGAGTACTCAGCGTGAAGTCAGACAAAAGGTCTAAAATGAACAAGGAGGGACGCCTCAACCCACACAATCGTAAGCCCAACCCCTCAGGCTCCCAAGATTGTGTCAATATAATAGTCATCTAGTATTCAATAGTTTTTTTTTGCGTCAGCAGAAAACCAGATTAGGGCTTGTTCTTCTCACACTGTATCATTAGGTTTATTTCATTAGTATTCTGCTCTTGTATGGCTGTTGTACTAGGAGCAACAGGTTCAGCATTCTGCCTAGCAGAAGCAGTCCCTGTACTAAACTTTTTGCGCGATTTGTGCTTTTTAGGCGTCATTTATTTCATACAGGTGTCGACTCTTTTAGAGGTTTGCAGTCAAAAATGACATGGGTTGCATTTTTCTCCCTATCCCCTCACAGTCTACTTTTTGGGTCTTGTTGAGACAATTCAATAGGGTTAATAGCTTAAAAAATATCTACTGCGAGGCGCCACAATACTTAATTTGACTTTTATTTATAAGACTCGCTGTTAGTTAAAAGAAATATAAGCACTTTAGACCTGTATATATAAATAGAAAACATGCATACAACCTATATGTATACAGGAATTCCCAACTTTCACCCCAAAACCGTCCCTATTCAAATTTTTCCAGGAAAAAGTTTCAAGTAAAAGCTGTAGACATCAATGAGTCTAAGAACTATAGAAAGTGTAAAGAAAATCGTTGGAGCCGTTTTCGAAAAAAATTAAAAAAGCTTAAAAATCTGTTGAATAAAGTGGAGCTTTTTGTTACCAATTTCAAATTGGTAAGTTGGTACCTAATCTGGTTTTTTGCTGACGCAAAAAAAAAACTATTGAACACTAGATGACCATTATATTGACACAATCTTGGGAGCCTGAGGGGTTGGGCTCACGATTGTGTGGGTTGAGGCGTCCCTCCTTGTTCATTTTAGACCTTTTGTCTGACTTCACGCTGAGTACTCCATGAAGAGTGGACCAAGGAAAGGCTTAGTCGACTGGATAAAAGAAGTGTAGAATATTCGATAGGATTATGTCTGGGAGACCATCCGTCGCGCGGAAGATTGACCAATAAAGGATTACTTGGAGGATGACAAAGAAGACTACATCTAGAAATTTTTTCGTGAAATTTTTGATGGATAGAAAAAGGACAGATTGTAAGTAAAATTGAATGTTCTGGCAATTGAATAAGTAGGGTTGGAATGTTCTGGAAAACACCCAAAATTCTTATACGAGCCAGCCTGCAGACGTTCTTCAAAGCTTCGCGACACAACAAGACATACTTAATATGAAAACAAATTTTCCAGTTTGGTGTCTTTCAGATAAAGCTTTCGATATGATATGGCTGTCACACACAGCCACACACAGACACACATACATGTGTCTAAAAACCACTTTTTTGGACTCAGAGGACCTCAAAACATGTAGTTCCGGTGAAAACTCGAATTCGAAAAATCGACCCGATTACAATACTTTCTTAACCATAAACTCGTACTTGTAAAAGAAAGTAATAGATTTAAATAGATTATGAAGAAGTTAATAATACGGAATTATGTTTTTGAAAGATGAACCTCTTGTTGTTGGAATTGATATTTAGAAAAAAAAGTTTCATTAAATAAAAATTTTCTAAGTAAATCAACAATTTCACTTACTCGGATTCTTTAAAAGTACAAAAACGAAAAATAACCAAAAGAATGTTCACCTCTCTCACTAATGCACTCATTAAATGATTAAAAAAACTCACCTGAAAAATTTCCGGAACTTTTACACATTAATAGGTTGAACATTTTCTAACTTCAACCGCATATATTTCGAAGAGCTTAATTGATTGATGGACTCTAAGGGAAAAAAAATCTAATGAAAATTAGGATTTTCATTCTCATTTTTAGATTTTGAAAGGTTATTTTATTCGTTTAACCTCTTATTGCTGATTCTCATGGGAGTATAAATCGTATATAAATCTATTCAACGTAAATTGTTTTATTGGGAAATGAAAAAGCTCTCAGAATGCAATTGATAAAAATAATCAGTTGATAAAAAATTAATTTTTATCATGCTTATGAACAACCATCATAACTGAAAAATTGTATAAAAACAAAAAATGATAATTTTGAACAACTGTTAATAACAATATATGAAATTTAAAATGTTTGTAATAAAATTAAAATAAGCGTGAATCCATCAAACTTACAATGACTGTAATGTAAAAATGTTATTGCCATAAACTTTGTATAGGTATGTGCTATACTAAAAGACATCACCAGAAATATGAGAAAAGTTATTGAAAACTTCAAAGTGATAATAAACTTTTTTGATGATTTTATTTTATTGTTCCCGTTTCCATGATACTTAAATATTTAATCACAAACATTTTCTTTTCGTTTTTCACCTACACTACACGCGATCGACAAGTCATTTCATTTAGCACTACGCGTTTTCATAATTTAAAGAAGTTTTATGTGAAAATATTCAAATTCTTACTTTGGTATCCTATATATAACTTCCCTTTGTTAGCGTCCGTGCAGAATGGGATGTCGTTATGACAACTCATTAATCTATATATATATATATATATATATAAATATATAAATATGCAGCTGTTCGTTAGTCTCGCTAAAACTCGAGAATGGCTGGGCCGATTTTGCTAACTTTGGTCTTGAAATATTTGTGGAAGTTCAGGAAAGGTTTTAAGGGTGAGAAACATAAATAATAAGTAATGAAAAACACTAAAAACGATTCAAATATAATTTTAATGAAAAATGTGACGTCAGATCTGTCGCTTTATGTTTCCATGGTAACAACAAATTTCACGTTAGCTATTAATATTTTGTAAACAAGAATTGAATTAAAATTAACATTTAATTGCGTTAATGGTAATTATCTGATCTTTGGTACATTGAAAATAATTTATTTCATCATTTTGGTGTTATGATCGTGAGATGTGAATTCCATCAATCAAAAAGCGTGCGTTAAACTTTCTACAGACCGATTGTTAAGATTCAATTTCTGTTATGGTTTTTGACGTATAGTTGGCATTAATTTAGTATTTCGGCTTTCCGTTTATAAAAAAAATTATTTATTTACGAACATAAATTTTGCTTTTTATTATTTATTTAAAAACTTACTTTAACAGTGAAACAGTAAATGTTTTACATGGGAAAGAACAAAAGAAAATTAATTTGATAGACAACTTTAGCGCTATACGAAATCAGTTTAAGAAAAAAAAAATAAGAATTTATAATATTTTTTATCAACTTTTTTAAATCAAAGTTGAATTAAAACCGAGTTGATAAAAATTACAATTCAATGACAACTAAAAACAATTGAAAACGTTTGTAAACGACTAACCAGTATTAAAAATTTATTTCTCTTACTAGCTAAATTTCTTGAAAGTTGCACTCTTTTACATGACATTTTGTAATACATAATAATCTGAAACATAAATATTTTAAATTCCATAATTGAACTTTAAATCCAGTGAACTTTCAATAAGTTGAACTCCTAGTTACCATAAATCCATAGTTAATTTGAAGGTAGTTATCTTATAACTTATCTATAGTTCAGCTCAGTAAACGTTCGAATTATTGAAGGAGAATTTTTTCTAATCAATTGTTCGATTCACTGACTGTAAAAATTGGAGCAATCAGGAAATTCTCTGCAGTGAATATGATATCATTTTAAACAAAAAATATCCAAGTTCCAAAATTACACCCGTAAAAATAAATAACCAAGGCGACAAAAAATACAGTTCGACGTAAGTGATCCCGATTAGGAGGAGTTTGGTTTAGACAGTTGAAGCCAATAGGAGTTCCATTCATAGAGATTCATAGAGGGGAAAATACACAGAGTTACAAAAGGATGAATTGGAACAAAAAAAAACATATTTATTCAAATTATATGCCATAGGGAGTTTAAAGTATGTCAAACGTAAATTAATAATTAATAGCTCATCGAAAGAATACTGAACTGCAAATAGTGAATTTCTAGGTTGGTAAAAATACGAAGATATCTATTACTCTAGAAAATTCTACGATTCCTGACGAATAACTTTCTATCTCAACATACATAGCTAAGACTTAATTTTACATATTTTGCTATGATGTTTTCTATTAATCACTCAAATTAATTTAGCTATGTCCAGCAAAGCGGGCGGGTATCAGCTAGTATTAAATAATAATTAAATGTCGCTATGCCAACTTATTAATTAATGGCTGACAAGCTTGCCCTAACATTTTATTGAGGTAAAAACCTTTGGTTGCGAATGCAACGGGCAACTACTAGTTTCATGATAAAATGTTTGAGATGTAATGGTGGGAGTGGTTACCCATATGTATTGTTGTATTATGACGTCATCAACTGTCGTTGTATCTTATAAACATGAACAGGTAAAAATTTAATTACTAATTAACTATACACCTGGAGCAACAGCGGATTCATTTTTTGGGATATAGTTAAAAATGTTCTACGCTAAGTTCTTTCCGGTTATTATTATATATTTTTTGCTTTCAATTTTTAATGTTTTTGAAGTTAAACGTCTTTAGGCGCGTTATGACAGAGTGAAATTTTAGAGATTCGCGCGCATTTTAAGATAAAAATTAACAAAATGAAGTTAGTCGCAAAACCACTGGGTCTCCTGGCGCGCGTAATTTGAAATTTTGATGTATTTATTTTCTAATTTATTATTTTTATAATTAAACTAAAAATAATTAAATATACAAATGACACATATTGTTAATAAATATTGTTATTGCTTTTCTCGAATTTTGCAGTAGCTGTTATACTATTAAAATTTAATGATGAAAATGACGTCTGCATTCCATGCATATTTTTAGTTATCACGAAATCTGGGATTCTGAAATGATTCAACCATTTTAGAACAATAGATTTAGTAACACAAGATATTAATAAAATTAAGACTTTTACTTTGACAAGTAGCTACTTACTTTATTTTGCAATTTCTATGAAGCCTCGTTTTCATGGCATGCATGAATTGTTAACCAGAAAAATGATCCTGACAAATTTTATAAACGTCTTGCAGCTTTCTTTGGATATTATTTATTGATACAAATTAAAATATTATTCTGTTAATTTTTTTTTTAGATAATTATATCTTTAATTTTAAATATTATTATTATTATTAAATATAAATTACAGTTTTTTAAAATTGATTATTTAAATAAAATTAATAAAAACTAATTTTTAATGATACCAAAGAAGTATAACTTCTCACGCGCGTACATAAGTACACGAAACAACTTTTTTTTTTTTCTTAAATCAAATATGTTATTAACATAATAATCCACGTAGCCACCTATTGGCGCAGTGGCTAGAGCAGTAGTTCTCTCCACTTCATGCGTCAAGTGGTCTGGGTTCGATTCCCGTTGAATCCTAGACCAAAGATCATAGACCTAAGATTAAAATTGACCAAAAGAAATTTTCTGTGTTAATATAGTCGTGATATGGCTTAAGCTGTTAAAGCAACCTAAAACACCAAAAAAAAAACCTACGTAGACGACGTCGCGAGTATCAGCTTCTATTATATACAATTGTAAAGGCCAGCACTGGCCCTGAACAAATCGAATTGCTTAAGCTTATAATGGATTATCGTCAGGACACCTGCGAGAAACAATAACTGTAATATTGAATTTCCAGTCGCAACATCACTCGCCTCCTAGTGACGATGGTCACGATTGTCGTTGGGCCGTGAGACTCTGGGCTGCTTGAGCCCTCGTGGAGCAGGGGCCGCTGGGACGAGATGCTGGGCTCAAGACCGAAAACGACGTGGACGAGTATGCAGTAGCTCAATCGAAGGCCAGGATGCTACTACTCCATAGTTGAGTTCCCTGGTGAGGGGCCCCGATGTATGTGGCGACTGGCGGTGTCCAAAATATGAGGCAAATTTGCAAGTTCAGGCAGAATGGCTGGTCCTCGCTGTTGCTTACGTGCTACAATTCGGGGGCACTAGAAAGTAATGATGAGAGTGGTTATCCACATATATATTATATACAATTGTATAGTCCAGTACTGGCCCCGAACAAATCAAATTGCTTAAAGTTGTCATGGATTTCCGTCAGAACACCTGCGAGAGACAATAACTGCAAGTTGGAATTTCCAGTTGTCACAGAGATAAAAAATTCGATTTTTGTGAAATGTTGACAAAATTAATGAGAAATATTTTATTTAGTATTCTTTTAAGTATTCATAATTTGTTAAACAAAAAAAAAGCTTACGTCAACTCTTAAATGCTTATGAGTATTAAGTTGAAGAGATTTAGAAAGTTTTAGTAAAAAATTTCCACTTAAGAACTGAACAGCATGAATAATGAAGTAGCAATTTATAATACAAATTAATACTATTGATTGTTTCTCATTAAATGTTCTATTAATGGCAAACATTTTAATAAAGAGGCTCTCATAATATAATCGTTTGATCTAATGCGTTCCGGAAGCACATTATGGAAATTTACATTATTGTCATAAACTTTTCATCTCCGCCTGGACTTGAAACGTAAAGTTTGTGAATAGATTATGTCTTGATGGCACTTCACAGAGTAATTTTATCGGCTCTTTGCTCATGGGTCAGTGGCGGGATTATCATTTCAAAGTCAACAAACTCTTTCCCATCTCGGTCTAATCGTTGCATTCAATTTATTTTCATCCATACAGTTCAGCTTCAATTCACTGACAGTTAATATGAAAGTCTAATGAGTTATAGCTATCGTTGTAAAGCTCGATTTATCTATTGATTTACTTGTGGGAAATATTTCAGAAAAAAAAACATTTAAGTAGTGTTTGTCGATAAGAGCCGTGAAGGGTTTAAAAACTTTTATTTGAAAAACGATAAGTTTACAGGCTTTGAACTATTGGTCGGGTGATGTCATTTTGTAATAAATTTCTATTGAACATGCAAAGTGATTTCATTCATCGCATGTGGAACGACGATCAAAAATTATATGCGAGTACGAGACGATTAATTCTATTTTTATTTGATTTCGATTTCATTTTAAGCATTCTCAACTTTGATTTTGAAACTTGATAGCAATTTCAGTCAATATTTACATTACATTCAATGCTTTTATAGATTTGGTTGAAACGAATTTGAATGACGGTGTTTTCCTCTAAATACAATCGTTATACTAACAATAAACCGAAATTGACCTTACAGAAATGCTTGATACTGGGTGTTCAATAAAAAAAAAATTTTGTCTTTTTGTTAAATAAATTTTTTATCACTAGATCAACAAATATTAATTTGTTATGCGATACATAGTGTATCTGGATTCTGGGCGCTTTATAGACTAGAGCTAAGCCTTTAAAAATGGTAAAAAGTGAAACCTATTAGAAGAAGAAAAGAATATAACAAAAAATGAAAAAAAATAAATAAATTTTGGTCGATCTGAGGTGGGGAAGTGGGAAAAGAGGATTTTTTTTGGTGGTAGAAATGATTTATCTCAATTTTTGACCAAACTACAAGTCCTATGGCAAAAAGTTAAATGGCAAAGTTGTAGATAATACGTAGATCTACAACTTTTTTCACATAACCTCAAAATTTATGTGAAAAATTCCAATAACCCAAGTTTTTAATATTTTACTTTAATCTTTTACAAAAAAAAAAAAAAAAAAACAAATTTCCAAAAATTTTGTAAAAATTTACCTCTTGTTTCAAACACACTCTAATTTTTTTGATTTTAAATATTTATTTACACCTTATTTT